>CM053587.1:125843389-125863118 GCA_028646515.1 Pseudochirops corinnae
ATGAGAACAACAACAACAACAATTATAATAACCTAAGAAAGATAAAAAAGTTTAAAAAGTATGATTAGATCTATATTCAGTGCTAATCAGATCTCTCTGGAAGTTGATAGCAATTTTTATTATAAGTCCCTTGGGATTTTCTTGGATCTTTGCATTGATTAGAACAAAGTCTTTCATAGTTGATCATTGTTTCAGTATGACTGTACTGTGTACAATGTTCTCCAGGTTCTGCTCACTTCATTTTGTATCAGTTCATATAAGTCTTCCCAGGTTTTTCTGAAACCATCCCGTTCATCATGTCTTAGAGAAGAATAGTATTCCATCTCTTTTTTAAATCCATGTATTCCAAAATCCTATCCAAATGCTTGACCCAGTTATATCTCATTCTACTCCTATTTAGATGTTCTATATTCTAGTAAAAGCAGACTACTAAACATATAGAAACTCTCTCCTCTTTCAATATGTTTTCTCCCACAGATCTGCATATCATTCCCTTGTCTATTTCTTCAACATGTCATGAGAGATAGATAACATATTGACTTTGGAGTCAAGAAGGAGGAAGAAAGGGAGGAAAGAAGGAAAGAGGAAAGGATTTCTTAAGTGAATATTATGTACCAGGTATTGTGCTAAATGATTTACAAATATTATGTCATTTAATCCTCACAACAACCCTGGAAATTAGGTGCTATTATTATCTACATTTTACTGTTGAGTAAACTGAAGCAGACAGAGATTAATTGACTTGCTCAGAATCCCAACACTAGTAAAAGTCTGAGCTAAAATTTGACCTCTTTTTTCTTACTCCAGGTCCTCCATTCTATCATCCATTGTAGTTTAGGTGGATCCGGTTATGGTTCATATTCCATCTCAGTCACTAATTGTTTAACACTGGGTAGATCACAAACTCTGCTAAACTCAGTTTTCTAATCAGTCAAAAAGAAGTCATAAAATCTGTATCACAAGATTGTTGTGAGATTCATATAAAGCAATACATAAAATGCTTTGCTTAACTAAAATTATTGTTCAGGGACTGAGGGCAAACTAAGCAGATACTTTCTCTAGCAGGTATCTGACTTACCTTAATTTTTACATGCACTTTATCCAAAAGTCTTTTCTGTAGGTATTGTAATTGTCTAATGAAAGCTAACTGTATTTGTGTTTTAACAACAGCAGTATATTATAAGCATTGGGGACAGGATTGATTCCATAACCCCTACATATTTTAGTTAATGTCTGTGTTGTTGCCTCCTATTAGATTTTAAGCTCAATAAGGGAACTCAGTCTTTTTAGTTTTGAGTTGGTATTCCTTGTATTTAACAAGTGGACATTTATTAAATACATTTCCATTAATTCACTTTATTCTTCCACTCATATTTGATGTGTTAAATCAATTGCATGATTGGTTATTAATTCTAATGATTACCACAGAAACTTGAAATTCACTACACCTTTCTTGAATTCTCTAAACTTACAAAATGTTTAATTGTTACTTTTTGGAACATGCAAAGAACAAATAGAATAGCTTGTTGTTAAGGGTTTCAACAGGAAAAAGGACTGTCCAGTGGAAATCCATTATTAAGATAGGGCATATTTTGGGAAGTCTTGCTCAATAAATTACAGCTTCATTTCAGGCAGAATCCACTAAGCAGAAAATTAAATAACACTGGTCATGGCCTTAAGATAAGACAAGTGAAGGAGCAGCAAATCATTTGCCTTCAAAATCATGTAGCCCAAGGCATGCTGGAGGTGAAAAGCCAAACTTAGCTGTTGCAATTCTTTCTGCTGGCTCTGTAGATAAAGAGAGCAGATTTTCTCTTTCTCTCACCAAGTTTTTGTTGCACAATTTATAGCTTCTACCAAAATGAATGCCATTAGAACATTTTCTTCCTCAGAGTCCAATGAAGAGTAACTAAGAGTTTACATATGCAAGAAAAAAAATATTTTTTTTTCTTTTATTCTGGCCTAAAAAAATGTATATAGCTACTTTCTGCCTGGGCTTAAATTGTGAATTAAAGACCAAAGAAGTGATTTCAATACAACAGTGATGTCAAAATCAAATAAAAATAGGAGTCACTAATCCATATTCATAAGAATTCCTGAGGACTGCACACTGACACTTTTAAAATATAATTTTATCGTTGTTTTATTTTGTCTTTAGTTCTTTGGTTGAATATTTATCAATTACATTTTCATCTGGTTTCTCTACATTCCTGAGTGATATGACCCCAGTGAGGCTTCTGAGTCATCTATTTGACATTTTTTTTCAGTAGAGTTCCTAAAAACCACTTGGTTATATGTCTCCATGTTCACTGCACCATATCCTTAACAATCCTAATGTATTAAAGGAAGGAGAAAAGACAAAGAGAAATGTTTTGATGAGTGTAAGTAAAAAAACATCTAGAAACTCTACTTTTTTGTTTATGTTTATTCATTAAAATGCTTGAAAATGTGTGGAATGAACTAGAAAGAGTTATATAATCTTCACAAAGCAGATTTTGAAACAATTTTTCTTTTAAATTAATTCTTATCTGGATATTTTTTCTTTTGTGATTAAATTCTTTTAATTGTATTAGTTTTGAAATATATAGTTGTTTCCAGGATCTATACCATATTAATCACTAAACATTTACATTCCTTAGATGGCTACCTTAAAGGATGGTTGCTATTATTGCCTTTTAAAAACAAAATAAAATTATAAGCAAATAGAAACCTAGAATAATGCACGAAAAAATCAGACAATTTTTCCAACAATTAACTTTTGTTTCTTTTTAGTTTACATCATTCATTTCCACCAGATTTTTAAGTTACAAATTTTCTCCCTGTCTTTCCCTTACTCACCAACAGATCAATGTTTTATACTGCATCAAATTTGAATGTGAACATTATTTGAAAAACCTTTAGAAAGACAGACATTTATAGAAGTGATCCCGAAAGTTGTGTAGTCCACCCTCCAGGAAGATGCAGCCAACATTTAAACAATATAGTTCCTGTGGTTCCATTCTAGAACATTTCCAGTTCAATTTTGATATTCAATGAGAATATTAAGAGTTGTTTCCTGGAAGTTTATAAGCTATTATTTGTTTCTTGATGATGAATAAAATGCTTAAATCAGAAGAAAAAAAAAACCAACTTTTCTAAGGCATTTACTAGTAGTATAATTCTGGCATCACAATTCCATAAACTACAGTTGGAATGGATTTCAGAAGCCATCTATTTCAAATTTCTCACTTTTTAGATAAGAAAACTGAAGAACATTAAGGTTTTAGAAATTACCAAAGGTCACATTGGTAGAAATTAGATTTAGATGTGAGATTTTAACCTAGATTCTCTGATTCCAGAGTCAATACACTGGGCTGGACAAGTCATTTAAAATCCCTGACCTTCCATTTCCCTGTGTTTAAAATAAAGGTTATAATGACAACTAGCTGAAGGTTTGTGGTGAGATACAAATGACATAGAAAGACAGATAGATTGATAGACAGATAGATTATCTGTGTAAATGTGTGTATAGGTATGTTTATGCATATATAAATATGAGTGTATGCATATATGTGTGAACACGTATATACATGCATAAGTGCATATATAGGTGTATGTATATATCATGATATATGTATGTGTATATGTGTGGACAAAGAGAAAGAGAGAGAGACAGAGAGAGAGAGAGAGAGAGAGAGAGAGAGAGACAGAGAGAGACAGAGACAGAGAGAGAGAGTAGTAGCTTTTATATCCACTCAATTACATTCTTCCAAAGTCATCAAAGTGGCTAAAAACTAACACTTAGAACTGATTAAATCACTCCCTTATCAGTAAAGTTTAGTACGTCATACTACTTCTAGAATTAAATATAAACTTCTGTTTATGAAATTATGTGTGTGGGGTGGGAGTTTATGTACATATAGGCATTATGAGGCTTTCTTCCACATGTGGCATGAGAGTGTAATTATTTGACTTGAAGGAATTTAAAATAAGCAACTCTAGCTTTTTCCTCCTTCTCTGTTCTTCAACAGACACTTTGATTTCTTGCCGAGAGAGGAAGCAGAAAGATGGGGGCTGAATTTTGCCTACTCTTCTCTCATCAGGAAAAAGGGTTACTGGTCTAGAATTATGTCTATATGCTCCCCTAATTATTATTATTCCAAGAAGTGTGATTTTCTCATTCAAATTAAATTTCTGATTGCTATTCATCAACTATTTATTAAAATTAATGGAAAAGTCACTCCAAACCTTATATCAGAGTTTCAGCTCTTTCTTGCTGCATATCTCTTCCACAATTAACAGCCAGAGTAAGTGGCAAAAACGCTCATTTATCTAAGTCAATATGAAGCAAAAATCAGAGAAAGTATACATAGAAGAATATATATCAGACAATAAAGAATGAAGGAACTCCTTCATTGAGAGCAAGAGAACTCAAGTCAGCCAATATTTCTTGATATTGACAAAGGAGAAATTCCCCATAGTTTCCAGTATAATAATCTTGGTATATTGACATGGTGAAGAAGGCCAGCATCTCTCATGTTGTTTCTTGCCAGAGTATTTTCTTTCTTCTTTAGCTTGAAGTGAGGAAGTGAGGTTGGAATTTTTCTTCTTCTCTCTCAAAATTGGAAGCTAGATGCACCCAAAGTCACTAAAGAGTCTGAAAACACAGTAAAGACTTGAAGAAAATCAAGGGACTGAAATTCTGTCCTTTGCTCCCAGTTCCATGTTTCTGCTTGTATATTAGGCCTTTATCAGCAAGTTAAGAGTCATATATCAATGGGTTTGAACACTTAGGTCACAAATATATGTGCATATATATGAGTAAGCTGTGTGTTCATATAGATATGTGTTTACATACATATACATATTTACATACACATACATACATATACATATATATTATATAAACTTTTTGTAAACATTACAGGTGTAACACAAGACAGTCCAGGTTTACATCTCATTAAAACCAGAGATAACTTTCACTCAACCAGGTACATTCATACTCACCCTACAAACCCATTAATTCACTATTTTTTTACTTATTACTTCACAACATGCTCCTTATACATTCTCTTCTCTCTACCCATATAATCACAATGTAATCCAGACCCTCATCACTTCTCATCATTTGCTACAGTATACTTCTTGATTAAAAAAAAGAGCTTAATAGAAAGTTTGAAATTCAAATACAAGAAGCATGAGAAGGTAAACATAGAAAAGAAATCATAAGGAACTTATCAAAGTTGAAGTATTTACATGCCTACATGGAAAAACAATAATTGTAACTTATGAAACTTTTCTCAGTATGAGGATATTTGAAGGGCATATAAATGTGTGTGTGCATATACATATATATACACATATATGTATATTTGCATTTATGTATCTATATGTATATATACATATATGTCTATATAGGAGGGTATATATTCATATAAATACATATGTGAGTGTGTGTATATATGTGTACAGGTATACATAGACAGAAGGCACAGAATCAATTGAATAGGAAGGGTTGATATTTAAAAGGTGAAATTGAGAGGTGAGAGAGGAGTATAATGAGGAGATGGGAAGAGACAGAATGGGATAAATTATCTCATATAGAATAGGCAAGTGATAATTGTTACAATGGAGGGGAAGAACAAGAAGGCAAAAGGAAATGTCTCAACCCTACTCGCATTGAATTTGGCTTACAGAGGGAATCACATACAGTCTGAATTGGGAATCTTGCCCTACTGAAGAGTGTGGGGGGGATGAGAGTGAGGATGATGGAGGGAGGTCAGATTAGGGGGTTCTGGTGATCCAGAATTTGTTTTGAGGCATTATAGTTATTTGAAGAGGAATTTGGGAGAAGTCCGGCAGGTCTCTGTCTTTTCTCTGCCCTCATGGCTCTGCCCTCCAACAATTCTACTTTTTAAGAAGTTCTTTACTAAATTTCTGTGCCTCTTTTAACCATTAGGCCAATTCTGTTTTTTAAGGTGCTATTTTTTCCAATCCTTTTTACCTATTTGCATCATTTTGATTTTTTCCTTATTTTTCCTCTACCAAGCATGTCTTTCTTTAATTCTTCTGAGAATTCTTATTTGCCTTGGGTCCAATTAGCATTTTTCTTTAAGGCTTTGTTTATAGATATTTTTACATTGTTTTCTTCTGAGTTTGTCTTCATGTTCTTTGCCACCATAGTACTTTCTGTGGTCAAGGTTTTTTGTTTGTTTCCTCATTTTTCAGATGATGTCTTGAATTTGAATTTTATTTTATAGTTGGGCTTTGCTTACCTGGGGTAGGAAAACAGTGACCCAAGGTTAAACATTTTTCATGCTGCTATTTTCAAAGCTCATTCAGGGGGTCTACAAGTTTTCAGCATTTCCAATACTGTGTAATCTGGGACAAGGCACAGTTTTGCTTTCCTTCTTTGTTTTCGGGCCTTTACACAGCATGGGCCCCTGTTCCCTGGCAGTCATAAGCACTAGCCCTCCTGTTGGCACTGAAACTTTTTAAGCCCCTGTATTCTGCTGCCATAAACACTAGTGTTCTTCTCTGTCCTGGGACTGCAATCAGGATCTGTGCCCCCTTGTGACCAATCACAATTTCTCTCCTCTATCCTAGAACTATGACCCAGAGCTGTGTATGGGTAGTAGAGGTTCCAATCAGCACCAGTTGTCCTCAGTGGTAGCAAAGGGTTGTAATGCCATGCACAAGCAGCTTCCCAAAAGAATGTTAATGTGAATAGCTTTTAAAGTTCTGATTACACAGTATAGTGAACACTCCATTTATTCCATAACAAATCAAGGCAAACATTCACAATAAATCACAATTTAATATTTGCAACATTACATCCTATCACAGAAAATCACAATATAGTGTTCACAACAGCTTAACATTAAAATGGCCACATAGTTTTCAACCAAGTGTTCACAGTATTTAGAACAAAGAAAAAAAGAATAATCATCTAGTATCGCTAAGGAGGTTTGCCTCCTCACTCATTCATTCAGTCATCTCACAACACAATAATCAATCTTCAACTCATGGGGCAATTATGGATTCACTTAATCAGTCACTTATCTAACAATCCATCACTAAGTATCATTAATCACTAAATACAATCATTAGAAAATTACACAAACCCCCCAACCCTTGGTCTCTAGTAAACTTCAATTTTATTACACATTCAATATCCAAGGAGAGGCCTTTTCTTCATCTTGTCTCAGGATGGTCTCTCAGATTCCCTGGATCCTCTTCCATAGTCCCAGCTCCTACCTGAATCCACCAGTTACCAGAATTCAGAGGCAGAAAGCTCCCAGGTTCTCATCCAGTCCTCCAAAAATTCTTGCTACACACTGAAGTTCACAAGGTCCAGCACATCTCAAAACCTTCACCACTTCTAATGTTGGGAATTAAAGGTTCAACCAAGCCGCAAAAAAAGAAAGTCTTATCCTGGTCATGCTTCTTCAGTCCTCCAGTAATATGGCTATCCCTAGGACAGACAAGAAATCTCAGCCTTCAAGGAGGCCTTCTTGTCAAGAGATTTCAGCCTTCCATGTGGTCTTCTTGGCAGCATCTTCAGCCTTCACCAGATTCTGGTCTCAAGAAAACTCCAACTCAGTTCTCAGTGCAGCAAGTAGCAGCTGAGCTTCCAGATGCTGGGAAAA
Organism: Pseudochirops corinnae; assembly: GCA_028646515.1. Taxonomy (NCBI): domain Eukaryota; kingdom Metazoa; phylum Chordata; class Mammalia; order Diprotodontia; family Pseudocheiridae; genus Pseudochirops; species Pseudochirops corinnae. The sequence goes on from CM053587.1 coordinate 125,851,018, forward strand.
TGCTGTTTCCTCCACCAGGAGCCCGTGAGAAAAGTTCTTGATTCTGACTGTCTCTTCTCTGGGGCTCTTCTTAAATACACACACGCACACACACACACACACACACACACACACTCACACACACTCACACACACACACACACACACACACATACACACAGGCTTCCTGTCTCAGCCAACTTCTTCCTATTATGTCAGCACCAGGAGACAACGTTCACACCTTCTGTTTCTTCCCAGATGTACTTAGCCTTTAGCTAATAAGGACTAAGTACCTACTTACTTCACATAACCAAAAAAGAGTCCTCAAATTTAAATTAATTACCATTACACCATCTTTATGCTGATGTCTCTCAAATATACCTTTTCTGGCCAAATCTCTCTGCCATCCAATCTCACATCTCCACCTGCCTTTCCAACATCTCAAACTTGATGTGTATCTTAAATTCAAAATGTCCAAAGCAGAAATCAATCATATTTCCTTCAAAAGGAAGAAGAAGGGGGGGAAGGGAGCTGGAGTCAGTCTAGTCATAAGATGTTCTGTCTGTTCATAACCCTAACACTGAACAGCTCTGATATAGAAGAATGCCTGACACAGGACATTCTAGATGATATTGCTCAAATCTATGTTTTCTCCATTGTCATGGGTCCTGTAGATCCCCTCTTTTGAGTCAGGACAAGTGAAAGATCACTTTACCTCTGTAAGCATACCCTCTACCTCTGATATAGACCAATTACAGTCTTATTTTAGTTTTCATAAAATATTTTCTACACTTCATGTAATCTGTTATCTATTCACCATATAAAAAAGTGCTGTTCTGAATGTAAATAGCATTCTTTTCTATTAAAGGTGTCATGATTCTTACTTACTATCAATCGCTAACCTGTTAAATGTGTTGTTTATGTTTGGAAAATTGAACCTCAATTTCTCTTCATCAGATAATTTTATTGAGATAATATCAGCGCCATACATGTATCATAAAAGTTATTTGGTAGGACTAATTCTTTGCATATTTTTTCCCAAATAGTTCATTTAATACTGGAATCAATTGCTCTTTAAATGTTTGATATAATTCACTTATGAAACCATCTGGTCCTGGTGATTTATTCCTAGGGTAAGACAGTTATTTAATTATTCTACTTTCTCTTCTGTCAGTCCCAGAAATACATAAAAAATTTTGTAAATATTAATCAGTTTCATTTATATTATTAGATTATTGAAACATATTTGGGAAAAAGAACTTCTAATAATTATTTTAATTTCATTTTCATTGGTAGTGAATTCACTTTTAATGTTTTTGTTCACATAAGTTGTTTTCCTTCTCTTAAAAAAATCAAATTAACCAATGGTTTATCCATTTTATTTTTTTTCCATAAAATCAACTCCTAGCTTTATTTATCAGCTCAATGTTTTCTCTTATCTTGAATTTTATTCCTCTCTCTTTTCATTTTTAACCATTATAATTTGGTGTTTCAAAAAGGATTTTTAAGGTAGTTTTTTTTCATTTTTTTGAGTTACATGCTCAATTCAGTGATCTGCTCTTCCTCTGTTGTATCGATGTAAGGATTTACATATCTAAATTTTTCGCTAAATATTGGTTTGACCACTTCTCATATGTTTTACCATTTTTTCTCATTGCTATCATTCTCTTCAATTAAAGTATTTGATATTTTCAATAATTTGTGCTTTTACTCATTCATTCTTTAGGACTATATTACTTCATTTATAATTATTTTTATCTATGTTTCCATATCATTTTATTGCTTTAAACTTTATTTCGTTATGATATGAAAAAGAATAATATTTCTGCTTTTCTGAATCTGGTTGTAAGATTTTTATAATCTAATATATGGTCAAGTTTTGTGTGGGTGTCATGTGTCACTGCATAAAAGGTATAGTCCTTTCAATTCCCATTCAATTTTCTCAAATACTATACCATATCTAACTTTTCTAAACTTCTATTCATCTCATTAAATTCCTTCCTATTTATTTATTTAGTAGTTTATTTATTTTTGGAGGGGGCAGATTAATCTAGTTTGGAGAGTGGGAAGTTGAGATCTCCCACTAGTATAATGTGGCTGTTTATTTCCTCCTCTAATTCATTTAACAGTTCCTTTAAGAATTTGGATTCTGTACCATTTAGTGAATATATGTTTATTAAAGATATTACTTCATTGCCTATGGTACCTTTCAGCAAAATGTAGTTTCCCTGTTTGGGGCAGCTAAGTGGTACAGTAGATGGAGTTCAGGACCTGAAGTCAGAAGACTCATCTTCCTGAGTTAAAATCTGGACTCAGGCAATTACTAGTTGTGTGAACCAGGGCAAGCCATTTAATCTTGTTTACTTAATTCTCCTCATATAGAAAATGACCTCGAGGAGGAAATGGCAACTAATCCGTTAGCTTTGCCAAGAAAACCCCAAATGTGGTTATGAAAAGTCAGACATGACTGAAATAGCTGAACCATCACAACAACAAGATTGCCTATTTAGATTAGTTTTTTTTTGGGGGGGGGTGGCTACTTTTTCTGAGATTAAGATTTCTACTACTGTTTTTTTTTCTTTTCTTTATTTTTACTTTAGCAGAAGTATAACAAATTTTGCTCCATATCCTTACCAGTGTTGTGTGTGTGTGTGTCCATGTGTGTTTGCCTGCTTCAAGTGTATTTCTTGTAAACAATGTATTGTAGAATTCTATTTTTTTTTTATTCACTCTTTTATTGGCTTCCATTTTATGGGTGAGTTTTTCACATTTACAATCACAATTATGATTACTGTGTATTTCCCTTCGTGCTACTTTTTCTTTTCTTTTTCTTTTTCTTTTCATCCTGTCCCTCCCTCCCCAAAAGTGTTTTCCTTCTATAACTACCTCCCCGATCCACCCTCTTTTCTTTCATCCTTCTTCTTTAATATCCCCTTCAGCTCCTACTTTTTTCTAGGATAAGATATACATATGTATGTATATTTTTCTATTCTTTGAGTCAGTTACAATGAGAATAAGGTTCAGGTGTTACCTACCACCAACACCTATCTTCCCATTCACTCTAAAGCTCTTTCATACCTCTTTTATGGAAGATGATTCACCCCCATTGTTTCTCTCCTTTTCTCTTTCTCCCAATGCATCCCTTTTACTCATCCCTTAATTTTATTTTTTATATCAACCTATCATAGCCAACCTACACCCATACCTTCTATCTATGCAGAATCCTTCTAACTGCCTTAATAATAATGAAGTTCTTAGAAATTCCAGAATCATTGTCCTATATAGAATGCAAACAGTTTCACCTTATTGAATGACTTAAGATTTCTCTTTGTAATTTATGTTTTTATGCTTTTTCTTGAGTCTTCTATTCGAATGTCAAATTTTCTCTTCAACTCTGGCATTTTGTTTAGGAATGTTTGAAAGTTCTCTATTTCATTAAATATCTATTTATTCCCCTGAAGTATTATATTCAGTTTGACTGGGCATGATATTCTTGTTTGTTATTCTAGTTCCTTTGCCTTCTGGAATATCATATTTCAAGACATCTGTTTCTTTAACCTGGATGTCACAAAATACTGATTGTAGAGCCACAATATTCGAATTTTTTCTTGTGTGACTGCTTGCAATATTTTTCTATGACTTAAGAATTCTGGCTATAATATTTCTGGGTGTTTTCATTTGGTGAATCTCTTTGAAGAGGTGATTGGTGGATTCTTTCAGTTTCTATTTTGCCCTCTTGTTCTAGTGGTTCTTAACCTTCCTAATGCCATGAACCTTTAATACAATTCCTCATGTTTTGGTGATCTCCAACCACAAAATTTTTTTTCCTTGCTACTTCATAACTGTAATTTTGCTACTGTCATGAATCTATCTGATATGCAGGATGTATTTTCATTGTTACAAATTGAGCATAACCTACAGGTTGAGAACTGCTATTCTAGAAGATCATGACAGTTTTCCATGATAATTTCTTGAAATTAGAAGTCTACGCTGTTCTTTTGATCATGACTTTCAGGTAGTCCAACAATTCTTAAATTTTCTCTTCTGGATCTATGTTCAAGGTCAGTTGTTTTTTTCAATCAGTAATTTCACTTTTTTTTTCTTTTTTCTTTTGTGTCTGATGCTTTGTTTTATTGTTTCTTGATGTCTCATGAAGTCTTTAGCTTCCATTAGCCCAATAAAAATTTTTATGTAATTTTTTTAGTGAGCTCTTGGGTCTCCTTTTCTATTTGACAAATTCTACATTTTAAGTTATTTTTTTCAGTGAATTTTTATACATCTTTTTCCACTTGGCCATTTTTCTTCTCCTTTTGAGGAGTTCTTCCTTTTCGCAGAGTATTCTGCTTTTTTTTTTTTTTTTTTTTTTTTTTTTTTTTTTTTTTACCATTTTGTCTAATCTGTTTTAAGGTGTTATTTTCTTCAGCAATTTTGTGGTTCATTTACCAAGCTGTCAACTTTTTTTTTCAATATATTCTTGCAACTTGCATTTCTTTTCATAATTTTTATATATCTCTCTTATTCGATTTTTGAAATCATTTTGAAATCCTCCAGGGCATGAAGGTAATTCATAATTTTCTTGAGACTTTTCATGAATCTGGTTTCATTTCATTGTCTTGTTCTGAAGTTGTGTTTTGATCTTCCCTGTAACCATAGTAACTTTCTCTTGTCAGGTTCTTTATTTCTTCTTTTTCTTTTTCTTTCTTTCTTTTTTTTTCTTTTTCTTGTTTTGTCATTTTCCTAGCCAATTTCTTGACTTTGAGTTTTGAAAAGTAATGTTAAAGTTAGTATCTGCTCCTGAGGTGGTGGTGGCACTGTCAGAAGCTTCAGCATTTTTGTGCTCCTTTTTTCAGAGTTTGTTGTGGATCATTTTATGATTTCAGTTCTTTTAAGGTGTTATGATCTAAAGAAAGATGTGATCATTATAATCCATGACTATGCTCTTGTCTGTGAAAAACCACAACATTCTTTTCCATTTTTGAACTGTGACCAGGTTCACTTCTCCCACTAGTGCTTCTCCTTGCCCTGGGACTGCCACCTGGAATTGTGTATGGCCAATGCAACAGGGTCCTATTTCCAATGCCAGAAAAGAGTCCTTTGTAATTTCCTTACGAGCAGTTGTTTAACCCTATTACCATCTGTTGGCTGAGAGCTCTGGAAAGTATTGCTTTAACTGATTCAGTCATCTTCATGGCCTCCTGCTGATTTGCCTGGTGTGACCTGTGCTGTGCTATACTTCACTCTAATCACAGTGAAAAAGACCTTTCCTACAAACATTCTACATAGTCTTGGACTAGTCATCTCTTGCCTCTATTCTTTTCCAATTAAAAAACAAAACAAAAAAAAAAGATCATTTCACTGTGTGGTTGTGTGCATATTAAGTACTAACTTAACAATTTTCTTTAGTAAATTACTTCATTTTTCTTCAATATAAAACTATGATCCACAAAATGGATAAGTGGTAAAATCTATTTCATATTTGAAATAAACTCATATAATGTTTTACCTAGCTTCATAGATATTCCAGGAGAAAAAAAAATACCCATATTTTTGGGTTGTTTGGCTTTACAGTGAGGAAAAAATTGGCTTTTAAGTTGATTGAATTATTTGGGTTTGGTTTCACTATACTCTAACCAATCCTGCTGTTAGCTGATTAATTTTCATTAAAAACTATGTTGTCCCAAAGCTAAAAAGTTTTGAGGATCCCATCAGTAAAAATTCATTTCTGCTCAGTAGTGTATACTTAGGAAGACATTGCTTCTAATTGGAAGTGAGTCTTATGTGTGAGAAAAGCATACAGATTTAGAGGGTGAAGAGGAAAAACAAATAAAGTATTGAAATTGGAAGGACAAAAGGCATGTGGGGAGGAACAATTACTCCCAACATATTGCTTTATTTCCAGTCCCTGAACCCCAAGTGACTGCTAAGTGGGGGTGAGAATGTTCACTACTTGAGAAAAGATTTGATCTTTCACTTAGGTTTGGACTCCTTAACTCTTATCACACAGAGGGTAATCAAGGAGGTCATCATAAAGATTATTTTAGGCAATGTATTACACAAGAATGGCAAGGAAACCAAATTAATTAACATTAAGCTAATTGTTTCAGTATAATGGAGAGTAAGAATCTTCTTCTGAGGACAAACTAATGAAAGTGGCTTTTATTTTAACAACCTCAAAAGTATCTTACAGAGTGCACAAAACACATTAGGATTTTGATTATGACACATGGATATAATTCCAGACCTCACATTTCCCACTGACATAAGAAAGTCATGGCCATCTTCCTAATCCTCTCCCTGAGGCAGATAACAGGGTATTCTAGATCTATCTATTAATTCCTGTTACATATGGGTCTCCTGCTTCCTTTATTATATCTATAAATACAATTATTTTTTTTAAATCTCTTTCTTTCTAAAGACTTGGAATCAGCCATATGTACTCATTAGATCTAATCCAAATGTCCCTCTTGGCATTCAAGGTCTTTATATTTGTATCTGGATACATCACTTATAGCCCCCTGAAGTGCATTTCTTCTACTCTAAAACTGATCAAATTCTTCAAAGTACAACTTACATGTCATATGCACCATGAAGATGACTATGCAACCTGAAGTATTCTCTCCTTTCTCCAAAATTCTATAATGAATACTGTTTGACCTGGAATGTCTGCCATTGTTTCTGTTGCTTCATTTATCCAGGTTTCGTTAAATATATAAATTCATCTTTTTTAAGACTACCTGATTCTATTATAAATTCTTAGAATGCAAAATCCTATTACTTTTAAATTTCTTATAATATCCAGTATCAGGTTGGTCAAATATTAGTGAATGGATACTTACAGTATTACTTAAACATATTTGAGGTCATTGTAGCATCACAATGTAAGTGAACTAATTTTTTTTTAATGATAACCTGGAATAAGAAGAAGAATTGGAAGGTATTAACTCATGACTGATACTCAAGACAACAATCCTTTTTGTTACGACTGCATAATTTCCTGTCATGTTAAGTTTTCTCTCAAAAATATGACATCACAGTTAATGGGTAGGTTGTATGCATAGGTGAGTGTGAGTAGTTGAATCTACTCCCTCTGTGGAAGGCATTAATGGCTAATTATTTTTATTTTACTGAATTTTTAAAAGCTAAAGTGTACATTTGTGAAGACACCATGAAAAGAAATGTAGAAGCAAACCACATTATGCATTATGAATACCTGAAAGTAGGAGGGGTTAATGATTTAGAACTAGCTGTAATAGCAATGTAAGTGCCTTCATGAAGGAGACTACTCAGGGATGAAATCCCAGGAAATTAGAATTTCATGAAAATGTAAACATTTGACTTTAACAGTCTCATACAGTTATATTTTATTTATTAGTATCCAATTAGATTATTCTGGAAGCCTGTATTTAAAATAAATGCAGATAAAATATTTGTTTTGTTTTAGTATAGTCACAATATTAATCAACTCCCTACTATCTTTATCAGTTGACAGCACATTTTACTTCTAAAATGTTTAATGAATCAGAGATTCTATAAGAATCCACTAAATTGAAGCTTCATTTATAGAAAATGTTCAAAATTTGACCCTGAACGTATATCTCACATTTTTGTGTCTAGACAGAACTGATTTTTGGTAAAACTATGAATTGAAGTGTTTTTCTTTACCATCTTATTTTCTATTCTTTCAATATTTATTACACCCTCTCTACCACTCCACCCTGCTACCTGCTATGTTGTACCATATCTTCTAATAGTTACTAAATATTCTTATGGTTTCTTTATGCTTTTTTTGATCAAAGACAAATATTTTATTCTTGTGCTGTACTAAGTTGGAAATAATTTGTTCATGCTTTTTATGTGAATTATAGGAGATACTAATGTTTTCACACAGGCAAATATTTGAACTATAGGAATATATTATATATGGTAGATCTCAGACATTTATCAAACCCACAAAAGAAATTATGGCAGGAAAGATACAAGTCTTTCCAAAGGTCCTCAGCTCATACCATATTTTTACTGTGATGTACAGGGATTTAGAACTACTTTACAAATGGACACATAATAAAATTTTAAAATTTAGATTAGCATGTTTGTAAAGTGAGTACAGCTTGTCATGTAAGAAGAAGAAAGATGAGAAAAAGTGTGTGGCATTAGCCACAATGAAGACAATTTCCCCTTCTGTTGTCCCTGATGCATCTTTTTTCCCATTCTTCTTGACATGCATTTATGATGAGAAATTAGTATTGAGGTATTTATTCATATGCTTAAAATTCTGTATACTAAAGGCTACCTTATGGTTTTTTATACTGACTCAGCAAAATATCAAAGTAATGCTCAACTTACTAAATAGCATGTGCTATTTAGTACAAGTTGGACTAGATAGTTGAGATTCCGTAAGGTTTACCAAAACATAGGGGTCATTTCTCCTCACAGAACTCTTCTTTCTGTGATATGATTAGATTGGACAACACATAACCTTGCAAGGCTTACTTTGGTGAGCAAAAGACAGATAAAAGGGGCATTTCTGCTCAAAAAGATTTCAATTCCATACAACAGAAATATATAGGATAACCACAGATTTCTATGAAGAATCACTACATTATTTCCCCTAGCAGTCATATATAATTTTCATTGTATTATTATGGAAGGAAATTATTAGGGAAGGAAGGTCTAAGACCAGAATTGAACTCAGGAAAATGAGTTTTCCTGACTTCATGTCTGGCACACTATCCACTGAACCATGTAGGTGCCCATGAAAGTCACACTGTTCTCAGTTGAGGAACTAGATCTATAGACATTTTTGTAGTGATCTATTCTAGTCAGAAAAAAAGGACCCCTGTAACAGTCACTAACATGTCACAGAATATGTAGTTTTCTGCTCCATATCTCAACCACCTCCACTACCATCTTCTAACAATGGACTTCTCTTTTCAGCTAGAGGCAATTCAGTGTCATCAGATCCATGTGGTGGCCCCTTGCTCAGCCATATTTGGTCATTATATAAGACAAAATAAAGTTACTAATACAATCACAATTCAGAGTCACAAGTTGGGGAAAAAATCAGACAAGCTCTCTTTTCTGTGTGTAGATATATAGATAGATAGATAGATAGATAGATAGATAGATAGATAGGTAGATAAATAGATAGATATATGCCTTTATGCATATGTTTCCTACAAATATATGCATCTGAAGCAAAATCAGGATTGAGTCTGTACTTACATCAAAGCAAAGAGGGAAGTTTATTACAATGATTGTTCCTGTACAATCAATGGGAGAAATTGAAAGAAAAGTAGAACTTTTGAATTCATCTTCAGTCTTTGAAGTATGAATACTACTGTTTGGTTAAGTTTGAATCCTCTCTTCTCAGCTTTCAGCAAGGGCAAAATTGTCTACTTTGAACTCTCTTCCATCATAGTTCAAGTCTATTCTGTTTCACCTCTCTTGCCTTTACCCCTATGCCTTTTTTGTCCCCAACTTAGCTCATCACTTCCAATGCCAGTTTATGGACACTCTCTCTTGATATTGCTTTCTGGTTCTCAATTCATATAGACCTTTTTCCTTTTTCTTATGCTTTTCTTTTATACAATGTGTGTGTGTCTGTGTGTGTGTGCATGTGCATTTCTTTCTAAAACCTACACATGCTGAAAAACTGCCTTCTTGTTCAGAAAACACTGTGGTTCAAACTACTATTGTGGCCATTAGGGAGATTGTCCCTCTTAACTACAAATCCTAGGAAGCCAGTTCTAAAACTCCAATGAAACATATATGATTTTTCTCAATGATGCCTGCAGGAATCCTTCTTTTATAAGCCAACTTCTAAATAGTTGAACCAAAAAGTACACAGGATGTCACTGAGAGGATGAAACTTGTCATGCTATTGTAGAACTCCAACAATCTTGTTATGTCATGAGATGGTCAACCTTTAGCTGAAACATCTCTTTGTGAATCGTTTATGACTCAGAAACCTCTAACTTCCTGCACTTTTTAGTACAAAATTCAGGTCTTCTTGAAACAACTTTTTGCTAACAGCAATATTTTAACAAAGAATTCTACATTTTTTCATTTAATTAGTTCCTGGGTTTTTTTCACCTCTGGTGCCCAGGAGAGAGCAGAAATGATGCAGTTGAAAGTAGTTGCCCTGCAGCCTCTTTATGCTTTAGTCATTCATTTTTATTCAATTGAATGAAGTAATGAATGCTCTAAAAGGATGTGTAAATGCATTGCAAAAAGATCTTTTTTTATGTGTGTAGATGCATTATTAATCATGGAGTAATAGCTTTGTTATTTTAGAGTTACAGTGAGTGCAAATTGCATTGCCTTCATGTCAATTCCTATTGTGTCTTCAAAGGTACATTCACATACTCATGTATTTTTGTTCTGATTATGCTATTTTCTATTTTCTCCAGTACTATGCCTCTACCACACAATTTAGCATAAGATTGTATGTGCTACATCTTTTACCACTTTTATATTTCTCTTCAACACTCAGCATATTGTAACATTAAACAAATACATCTGCTGTATTAAATAAATTGATCTGTTATATGTTGAGAATGATTTGAACTCATGTCTTGCTCACTCTACACCGAAGTGTTTGTCCATTGTACTACCTAGCAAATCTCCAGATCATCACTGGGCAGAAAAAACCTAGCAAATGTCCACTATGTGTAATGCACTATGTTATGGGTTGGGGAAGATGAAAAGTTAGATTAATAGTTACTAGTCTTCTGAGATTTATAATCTAATCAAAGTTTAAGACAAAAACAAAGATAAGGAAAATTCACAAATGTATATCACAAGTGCAAAAGAAAGTAGTAAAACAAAGTGATGTAAAATGAATGTAGGGAGATTTTGTGGGATGATTAAAAGTGTGGTTTATTTGTTCAGATTCTGGAGGGCAGCTGTAAGTTATGAGTGTGTGTGTGTGTGTGTGTGTGTGTGTGTGTGTGTGTGTGTTATGTAGCGGGCAAGACAGGACATTTGGGGTTAAGTGACTTGCCCAAAGTCACACAGCTAGTAAGTTTTCAGTGTCTTAGGTTAAATTTGAACTCAGGTCCTCCTGACTCCAGGGCCAGTGCTCTATTGACTGTATCACCTGGCCACCCCTGCAAGTATTAGTTTTACTACTCTTTCTTCTGTTTTAGAAATTTTGAGGTGTTGAAGAAAGTGAGGTGAAAACTGGAGTTTATGGCCGCCTCTTGCTAAGACCCTTGCTTAAAATATAATTTTCAGCTATTTTGTCTATATTTACTTGTTGATTTGTTATCGTAAGATGGCTATCTATGATGATTTTTCTTCCCTCTAGCATATAGTTTGGGGCTAGTTTTCTTTATTCTGAAACATTAAAAATTTGTGTTTGCAATATGATTGGCTGAAGATACTACAACCCGCTCCTAGTTTCCTTTTTCATACAGATTCCTTGTGGATTTATGTTCACCTAAGGATATTTTTAAGAAAATGCATATAATTGAACTCATGGCCTTTCTGACGTGCCACATATTCCAAAATGGGGGTGTCACTCTACCATGCCCTGATTTCCCCAGAAATATTCCTAATTAGACAAGTAGACTCATATAAACCCAAGTTAAGTGCTGTAGCTTTGTTGTCTATAAGCAAACCTTTTTTGTTAATTCTTGAATGACCTAAAAGTAACTCATATCTTTCCAACATTGAATTTGGATTAACAGGGGACTTGTATAAATTGGGATTGCTCGTTGCACTTAAATGCAATTGAATTGATTTGGCTGTACTGAATTATCTGTCCCTAGCACAGGGGTTTTTATACTTTTTTACATTGTAGACCCTGTTGTAAGTCTATTAAGTCTATGTATCCCTTAGAATAATGTGTTTAAATGTATAAAATAAAATGCATAGGTACAAAGGAAACCAATTATACTGAAATATAGACACAAATATATATTTAAAAAAAATCACAGACTCCAAGTTAAGAAGCCCTGGCCTTGAGGTAAGAGACAAATATAAATTTATTATAAGCATTCAGCAATAGGTAGAGTCAAAGACACTTCTAATGAAAGTAACTCCCTTTGAGAAAAGTTCATGAATGCAGTAATTCAGATTGTTTTTGCAAACATATTATCTGAAATTCAAAGTTCCATAGGA
>CM053587.1:125863618-125878199 GCA_028646515.1 Pseudochirops corinnae
GACCAAGTTCTTGTTTACCTTTACATCATGAGGAATAGTCATTTCTCAGCCAACTATCATATACATTGACCAAACATGCAAATTAAATTTGACAGTAGAAATATAAACATTAATTTATTTTATCATTGTGTTGATCGATATTCCCAGAAAAATTGATAGGTGGATTTTTTTTATCTCTGACCATATTTGTACCTTTTGCATATTCATATGGGTAATAAAGTAGGCAATCTTTGTTTAATAAATGACAAGTATTTTTAAAAGTTGCCATAATCTTGAAAAATTTATGGAGCAAATCTTTTAAATTATGTTTATTATCTAAGATAATTTTTTGTCTGTCTTTTTGAAGACAGTGTTAATATTTTAATGTCCCATTTCCCCTTCCTCCTACATCTATATACAGAAATCTATACAGTATAGCCATATGCAGAAATCTGTTTAGTATATATACACATATAGAGCAGTGGTTCTCAACCTTCCTAATGCCACGACCCTTTAAAACTCATATGTGAGCATATCTGCATGTGGGCGGACCCATCTGGAGATGGATAGAGGAGCGGTGTCTCAGTTCCTAAGACCATTGGAAATATATGTTTGAGAACCACTGATATAGAGAGTATGTGTATGCTATATATACTATATATAGTACATATAGCATATATGTATATGAACACATATATATACAAAAACATATACATATATAAACCTATAAAGAGATCTATACAGTATAACAGTATTTATTCAGTTAAATGCAAAACAAAACATTTTTTAATAAGAGGAAAAATTTATCCCCAAAAAGGAGATTCATTTCCTTGATTAGCTTTACTTTATTTTTAACAATCATCCTACCTAACAGAACCATGATTTGAATTCCATTATGATAAATCCTTACCCCTTGCTGAGCTTGTATCCTAAGTATCCATGCCAATTAAAACCTGTAGTGTTCTAGAAAATGTCCCTATCTCTTTTTTATCTCCCCCCCCCCAATTGTTACTTAATTTTCTACATTCTCTAAGGTATTATTGTTAAGGGAATGGTTTAATAGAATAGTATGATTTTATTTCACTGGATATGTCATTACTACTAAGCATTGTACTTCTGGTCTGGGAATCATATTTCTGTTTTCTTCTGTATATCATTGTTTTTTTGCCTTATTTTCTGAGCATTTTTGTTAGTCTCCTGATCACTGAGTTCTCTATCACTTTCTCTTGACCTTCAGTTATCTAGCCACTTTAGGGACCAGCTGTTATTCTCTACTACCATCTCTTGGACTAAAAGGGCTAGAAAGACTTTCTGAAATTTAGGCCCACAGTTCTTTAAACATATAGCTAAATCTTTGACTCACCACATTCAGGCAGGCTGCAGTCAAAAAAAGAGGGGAAGGGAGCAGAATGCTGATAGGATAAAACAAGTCTGTTCTCTCTGACTGACTGTCTCTAATAGTGATTCAGCATCAGTGGTTCCAAAACAACTACATCAGTAATGGTTATGAAACTTCTTTTAACTTTTATTACAGTCTTAATTATTACCTAGTTCACTAAGATCAACTTGGGGCATTGTCAAAAGGAAGGTTTATGTGGTTTATGTGATAAGATTTATGTGGAGGCTGGGGTGCCAAGACCAGTCTCTCCCCTAAGTTACGATGTGATTGACTAAAAAATGAACCTAGGTCTCAGAACAAAATTTAAATTTTGAAGACAATGTCTTTGTTTTCAACTCTGATTGACTAGTCTCCTGAATCATTAAATATGGCAGCAAGGAACAAAAACAACACAGAACAGCTACCACTCAATATTGTCTACGATGTATTTCCTCACAAGGACATATATTTCTTATATTTTAAATTATCTTCTAGAAACAATAAAAAAAAGATACATTGTTTGACATAATTTTCTTACTTCACAAAGCTATCTTTATTAACTGAAGGTTGCACTTTAATTAGTATCATTGAGAACATACAACTTAACTATCTTTCTTTTCTATCTCAAGACTTCATAATGCTTACTCTATATTCTAAGCTTTATTTTTCCCTATGTAAATTAATTGAAGTATATTATAATTGTTGGATTTGACAAGTCCTGGGACACTTGTATTTTTACCTCTCCTCAGAAGACGGAATGCCTCTGTGTTGTTCATGTCATTATCTGCTCCTCAACCCCAGACTTCTCTTCCAGTTGACCTTCTAATCATCTAGGTTTACAATCTTAGTATAATTATCAACTGTTTCCTATTACTCACTTCTCCTAAGGATCAGTTGTCATCTCCTATCTATGTTCTTTTAAAAATTATCTTCTATCCATCCCTTATACTCTACTTACAAATCCACTATTCTTGAATAGGCCCTTAGAGTCTTTATCTTAGTTTCTTACAATAGATTCCTAACTAGAATATAGGTTCCTACTCTTTCTCCTCTCCAATCTATCTTGCATAAAGCTAAGGAAAAAAAAATCTCCCTGCTATGACCACATAACATGACCACATAAATTCTCCTGCCCCCCCCCACCCCTCTCAAGAATTTTGAGTGATTCTGTACTGTCTTTAGGAAAATGAAAACAACTCAAGTAGTTATTTATAGATGGTCTTAATGTGACTTTTTTCTAACTTTCTAGAATGATCACATATTATTCCCCTTCACACATAATAAGTTCTGGCGAAAATGAAGTACTTGCTTTCGATCAAATTGGAAATTTTATCTCCCATTTCAGCTTTTATGTAAGCTGCCTCCCTATTCATGTAACACATTTTCTTGTCACCTCTCCCCATGTTCTTTTAAGACTCAGCTCATGTATGATCAGCTATAGGAAGAGACTTTTCTGATTTCCTCAGTTTTTAATGTATTCTCCTTTCTCAAGTGAAAAGAAACACATAGTTGTTTGTATAGTTTTTAGAGACTTTATAGATAGAGGATACTATATTTGGTAAAGGCTTCTCCCCATATGTAGCATGAGATTGCTTTGTGGCTTAAAGAGAGGCAGAATAGATATCTAGAACTTCTTCTTCCTCTATTCTTCCTTAAGGAAGAGTATTTTCTGCCATGAGAGAAAGCAGAAGTTTGGGCCCAAAAGCTTGGCTGCTCTGTTCTCCTGGTGTGGGGTGGGGAGGCATTGTGGGATACAATTCAATCCATCTGCTCCCTTAGCTATTATTATAAGAGGGGAGATGGTTTTCAACTTCAAACTATGTTCTGATAGATGTTTCTTCATGTGGAAATGAAGATAAAAGCTTAATGTCCAAGGTTTGACCCCTATCACAACAATTAACAGTTCCACAGTGAACACCCATAGTACATAATGGAGACACATTTATCCATTTATCCAGTGAGTGAAGAGGAATCAAAGAAAGTTTGCAAAGGAAGATATGTAACAGACAACCTAGAGATTAGGAGCATTCCTATTAAGAGTGAGGAAAGAGAAAGGAAGGATGAGTCTTAGATGAGGTTCTGACATTAACTAGTTGACAGTGCCAAGGACTTTGGTCCCAGGAACTTTTCCTTCTGGGTCTTCAGTAGTTATGACTATAAAAGCTGAAGGATCAATTGTCAGCCTCTATCTCCACAGGATATACTTCCCAGGAAGGACAAGGTGACTATGCTGGAAGTAATGCTGTTCAAAGGGTTTTTGGATTCATGATACCTTACCATCTCTATCAAGTTCTGAGGGGAGATAATGAACACAGTAGCAGAGATTGTTTGACTTGATATCTGTCTCTCAGGGTGCTTTGCTGTTTCAGCTAGGTTATCTTACCCTGTGAATAGCCCTTGATGGGAAAAGTTGATCTCTTCACTACAGGAAACAGGACTTGTAGTTTAGAAAGATCTGCCACTCTATGAGATCTTATACCCATTTGTCTAATCTAAGATAGTTCGTCAACATTTCTTGCTTGTGATAATGTGGAAAGGCTCTTCATTCATAATTACTTCTCCCCTCAGTGATGACTATGGAGTCTGGGCTAAAAACAGGTTACTTAGTTTGACTGGGGCATGTAGAACTCTCATTCCTAAGGCTCTTACATTCAGCATCTTGGGCTATCTCCATTGGAATCTTTGGAGCAATGGTAGTCAATTTAGAGGGGGTGCTTTGACATGTTTGGCACATAGTACCTCCTGTCTCCCCTCTGTGCACATGGTCTATTGTAATTTCAGCCTAGCTAGGATAAGCCATGGAAGTTTGTGCAATTTGGTTGTTGGGGCAATCACTGAACAGGAGGTAGATCTGTATAAATAATCCTCAATGAAACTTTCAGCAATATTAAAGTGCTTGCTTTAATCATCCATAATGGAAGACACCATGTTTAAAAAGGCATTTTTCAATATTTTTCCATGCAACTGGACATGTAACTGGTTAGATCTCTCCATCTATACCTTGCACTTGGACTAGAGATATGTACGAGTAGTTAGTTGGGTCTAAGACTGAATAGGAAGAGATCGATCTGGTTTGCATCTGTGAAATGGCACAGTGTTTTCAAAGATCCTAAATTGGGGTGGTTAGGTGCCACAGTGAATAGAACACCCACTCTGGAGTCAGGAGCAGCTAAGTTCAAACCTGGCCTCACACACTTAACACAAAAACTAGATGTGTGACCTTGGGCAAGCCACTTAACCCCAATTGCCCTACTTTCTCGTCTCCAAAAAGCAAAAAAAAAAAAACCCAAAAAACCAAAAACATATAGAATAAATCAAAGACATCTTTAAAAAAAAGATCCTAAATTGCTGAAAATTGCAAAAACTCATCTCCTTAAGATAATTTTTATGACAGTACATGACTACAAACAATTACTTATCATGTTTTCAGAGAAAAGAAATATAAATGAAGACAATGGAAATAGATGCAGAAAAAAACATATCACAAGCATGCCAAATATGCTATCAATAATGCACATAATAATATTATTAATGCATATAAAGTGTTTTAAAGGCCATTATTTAGAGAAAGATGACTGGAAAAGTAAGCAGATTAGTTATCTATCAAGAATGAGATGAAACAGATGGACAGCACAGTTTTATTTGTAGCCCATAAATATCAAAAGAAGGAGAAAATGTCTTTACTGTGTTGAAAAGATCTTCTATGGAGAATTCATAGAGAAACATGAAAAAAAAATAGCTGGTATTAGACTGTATGTAGGGATTGTAGTCTGTACTCATAAAGAAAGTAACCACACCAGTTAAATCAAGGATCCTTTCATGGTAAGTATAATGACTACTTAAGGATAGCATAGGCAGTCATCTAAATGTTAAAAATAAGAGGCATAGCAGAAGATTCATTGAAAAATAAGACAATTCTCTTCATAAGCTTAGTATAGTACAGTAATTGAAATTCCTACTAGTCTCTACTTTGGTTTATGGAAAATCTCTTGAAGGCACCTATTAAAATGCAAATGTATTACTTCAAAGGAGTAACTTATTAAACCATTAGCAATCATTGATACTTTGGCTTCAATTAATTTCTTATTAGAAAGAACAGCTAATAGAGTTCTTGGAGATAGGGAGGAAGGAAGAATATACTTTAATGAGTAGCAACTTCATAAGGATTGGGGCAGTGCAAGAATGGTTGAGAAACAAATTGGAAATATGTAATGAGGGCATTTTAAGTCTCCAGGAGGAGGGAAGGGAGGAGCCAAGGTTAAGGACATAGGCCTTGGAATACAAAGTAGACTCTTTTCATAAAACTTACTTGTTTTTACAATTTTGTCAAAAGTTAATTTTTTTTCAGTGTAATGCATGTTGCTTTCTTGGACACTTCCATTGCTGCCTACCATAGACTTCCTGATATCTTCTCTCCCACAGGTCCTCTCTCTCTTCTCTGTATTTAAATAAGGCCTATGCACCATGTACCCCAGAAAATTGTACTCATACTCTAATCCATTTATCATTTATAAACTGTGGTGCATGGTCTCATTGGAAATACAGCCTTTTCTTAGAATCAAACAGTCCGTAAGGGAGGCCATATTTAGCCTGTGTGCTTTCACTAAGACAATTAATATTGTGTTAATTTGAGGGTCTTTTTTTTTTCATTTTTGGTTGGTTGATTTTGGAGAGGGGAAGGTAGCAACCAGGATAAAGTGAGTTGTCCAAGGTCACACAGCTAGTTTTGTGTTAAGTATCTGAGGCCAGATTTGAACCCAGGTCCTCCTGTCTCAGGGCCGGTGCTCTACTCACTGCGCCACCTAGCCATCCCATTTCTTTTTCATGTGTAAAGCAGCACAACCCCTGACTTTGAGTTATAGTCTGACAAACATACAAATCAATTTTCTGTATTTTTCCAGATAGTCTATAAATGTTTAGCATGGACAAAATAAAGCAACTGCCACTGTCACAGGATAAAAACCTATAAGTGCAGCTAACATCTGGTAGGTAAGGATTAGATTCATATAATGCAAAGATCTACTTAGAACCAAAAGTGTCCCCTTATTTCCTTTTCTGACTTCCATAATTATACAACACTATTTGTGAATTGTTTGAGAAAAGATGTTTTTAGTTTAAATTAAGATTTAATCTTTTTTAATGAGGTGAAATAATTTAAAAATAGTCTTAAAACTCTACAATTCCTTCATAGTTTTAAAAAGCATCTGTTATTAACAATTTATAACAAAGCATATTTATTTATTTAATGCCTTCAGGCAATTAATCTTAATAAAAATTGGACTGCTCTTGCTACCATGCCAAAAGTGAATATTTAGAAATATTACTACTATTCTCTGTTTTGCTATCACATTTACTATTCTGCTGCTTTGTAAGCTACTGCATTTCTCTAAAGATATTTGAAATTTTACAATTCAACACAGTTTTCATACTGTTACTCAATGATGGCATTCCATTTACCCCTTTCTTTCTTTGGTGTCATTGTTCTAATGCCTCATATGTTCTCCCCCTCAATTCTGAGTCTCAGGATCCCTGTTTGCCATCAAGCAAACAAGTGCCACCTCCTCCATAAAAGTTTCCTTTCTTACTCTTCATCATCTGGTAGTATATTCCTTCCCCCCTCATTATAAAGTTCCCTCATATTTATTTTGCATATATCTCTTGTATTCTAGCTCTTCTCTCTATGCATAAATAGCTTTTAGAGATAAAGATATGTTTATATAAACACACACATATCACTTGCATATCACTTGACTCTCCCGCAAAATGTAAACTTCTTGAGATGAGATACTATTTTAATTCAATCTTGGTCATCTTGGTGCCAAGAACAGTGCTTGATACATATTAGTTACTTAATAAATACTTCTGGATGAAATGACTGGGAAAATGATATATAACTTTATTTTTATTACAACATGCTTTAAGCTATAGAAGAATAATTTATGCAAGACATGAATATTTTATTAAATGAATTAATAGTGTTTCTTTTTTAATTACACACAAATGAGACAAAGACAAGTGCATTGCTCTCATAAAAAGGAGAATTACGAAGAAAGGTATCATTAAATAAGAGATCTAGAGTTGGATGGGAGTTTAGATACCATCTATTCCATGGAGTTCTGCATGAACAACTTTCATTACGCCATAGACAGCTGTAGAAGTATTTGAAACCTATGGAACTCATGTCAGAAAAAAAATGGTTTTTAAAGGCATAAAATAAAATATATAGAGTTACAGAAACCAGTTATATTGAGGTACAGTTTATCTATCTATCTTTAGATAAATATATATGTATACATATATATGTATGTATAGTGTGCATGTGTGTATGTGTGCATGCGTCTGTATGAATTATTCATAAGGAATCAAGTCCGGAGTGCCCTTCCGTCTTTACTAGTATTAACTGCTGCACTTTATCTAGAACAGCGGTTCTCAACCTGTGGGTCACGATCCTTTTGGGGGGGTTGAAGGACCTTTCAGAGGTGTCACAGGGGTCACCTAAGACCATCAGAAAACATCTTTCCCATGGTCTTAGGAACTGCCTCTATCCATCTTCAGTTGGGTCCACCCACATGCAGATACACTCACATATGAGTATTAAAAGGTCATGGCATTAGGAAGGTTGAGAATCACTGATCTAGGACTTCAGGACCTCCTTGACAAGAACTACTTTATCTTGCATTCCCATACTCAGTAATAATATGCTACCAGTTTCCAGTTCCCATATGTAAGGATTGATTCCAGTTTCCTTAAGGATTAATAAAACAAAAATCTACAAAAAAATTATTTCACTGTGTAGCTACATTGATCAGCTCTTACAGACTCTGTTCTATTTAAATTTGCCTTGTTTTTTCTGTCCCCTCTGAGTCTCAGCCACTTCAGTAGAACTTTGAGTTTCCTCTATGACTGAACAGCTTTTTAAATTTCATTACCTTCTTTCTTTTCACTTTCTGGATATTTATTCTATTACTGACTCATTGACTTCTATGAATCTCTTTTCTATTCATGGTTTCGCAGATTGCTAATCATCTGCTATGAGTAGGGATGCTAGTTCTTCATAATAAGTACTGTATATCCCCAGGCTTATTTCCTTATTTGGTCCCCACAACATTCTATCACATGTGGCCCAACAGTGAAAAAACATGAAAACTTTGGATAATGTGTAAAATTCCTGTGAGTTAATACTTTTTTTTCTCTATAATACTCCCCACAACATGTCCCAAAATGTAGGACTTTGAAAGTCCTTGTCATCAGTGTAGGAAGAAATTCTTTGATCTTTTGAGAAAGTGAATGAATATCAACTCTGCTTCTGGACCTATCATTTGCGCATCAGTAGAGATAAAGGAAAATGTGGCTTCTTTTTCACCTTAGATACTCTCTACTTTTTTTTTTTTATTTTCTTACACATGGTTTTTGTAATTAATGAGAAATAAATTAATGAGACTAAGACCAATGTTCAGTGCATTGTGAACTCCACTTGAATAAATTAGAAAAGATTTTTGCAAACTATTTTTAGCAATCTTTAATTGTTTTCCCCTGCTGTTAGCCACCCACCAGGAATGTAGTTACATCTTTCGATTAAATTAGGACTTGCATTTGCAAACAACCTAACTGTCAAAGAAAATACCTTGTGGTTTAAAAGACAAAGAAGTAAAAGACTTATATAGTCTTGAAATGAGTACTTAAAATATAACTTTTTATAAGGTTATCACTTTTAATTTATTAAAATAATGTAATCCCGGTTTTGAATTATTTGTACTTTTATATAATTAACCATAACCCCACAGAGAGTCACACCATCTTTTAGCCTTCTCACAAACTAACATTTACTTACAAACCTTTCTCTCCTGGATGCATTCTTTCCTGCCTTCATCTCTAATTGCTCTGACTCCCAGCTTCCTGCGGCCTCTGTTCCACCCTTCTGCAAACTCCTCCCACCGCAGACTCTATGTGATTATGTCCATCCTCTAAGAGGGGAGGGAAAATCTTCAAAGCAGGCAAGGTCTTCAAATTCCTTTAGGCTTATAAAGGAACAGGAAAAATGTTCAAATTCCAATTCCCATTACAAAAAGTTATAAAAGATTAAATAAATGGTCTTTTAATGGAAAAAACTTTTTCATACACAAAATTAATTAATCTAAAATAAAGAGACAATTAGAAGAATGAGAAAAAAGCAATTTTTTCTCACATTTGACAAATGAAAGTTAATCTAATCTAAATATATAACAAATCTGTACCTATGCAGATTTACACATGATATGCATATATGTGTATAAAACATAGATGGTATACATATGTATGTTATAACTAATTTTATTTTTATTTCCCAGAAATGAGGAACATGTACTAATCTCAAAACGGAAAATTAAAAGGAAATGTGTAATAGAATAAGAGAACTAGAGATGTAAAAGTCCTTAAAGACCATCTCATGCATATTATATGATTATATCATATTGTTTGTGTATGTGTAGGGACTGTGACAAAACAGGGATAATATTTCATTGTTCATGGACTTCTGAATTAGTACAGCATTCTCAAAACTTTTTGGAACTATGCTAGTGAAATGGCTAAAATGTTGATAACCATTAACAAAGAGATTAATTAGACATGTACCTCATGTAATTCCTTTACAAAATCTACATTCAAATTTACAAACATCATAGTACACTAAAGATACATTTTTTTGTTATTGTTCTCATAAAGAAGTGGAAACTGAATAGATGCTAACCAAGGGAATGATTGCTTTGTTGTGGTGGAGGGGTTTATGTAGCTGCATGAAACTATGAGCTATGCCCTTCAGGATTGCCCAAGATGGACAATTCATAATGGAGATTTTTGACAAAGGCTGACTCACTGAAGAAGGAAATGGCAAACCAGTCCAGTAACTTTGCTAAACTCCATGGATACTACTAAACTAATAAAAGAGATAACACGAGAATATGAGCTCCTCAGGCCAGAAGGTGTCCAATATGCTACTGGAGAAGAGCTGGGGATAACTACAAGTATCTCCAGAAGTAATGAAGCAGCTGGGTGTAACACCATGCATGAGCAGCTTCCTAGAAGAATGCTACTGTGAATAGCTTTTAAGGTTCTGATTACACAGTATAGTGTAACTCCATTTATTCCATTACAAATCAAGGCAAACATTCACAACAAATCACAATATAATATTCACAACATTACATCTTATCACATAAAATCACAATATTGTGTTTACAACAGCTTAACATTTAAAATGGCTGCATAGTTTTCACCAAAGTGGCCACAGTATTAAGAACAAAGAACAAAAGAATAATCATCTGGTTTTCCTAAAGAGAGGAAAGCCTCCTTACTTAATCATTCAGTAATTTCACAATACAATAATCAATCTTCCACTCATGGGGCAATCATAGATTAACCTAATTAGTCACTTATCTAGCAATCAGTCACTTATCCAGATTCACAATTACTAGTATCATGAATCACTAAATATGATCGTTAAAAATTACACGAACCCACCACCCCTAGGTGTCTAGTTAACTTCAGTTTCATCACACCTTTCAATATCTAAGTAGAGGCCTTTTCTTCGTTTTGATTCTGGGTAGTCTCTCAGATTCCCTGGATCCCCTTCTGTGGTCCCAGCTCCTACCTGAATCCACCAAACAATCACCTGGGTTCAGATGCAGATAGTTCCCAGGTTCTCATCCAGTCCACCAGGCAGTTCTTGGTACACACTGAAGTTCACAGGGTCCAGCACATTTCAAAATCCTCACAAATTCTATTGCCAGGAACTCATGGATCACCCAAGCCACAAATAAACAAAGTCTTATCCTGGTAATGCTTTTTCAGTCCTCCAGCAGTTCAGCTGGCCCTAGGACCCAGAAGAAATTTTAACCTTCCAGGGGGCCTCCTCGGGAGAAACTACAGCCTTCACCAGATTCTGGTATCATAGAAAATTCTAACTTGGTTCTCAGTCCAGCAGCCCAGCTTCCAGATGCTGCGAAAATTCTGCTCCTTCCACCAGGAGCCACCAGGAGGAAAATTCTTGATTCTGTCTATCTGTCCTCTGGAGCTCTTCTTAAATACACACACACACACACACACACACACACACACACACACACACTGGCTTCCTGTCTCAGCCAACCTCTTCCTGTTATGTCAGCAACAGGAGACAGAGTTCACACCTTCTGTTTTAAATTAATTGGCATTACACTGGGTCAAAGTCAAAAGGAAGTTCAACTGCACATGCATTTGGTGATGAAAGGAAATTTCAGTGCTGTAAAGATCTATATTGCATAGGAACCTGGAATGTAAAATCTATAAACCAATGTAAACTGAATGTGTTCAAAAAGGAGATGGAAATATTAAACATTAACATCTTGAATGTCAGTGAGCTTAGATGGATGGGAATGGATGAATTTAGTTCAAGTGATCCACTACGGTGGGCAAGAATTCCTTACAAGAAATGGAGAAGCCATGATAATCAATAAAATGGCATGAAAAGCAGTACTAAGGTATAATCTCAAAAATGACAGAATGATGTCTGTTTGAATCAAAGGCAGACCATTCAGTTGCACAGTAATACAATTCTATACTCTAATATATAAAAAAGGCCAAAGCTGATAAGTTCAATGAAAACCTACAATACTCCTATACTGAAAATGACCTACATAACCTTGATGAGTTAAAATTACCTCACCCAGACAAGGTATTTCTAATGGTTTAGGTACTTAGGTGCTGAATGAATGAGCAGATGTGATTGCTGAGCTACGGTCAGTAATATATTTATTAGGAGATATCTTGAAGGACTGGAGAAGGGCAACTCTCTCTTTTAAAAAGAGGGAATATCATAGAATTTTTAAGGTATAGACAAGCGAGTTTGACTTCAATTATTGGGAACATTTTAGGAAGGATTGTTAAAAAGATGATATATGCATGTCTAGGGGAAAAAAGGAAGCAGTTATTTTTAAAAGTCAGCATTGCTTCATCAAAGTATATCTAACCTGATTTCTTTTTATTAATAAAACTACAAAGCTGTCCCATTAGGGATAATGGTATAGTCATGATTTATCTAGGTTTTAGCAGCATATTTGATGAGGCATCTACTTCTATTTTTGTGGGAAAGACAAAGATAAATGAAATTGCATGACTGATCAGAACCAAAGGGTAATCCTGTGTTTCAAAGACATTATGAAAGAGAGGTCTATCCAAAGCTCTATGCTCAGCCCTGCAATTTTAACATTTTTTTTTATGTCAGTGACTTGGATAAAGACATAGATTCCAGGTTAATCAAATGCACAGATGAAAAAAAGATGGTAGGCATAGATAGCACACTGAAAAATTGTCAGGATGCAAAAAGTTCCTTAGAGCAATAAAGTATTAGGTTAACTTTCATGCGATAAATTACTGCTGAAGTGACTATAAGCTTAATATGTCAGGAGTACAAAGTGGTATCCCCCTTACTTTTCCCACCCCTCTCCTAAAAAAAAAAATAATCTTGGGTTTCACTGAGAGGCACAGCTTCTAAGAATAGGGAAATGATTGTTCCTCTTGAATATGTTCTAGTTAGACCACTTATGGAACACTGTTTTTGTTTTGAGCTACCCAAATTCAAAAAGAACATTGATAAATTTCTGAGAAGCCAAAGTCTTAGCTGTCACATGAGTCTTGGTTAGATTAGAATAAATTATAGGAATTTTACCTATTTAGCCTAGAAAAGAGAAGACTCAGGAAAGGGATTGTGGTAGGATTAGGCCATATAACTATCTGGGTTACAGTTTTTCAAGAAAGATTAAAGAGAGATTAGATTTGCACTGTTTTTCCTTGGAGCAACAGGTTGGAAATTGAGGAGACAAATTTAGAAGTGAGATAAAGAAATCAACTTCCAAAATTCAAAGACATCTAAAAGTTAAATGACCCATTGAAGGTCTTCAAGTAGTTTAAGTATCCAGACCAATATTCATTTAAATTATAATGAGGAACATTTATCCTTTATGAAATTAACAAGAATTCTGCTGACATATTTGTCATCTCAAACACTCTGCAATTTTGTGATATTCAGTATATCACTGTATGTTTAATCACAATGCAAACTCAATAGATATAGCACACGTAAAGTCATTAAAATATTGCATGTCAAACATAGACTTAATGCATTTCGGTTATTGCAATTTTTCTACTCTAAAATTTTAAGTTCCTTTAGAGCAAGGATTGCTTCATGTGGTAGAAAGGACATATGGATTTGGAGTAAGATGAAATTGATTATTCTACCAAAGTGTGATATTAGATAAGTCATAACCTCTCTGATATTCAATTTTCCAAGTTTGCAAAGTAGTTTTCCTATTTGGTCCATATACATGATATACTAACTCCCAAATTTGTGCTTCTTATCTCTTGATTTAAAAATATCCCTGCACCCCCACTCACACACACAAATGCTTCATTCTTTCCCTGGCTTTTTTTCAATACTCAACTCAAATATCACCTTCTTCAGAAGGCTTTTACAAAGTCCCTCTCATATTTCATTCCATCTATGTCATATCACATGTGTATTTTCTTACACATAATCTGTTCATGTGTATGTATATGTGTGTGCGTGTGTGTGTGTATATATATATATATACATATATGCAGATAATACACACACATGTACCCAGTTATTTATAGGTTTACTCCTTCATTAGGATGTAAAACTTTTGAAGGAAGGGTTTTCACATTTCTTTGTGTTCCAGTACTTAATACAGTTCCTGGCAGAGAGAGAACATTTTGTAAATGATTTATGACAAATTGGTTGGTTGTAAAATGATGATTCCTATAAATGTATGATTCTAAATTCTTTCTTTGTACTTCCATCATTGCTTATATGGTTCCCTGCTCATAGTTTTAGAATTAAAAATTTAATTAAATTTTCATTACTAAAATACCGCAAAATCACTCATTTGGGGAGTCATTTGCCACCAAAATGAAAAAAAAAATTAAAATGTATTGAAGAAACTAATCAAATCTTTCATTTAAAATTTCCCTGAACCTCTTTCCAATTTCTACAACTTCTCAATTGACCTACAGGATAGAAATAACCAAGTATTGGAATTCAATCAATCAACATGTCTTAATTATCTTTTATATACCAGATACTGTGTTAAGTATTACAGAAAGAGAGAGAGAGAGAGAGAGAGAGAGAGAGAGAGAGAGAGAGAGAGAGAGAGAGAGAGAGAGAGAGAGAGAGAGAGAGAGAGAGAGAGAGAG
>CM053587.1:125878299-125893286 GCA_028646515.1 Pseudochirops corinnae
AAAGATCTCAGAATTTCCCATATAATTTCCTCCAATCTTCATCAAATCTACACATGAATATTCTTTAAAACAATTCTGCTTAGATCATCCAATTGCCATTTCTAGAAAGAATCTTTGGAAATTTTCCACCATGTTCTTACTTTAAGTGACCCAGTTGTAAACCTTCTATACTTGGAAGATGAAGCTGAGAGTCTCTCAGAAATACATAAAATAACAGATGAATATGTGTCAGACATGATTCATTGTAAGTAGGAACAAGTTTATATTCAGCTCTTTTTCATTTTGATGACAAGACAAATATATGTAGCAGTGTGAAGCAAGTATAAGGGTTGTTTTTCATAGAAAAATACATAGTAACTTGCTGGCTCATAGAACTCTTCACAGCAATAATGTTTTGACAAGAGTCTTGATGGATGTGTCATCAACATTTTTCAGAGGAAAAAATGTGTCTTGCAGACAAAATTATGCTTTGACAATATTTCCCTACTCTAAACAAATTGATTGTGTTAGACATCACTTCTACCTAATGTAAACTATTTGGGTTTGGGGATGTGCAGCCAGATGCAAAAAGATTAAATAATGAATTTTCTGGAAAAATCCTGTTTACAGCTAAGAAACTTGACAGTTCAATTTTTATGTGATATTTAAGGGACAACTCACTGAAAAATATTAAAGATAAAATTATTTGTGTCTAACTTTACTAAGAGTTGCATCATAAAATCCATTGTGATGCCTAATTATGTTATGGAGATGATCTTTGGTTGTTGATGTCTATCACAGAACAGTAAAAATTCTGGCAGATTCTAACAAACTTCAAATAATGGGAGTAGGTTATTTTCTGTGTTTCAATTTATCTAAATAGAGAGGCTCATTACTAAATGACTGGACATCAAGTAAAGTAATTTTTGGAAATGGCAGCCAATGCATTGGAGACGTTAAAAGCCCTAAGTATAATGTCACTATGTTCCCTTTCTCTAGAAATAGTAATGGATGATGGCATAGAAGGTTGTACAGTTTGTATGGCCATTACAAGCATTAGTTGTAAAAATCTTAATATTTTGCCTTTATCTAAGAATGAGTGAGCTAAATATTTGAATGAATGAATGAAATATCATTTAAAAACTTATGAAATATAAAATATTTTTCAGCTCTGTAAATGCAAACATCTATACATCAGAGAGTTAGTAAACATTTGTTAAACACGTACAATGTGGCAGGCATTTCACTAAGTATTTAAAGGAAGAGAGATGATGCCTTAAATAGTTTCCAGGAACTGTCTAATGACGAAAGACAGCACACAAACAATTGTCCATAAACAGGCTATATATAAGATAAATTCAGAAAAAAAAAATCAAAAGGGGATGACACTAGAACAAACAGTTTTCAAGGAAAACTTCCTATACAAGATCGACTTTTGAATGTTACTTAAAGGGAATCAGAGAAGCTAGCAGGTAGAGCTAAAGATGATGAATATTTCAGTCATAGGGGAGAGCCAGTGAAAATATTTGAAGTCAGGAGATGGAGGGTCTTGTCCAAGAAAGAGAAAGGAGATTAAGTGTCACTGGATTACAGAGTTTATAGTGAAGGAGGGGAAAACGTAAGGCATGAAAAGTCTAGAAAGTTTTTGAGTGAAGTGATAGATTACAAAGGATTTTTAATACCACACAGAGAATTTTATATTTGTTCCTGAAAGTTATAAGCAGCTACTGGAGTATCTTGATGCCATAATCAGTGGTTCTCAACCTTCCTAAAGCTGCAACCCTTTAATACAGTTCCTCATGTTGTGGTGACATGTAACCATAAAATTATTTTTGTTGCTACTTCACAAATGTAATTTTGCTACTGTTATGAATTGTAATATAAATATCTGATATGCAGGATGTGTTTTCATTGTTACAAATTGAACATAACCCACAGGGGGAGAACTGCTACATAAAGGAACTTCCATTCCATTCTAGAAATGATCCTTTCATTAACATAATATTCCACAGACCACCTTAACAGAAAGGAGGACTATATTGACAATATGGGAAGTGGATCACAAGCTTGGAACAGAGGCATGATACAGTAGAGTAAAATGCAGGAGCTAATAAATTCTAGACTTTCTGTAGGAGGGCCTAGGTTTATTCTGGGATTCATTCATATTAATATGGTTTCTGGAGTGGTTTCTGGAGTGGAAATAATAAGGATTTGGTAGGGTAGGGCACCTTAAACTTTATGATAGAAATGGAGTGGGAAAAAAAATTTGGTCATAATTTGTCTCATAATGTAGATTTTGTGAAAAAAGTTTCAATAAATTCAGGAAAAATTAGGAATACCCCCGCAACACATACACATTTAAACAATTCTGGGAAAGCCTAAAAAGGATG
This sequence comes from Pseudochirops corinnae, assembly GCA_028646515.1. NCBI lineage: Eukaryota > Metazoa > Chordata > Mammalia > Diprotodontia > Pseudocheiridae > Pseudochirops > Pseudochirops corinnae. The sequence continues at coordinate 125,880,669 of CM053587.1, forward strand.
GCAGATACAAAAAAATGAAATTCTCTAGATATAAAAGGAAAATATTGAAGTGAAGCATAAAATGGGATTACTCTGAAAAGATAGATGTATATGCACAGAGAACTCGCCAAACAACTGAGATTTTGTTTTAGTGCACAGAAGATGGAAGCAATGCCAACAAAGAGATGGTGAACAAAATGTCATATAAAAATAGTGTAAGAGATTATAAACCCAATCATGAGCAACTCTTCTGAGGACTTTTGCTGTCAATAACTTTAAATATCTAATAGCATAGGGTAGTGAACTCTGGATTTATTTGGAAATAAACTAAAGCAAAACATTCAAGGAACTAAAGCATAACATTCACAACAATATAACATGAAAAGTTATTACTAAGCTAGCAACATAATCTAAAACAAACAATATCATTCAGTAAATCACAATCTCCTTGTTCAATATAAAGTATTCAAGTCAAGTCTTCTTTCATCTTGACTCCAGACTGGCTTCCAATCATCCTTAAGCCAATCATCCTTAAGAGGTGACAGAAAGTACAAACACCATCCACCCCTAGGTCACAGTAAGTTACAATATCATCAGTCAACATTGAGTACCAAAGTAAAGTCTTTCATCTTGACTCAAGGCTGCTTCCAAAGCTGATGACACCTCTTCCATGCCCCTGGCTCTTGCCTGGATTCCCTCCATTCCTGCCTAGATTCACATACAGACAACTCTTTGCTCCAGTTCTATATTGCCACTCCTGGGGAATGCTCCAATCCAAGCACTGCACAGTTCCTGTTTCTAGGAAAACAAAGCTCAACAGGGCTACAACAATACTTACACACATGGTCTGCACTATCATCTCAATTCACTTTTTTCCTCAGAAATCAACACAAATCAACAGAGTTCTTCTGTCTTGTAAAGTAGCACAAATCAACAGATAAAGAGCTTTTCTCTGACAAAATAACACCAATACAGAACAACAGACAAAACAGTAGACAGAATGCCAAAATCACAAAAATCTCTTTTATCTCTGCTTCTTCCCAGCTCCTGCTCAAGCTTTTATCTACACTGCTACTTCCTGTTCCACCCTTCTGGTTCCACACTTCCTGTTCCTCTCTTTTGACAAGCTCCTTCCCCCATGGGCTCCATGTGATGAAGTTAGGCCTATAAAGGTCCAATAACGTCTCCAAAATCCCTTAAGCCTATTAAGGGCAACACAATGTATACTGTTTCCAACAAAGACTTCACACAATCAAAGACAAGGATCAAAGGCACTTGAATAATTGAAACTAGTGGCAAGGTACTATTTTCTTGCTATATGATTTAAGGCTGGCAAAGATATTTAAGAATGACAAAAAGGGATATCAAAATTTATGTTGGGGAAATGAGAATAAAGAGAAAGGAAAAGATTTTTTGAATGAGGTAGAAGAGATGATATTAACTAACAAGAGAGAAAACACATTAAGATGAACATTTTTATTATGTTTCTGTTCTATGTCAAGGAGAATGACAAATTGGAAATGATGAAACAAAAATTTTTAATATGTAGTTAATGTTTGAAAAGAATAAGGAGATGGTGGGAATATTTAGCTCTAGTTTAAGAATTGAAGTTACCTGACCCAGATGAACTTTATCCTCATGTTCCAAAAACACAAATATAAATGATGAAGAACTGATGACAGCAGTATTTAGGAGATCATGGGAAATAAAGGCATGATTAGAAGAATGAAGAAGGGTAAGTATTATTTTTAAAAATGACAAAAAAGGGACATGAAGGAAGTTGCATAATTTTGAGAAAAGGAAAAAAATATTGAGCAACGTCAGTGGGTTCATTAAGAATAATGCAAAAGCAGGGATGGAACCAATATGGTGGAATATAGACTGGAACTTCTCTGAGCTCCTACTCCATTCACCTCTAATACCTGTAAAATATAACTCTAAACAAATTTTAGAACACAAAAAGTAACAGAAAAACAAATCTCACACTGAAGGTGACTGGGCAGGCCTACAGGAAGGGCCTATTGCAATGAACTGGGAGCCAAGCATAGTCCCCCATGAGTTGTGTGGGCCCGGATCTGGGGTGGCCCCAACAAACTGCCCAGACAGGTCAGAGCAGAATTCAGGAGAGTAAATCACTGACAGCTGTGATGGATGCCAGACATCTCACCATGTAAACACGCAACTTTTTGCTGAGACCCTCGTTCTACAACTTTAACTGAGAACTTCCAAGAACCAGGCTGAGAAGTTATCATGATTCAGAGAAGGATACCTGTTTGGGGGAGCCTGTTCTATTGTAAAGGCTCAGGAATGTGGGTGTTCACTGCATTAACCATGTGTATCAACTTTGTGACTACTGTAATGACTTTGGCTTTCTGTTTCTGGGACTTGTCTTTCTGGTTCTGTAACTCAATTTTCTGGCATTTGAATAAATGCTTTGGTTCTGCTTTCCATGTGGAGAGTTTGCTATATTTTGGGATGCACAACTATACAGGCATATTTATAACAACTGTGGGTGTTGTGAATATTGCATTATTGTTACAGTGATTAAAAGCATCCCCCATATACATCAAAATATTTAAAGCATTTTTTTTGGTATAGCAAAGAATTGGAAACAAAATACATATGTATTAACTTGGAAATGGTTAAACAAATTGTTACACATGAATGTAATAGAACATTAAATTGTTTTAAGCAATTATTAATATGGTGAATAAAGAAAAGCATGGAAAGATTTACATGAACTGATACAGAGAGAAACAAACAGAACTAAGAAAATTATATACATAGTGACTGATGAAACAATGGAAATGGAAATAAGCATAAAATAACCAAATGTTTTTTCTTTTTTTTCTTTTTAATTGATTTGTTTATTTACTTTTAGTTTAAAAGATTCAGTTCCACAATCCCTTGAGTTTCAAATTTTCTTCTCTTTCTCCGCCCGCCCCTCCCATGGTAGCATGCAATCAAGTATGGGATCTGCAAATACTTGCACATTGGACATTAGTCTGGTTGTATAGAAGGGTTGTAACCAAAGGAATGAACAGGGGAAAAAAAAAGAAAGAGAACCAAACATGAAAAAGAACAATATCCTGTAGATTGCTTCATTCTCCATTTACACTCTGTTCTTTCTAGATCTTTCTTGGAATGTAGGTATCTCCTTCCATCCTGAGACTTGTAAAGCTGTCTTATAACTGTGCATTGCTATGAAGAGTCCAGTTTATCAAAGTTGGTCATCACACACACGATGTGTCTGGGATTTTGTACCAATTTTTTCCTAGTTCTATTCTTCTCAGTTAGTATCAGTTTGTATACACCTCTCCAGGTGAATTTGAAGACCGTCTCCTCCCTATTTCTTATAGCACAAGAGTATTCCATTACATTCATATACTACAGTTTATTTAGTCATTCCCCAATTGATGGGCATCCCCTTAGTTTCCAGTTTTTTGCTACCACAAAGAGAGCTGCAATAAGTATTTTTGTACATATGGGTTTTCCTCCCACTTCTATGATCTCTTTGGGATACAACCCCAGAAGTGGTATTAGTGGGTCAAAGGGTATGTGATTATTTATAGCCCTTTGGGCATAGTGCCAGATTACTCTCTAGAATGGTTGTATCAGTTCACAGATCCACCAACAATGCATTAATGTTCCAATTTTTCAACCTCCTCTCCAACATTTATCATTTTCCTGTTTTGTCATCTTAGCCAATCTGACTGGTGAGATGTGGTACCTCAAAGTTGTTTTGGTTTTGCATTTCTCAAATCAATAGTTTTTTAGAGCATTTTTTCATATGCTTATAGATATCTTTAATTTCTCCCTCTGAAAATTGCCTGTTCATATCCTTTAACCATTTATCAATTGGGGAATGACTTGTATTCTTATAGATTTTACTTAATTCTCTGTACATTTTAGAAATGAGGTCTATCAGAGGTACTGGTTATAAAAATTCTTTCCCAATTTCCCACCTCCCTCTTAATCTTGGTTACATTGGCTTTTTTTGTATAGAAACATTTCATTATAATGTAATAAAGATTATCCATTTTGCATTTTATAATACACTCCAACTCTTCTTTGGTCATAAAGTCTTCCTTACTATATAAATCTGACAGGTAAACTATTCCTTGCTTCCCCATATTACTTACAGTATCAGCCTTTATACCTAGATCATGCACCCATTTAGACATAACTTTGGAATATGGTGTTAGATGATAGTCTATACCCAGTTTTTGTCATATTTTATTCCAATTTTCCCAGCAGTATTTGTCAAATAGGGAGTTCTTATCCCAAAAACTGGGGTCTTTGTGCTTATCAAACAGTATATTAATATAATAGTTGACTACCGAGTCTTTTGTACCTAATCTATTCCACTGATCCACTACTCTTTTCCTTGGCCAGTACCAAGCAGTTTTGATGACTCTGCTTTATAATAGAGACTAAAACCTGGTGTGCCTAGGCCACCTTCCCTAGCATTTATTTTCATTAATTGCCTTGATATTCTGGATCTTTTGTTCTTCCAAATGAATTTTGTCACTATTTTTTTCTAGTTCAATAAAGTATTTTTTTGGTAGATTGGTTGGTATCACACTAAATATGTAATTTAATTTTGGTAAAATCATCATTTAATTATATTAGCTCTACCCAGTCATGAGCAATTGATGTTTTTCCAATTAGTCAGATATGATTTTATTTTTGTGAAAAGTGTTTTGTAGTTGCGTTCATAAAGGTACTGGGTTTGTTTTGGAAGGAAGATTATAAAAAAAAAAGAGAGAGAGAAAAGAAAACCAAATTTCAAATATCAAAAATGAAAGGGTGAATGTACCTTCGATGAAGAGGAAATTAAGACAATAATTAGCAATTATTTTGCCCAAATGTATGCACATAAATTTCACAATCTTAGTGAAATGGATGAATATTTACAAAAATATAAGTTGCCCAGGCTAAATGAAGAGGAAGTAAATTACTTAAATAACCACATCTCAGAAAAAGAAATTGAACCAGATATCAGAGAACTCCCTAGGAAAAAATCTCAGGGCAAGATAGATTTACTAGTGAATTTTATCAAATATTTAAAGATCAATTGATCCCAATACTCTACAAACTATTTGGAAAATTGGTGAGGAAGGAGTCCTACAAAATTCTTTTTATGACACAAATATCGTACTGATGCCTAAATCAGGGAGAGACAAAATGGAGAAAGAAAATTATAGACCAATCTCCAATCTCCCTCATGAATATAGATACAAAAATTTTAAATAAAATATTAGCAAAAAGAATACAGCCACTTATCACAAGAATAATACATATTAATGAGGTTGGATTTATTCCAGGAAGGCAAGGATGGCTTAACATGAGGAAAACCATCAATATCATTTTTCATATCAGCAATAAAACTAGCTGAAAACGTATGATTATCTCAATAGATGCAGAAAAAGCTTTTGACAAAAATACAACATCCATTCCTATTAAAAACACTGGAAAGTATAGGAATAAATGGAGTTTTCCTCAGAATAGTAGATAGCACCTATTTCAAGCCATCAACAAGTATTATACGTAATGGGGATAAACCAGAAGCATTTCCAATAAGATCAGGGGTGAAACAAGGATGTCCACTATCTCCCCTCTTATTCAATCTGGTACAAGAAATGTTAGCAGTAGCAATTAGAGAAGAGAAAGTAATCAAAGGAATCAAATTAGGCAAAGAAGAGACTAAGCTATCACTCTTTGCAGACGATATGATTATATACTTGGAGAATCCTAGAGAATCAAGTGCAAAACTTCTTGAGACAATAAATAAAATTAGCAAAGTTGCAGGTTACAAAATAAAGCCACATAAATCCTCAGCATTCTTGTATATTTCCAGTGAAGTCCAACAGCAAGAGATGGTAAGAGAAACCCCATTTAAAGTTACTGTAGACATTATAACCAAATGTTTTAAAATTACAAAGAATAAGAACTGTTCCATTAAGTATTTTTGAGAAGACACTCAGACCCTTTTCTTTATAGAAGTGGGAGGTCTGCATATGTGGTACATTGAACACATTTTCAGACTTTTTGGATTTATTGATTACTTTTACCCTTTATTTCTAATTTTTTTTAAATTATTACATGGGATGGCTCTTGAGAAGGATAGTAGTGAGAGAAAGTATTATTAACAACAATATCTTGAAGAGATTTGTTTCCAAAGCCCTGATTTTGAATTCATTCTCTCAAAGGACATTGAATTAATTCCCCTCAATCTTGGTGAGACTCCACCCAACCTTGTAAGGAATTTATCTAAGGTGCAGAAGCCCATTTTGTTCTACTCAAGCTTGGGATGAGATAGATTGTTTTGTCTAAGTAGCCCAAGGATGGGTGTGATCTGAGTATAGAAATATTTTCTCTATCCAAAGGTGATATGATGCCACTCTTAGCCCCTCACTGAGCACCTATTTTTTGAAAAGGGTATGTAAACTGTGAGTCCACCACCATAGTTTTTTTTTATTCTAAGAGAGAGATCCAAAAAACCAACATTTTATTAATACCCTGCTGACCTTATTAACAAAATTATTAAATTACCTAGAACACTGTCTCTCCAAACATTTTAGTCATCCCAATAGAAGAAATTTAGTAATGCAAAAATTGATTAAAATAAATTTAAAATAAATAGTTAAAATTCTTTTGAAAAGAAAAATATATCTGATAATGACGATAATAAAGAAAACAAAGGTTTATAGACTAAATGTTTAGAAGGTGCTGGACATGGTGAATAGCAGAAATATCATAATAGATTAATATGACTGTATTATAACAAGTACTAAATTGCTACTTACCTGTATAATATCTTTTTTAGAATTAATTTCTACTATAGGAACACATTCAGATTATCACAAACATAGAACCAAGGTAAAGCCATGTTCAAAAATAATTTCCAAATAACTGGTTGTCAATATTCTAAGACAACCAGAAATAATAATGGCAGCCACTAATTGGCATATAAGAATCCCTGGTGGGCCACATAATGACTTAGAAAACTATATATTTATCTTTATTTCTTTTGCTAAATATTTCCCCATTATATTTCAACCTAGTTTGGTTACTATTTGGGAGTTTTGTTGATCCTTGATATGGCAAGAACCAATGGACAGTAGAACAAGATCCCACTAAATGACAAACTTTGCTAATAAGATTGGTATCAAATGGAAAGCAATGGAAAGGGCCTAATAGTGTTTTAAATATAATGAAGTATTAGAAAAAATAAATTCCTACTAGTTATTTTCCCTAATAACTTGCCTCAAAGACGGCTATGTTTTACTTCTTCCAATTAGAACAGAAGTAGGACTGGTACTGAGCTCAGCATTGGCAGGAGTCTTGTTTCTAACTCTCTTTCAATTGTTCTATTATGCTTCCCTACATATTTATATCATGGGACATTGTTAACCCTGATTTCAGGATTGCTCACCTGTGAAGCATTACTATATAAATGAGAGATCCAAGGAGACGCTATGTAGGAGTCCAACAATTGTTTCTTGTTCTTTGAACATGCTTTTATGAACCTTTGTTTTTGGAGGTATTTGAGAGGAAGGGTATAATTTGAAAAGAGCAAGCATTCCTTTTCTTGGCCACCATATGGAAGAGAACTGATAAGTTTCAAGTGGGGTTCAGGATCACTGGATGTCTCCTCCTTAGCACCCAGTTCCTTAACCTGAAAATTTTCTATTGCTGAAAATGGGAATCAGAATTAGAGCAGTTTCACAAACCCCCTTCTCACCAGAAGACTGAAGAAAAGTTCATGGTTGTATAGCCAGAGGGACCTTCACATTTTCAATTGCTTGCTTATTAAAGAAAATTCAAGTCAAAATTTGTATCTCCATTAGATAAGTTATGATTTCACAACCTCTGGAAGAGGGTTGAGCTCTGGAAGAGAAGCCAATTATGACTGGGTCTCCTGTAGTATGAGATTCTGGTTCTCTGTTTAATTAATTCCCTTCCTTCCCATTATTCAAAGTCCATTCACTATTACTGTTTAATTTGTCCCATTCTTTTATAGAAAATTTGGAGACCACTAAATTTTTGATGGGCAGAAATGATGATTATACATGTATAGATTTTTATGAGAGGCTTAAATTTTTGTGGAGAGAGGAGAAACACATCCCTGTCTCAGTGGGTGATGAAGAGCAGACACTGATCATATTTAGAAAGTTCAAATACAATGGAAGCAAATTTGAATCATCATCTTACAATGTGCAAGTTTCAATAAACTAGGGAGACTATACATAGAGATTATCATATCATATGAACAGTATGTCATAGTGGAAAGGCAGATGACCTCAGAGCCAGAAAGACCTCGATCAGGGCTTGCTTCTGACACCTATGGGTTATTTGATCATGGGCAAATCAGTGACTCTCTAGTGTTCTGTGTAATACTCTTAGATGACAAGTCACCTGAATTGGTAGGAGGAATTTTCTCATTTGGGCATTCCCTATTTCAATGCAATCACAATTTCAATTCATATCACAATCTGTACATACAGTTAAATCTAGTACAGATTATTACTTGGGGAAAAAAAATGAAACAATATTAGTAAAGGAGTATATTCCTACCTTTAATGAGGCACGATGAGCAAGCCTTCTGCTAAGCAGGGAAATGTTTCTTAAATTCATTATATGCCTTACAGGTGAGTGGGACTTACAAACAGATTAACACTTCCAGAATCCATTCTTTCTCCTGCCTACTAGCTCTTATATCCAAGTTGCCAGTGAGACACAAATTATAGAAAAATACATCGCCAACTGCTATTAGGAAGAAATAGTAATACTCCTGTGTATTACCTTACAAATGGGAACCTTGGTGTTTGTTAACCAGTTGTCTTGTTTTGTTTTTAATTTTAAAGGAATATTTATGAGTCTGGCCTCTGGTAAAACCACAGTTCAGGAAATAAATATTTGACTTTCATATTACTTGTTCATAATGTGGAAATATCATTTGTGTGTGATTGGTAGATTTTTTTATTTTTTTTGTTTTATATATTCCCTAAAGCATATGTGATTAAAATAAAAATTTTAGAAGTTATGCTTAATTAAATTTAGTCTAAATATGTGATATTTATAGATATGAGGTAGTGGAGGTAAAATATGCCTGGTTTTGATTATTTTAATTTTCTAAATTGTGTGAAACAGTAGCTAAATTTCTACAAATGTAAAACCTAGAAAAATAAGAAGTATTAAGACAACAACAGCAACAAAATTATCTGAGCACTGAAATGTGAATCGTTAGATTACACAAGAGAAAGATTGAGCCCAGAAAAAAAAATCAGCTTTAACCTCTTGCAAATGATGAAATACTTGTTGGTGTCATGTGTCAATTATGTTTTGGAGTGTAATTGCTTACAAAATCTATTTATTGACTTGTATTCTCTTTTGCCACAAATGTTAGCCCTTAATCACATAACAAAATGGATTGAATGATAGAAGGTCAAAGAATAAGAAACTAAGAAAAAAAGGTAATGTTTTTCCCTTATTGAGATTTCATGTGTATGGAGAAATGTGTCATTTCAATTACTATAATCCTGATAAAAATTAAGGCCCAAATCTGCTTCTCTAATAGAAACATCAGTTGAGTGCAATGATAATTACTTCCTCAATTTGAAACATTTCTGAAGCCTGGAAATGATGCCAATAAACTTACCTGAATCTAAAGGCACTGACTATTTTCCTTAAGTTATCACTGAATTTTGATGAGGAAAACAAAACCAAACTAAATAAAAACCCAAGATACACACAATTCTGAGAATAAATGAATAAGAGCTAAAAATGAAGCTCAGAGAATTTGGGGAATGATCTTTAAAATAAATAATTACTGATGATTTCACTTTAGCAAATAAAGACATTATATTTAACTATGAAAATAGGAAATATTTTTCAATAGGAAAATTATATTTATATTCAAAAATCTCACTACCAACTTCCCAATCACTGAATTAAAAACACAAAGTACAATTCAAGAATTAAAAGAAGCACTGAATTGTCTAAGGATGATTTCAAAACTTTTTTTTAAATATGAAATTATTACCTTTAGAGATGGCAAAACTTCACTTGCTTCAGTGTGTCATGCATAGTGACTTTATGAAATATAAACCACATGTCTCTGAACCTGTTCTTCATAAATGCCCATTTGGTTGTTCAAAAACAGTTGTTTAGATGGGAATCAGTAACCATGTGTTTCTGTCATTTTCCATACACTCCTAAGAATTCCAAGTCGGTCATAACTGAAACATTCACAACTAATACATTCAGCATGCTATTCAGGAAATTTGGTAATGAACTTCAATTTTAGAAAATCAAGCATGATGTTCAACATTTCCAAAAATGCAGTGACAAAACTTTTAGTGTCAGTGGAAACGTCGAAGCTATTTGAAATAATCTATTCAAATTCATTCTAATAAAAAAAGAGTATTGACTGAGTGTTCTATAAGAATGAACATGTGTCTATGATAAAAGTTCAAGTGAAACAATGAGGAATGTATAAATTATCAAAGACAGAGAGTCATTTAAATTGATTTAGTTAAGTATAAAATAGGAAAGTTGTTTCATAGTTTTATTTGCAATTTTCCATGCATTTTCAATATACATCAAATTTAAATGTTGAATGTTAGGAAGAAATGAATTATTGAAGGACAAGGGAAACCAATAAATGATTTTCCTCTATATCTACCCAATAACTAAGTTTAAATCATTGAGAAATGAATATGTCCATTGTCTTTAATTCTATTCATGAAGTATGTATTGAGATACTACTGCATGCCAATAATTTGCTTGGTGATTGGTGAATATGACCAGTGAAACACCAAAAAAAAAAAGTATATTCTCTGCAGATTTTTTAGATCTAAAAGGAACTTGAGAAAACATTTAGCCTATTCCCATCATTTTAGAAATTATTAAGTGAAATCCCTAGAGATAAAGCAAAGTCCTTAATGTGTCACACACTCAATTAGAAGTAGTTCTGAGACTCAGGCTAAGGTTTTGCTACTAAGTGTAGATCTCTTTCCTGTAAAGCATTTATTTATTATTAGAAACTAGAACAAAAAATGAAAGGAAACATAGATTGATAATATGAAAAAATTAAGCATGCATTAATACAAATTAGAGAATAAAATCATATTATAGAGTGGTAATTTTATATCCATACAACTGTAATCTTTACAAAGTTTGTTCCATTTTAAAATATTTACATTTTTAAATGCACTTTTATCATAGACTAAAATACAGAAAAAAATTGCAAGTTACATTTGACAGCAAACTTAATTTTCTTCTTACATTTTATGCTGATATATTTTTGAAGTTCTTATGGGAGGACAATTACCTTCTCATCTTCATTATTTTCAATTTTCAAGCAATCAAAAATAACTATGTTTTAGTAAAGTGTAATGTATTTAGTAGACAATTTTTTACATACTCTAGATGGATTATAGCTGACATGGCTATAACCAATAAAATCCAGAAGTTACATAAGTAAATTATACATGATCCATGTAATTAACATATGCATGTAGATATACACACATGCAATACACATAGATGTATAACTACATTTCTGTCGAGTCCTACATCTATATAATCTATCTATACCTATATCTTTTTAAATTTATATGTTTCTTAAGATCATTTCTTTTTTTTTTAATTTTTTAAAATTTTTTTTGCTTTTTGGAGGGCAGTTGGGGTTAAGTGACTTGCCCAAGGTCACATGGCTAGTTTTTGTGTTGTTAGGTGTTAAGTGTTAAGGCTGGATTTGAACTCAGGTCCTCCTGACTCTAGGGCGCGTGGTCTATCCACTGTGCCACCTAGCCGCCCCAAGATCATTTCTTTTGAAAAAAAAAATACTGTTCATACCCTTTGACAGTTTATCTATTTGTATAAAAGAATTGCTCAGTTTATATATATTTTCATCAATTACCTAAATAATATGAATAATAGACCATTATCAGAAAAACTGGAAGGAAATATGGTGGTTCCAGGTTTCAGTCTTTTTTTTTTTCAATTTCTAATTTATACAAAATCTATTCAATTGAATTCAGAAAAAAATAAACATTTATACAGTACCTACTACGTAACAGTTACTAAATGGTGGGGGAAATACAAAATTTAACAAACTTTTGGTACCTGCCTTTGTGTTTTCTATAACCTAATAATTACTCATTTTTCTGTTGCCGCTGTTGTGATATTATCTGCAGAAGCAATGATTGGACCTGCCAGCAAATCCATTTTGTCACCTGTGAGCATAGAGACATATGTATATCCATACACATGTATCCATATATGTGTATGTATGTACACATGCATATGTATATATGCATATAAATGCATATAATGCATATGAATATATTATTGTATATATACATATGTATATGTATGTGCTGTTTGTGTTTTCTGTCAGCTGCTATGGAAATGTACATACGAATCTTTAATACTGTTATGGGAATCTGAAGATCTTCCCTGCCCCTAGGCCCTTTGCTAATGTGGCTACGTGACTCTGAGGACCCTTGGATATTTGAAAGTATACTCTGTTCCCTAATAGGCTGAATGTGGTCATGTGGAGCCTGTGGCGCCAGGCTTGTTTTCCAGGAATGCCCGTGCCTTGTAGCTTTGTGATTGGGCAGTGGGTCT
>CM053587.1:125893786-125915999 GCA_028646515.1 Pseudochirops corinnae
TGATTAAAGTAAGATTGTTAACCCATTTTGAGTTGCTTTCCTTTAGAAAAGCAGATCTAAGAACCTGTGCTAGTAGCCGCCCTAGGTATGCTAGGGTGCTTGCTGATACAAATACCTTTATTCTTCTTTTAGAAAGTGTTTAATAACCTTGGTGTCTTTAATGTTTGACCAAGCTCTACGTACTCCACATCTCCTCCTTCAGTCATTTTCATGGCCATTGGAACAATTTCTTCTCATCCACTAATTCTGCTAGGGAAAGTCTTCACATGCTTTGAGCAGATATTCCCCTAACTCACCTACAGGTTTTAGACCTGTCAGGTCAGTTACTCTTGAAGAGATGAAAAATCAAAGATAAGGTGTTTTTCCACCCATAGGGGAGAGCAGGACATATCTGCAAATGGCTAATTTAAAAGGAGAGATTGTTGATAAGTTCTTGGGATAGGATAAGTTCATGAAGTCAATGAGAAATGAAGGAACTTCAGAAACAGGGTGACTCTACTTTAATAATGGAAAAGAAAAAAAAAACATTGGGGCAAAAAAGAAAAGTGTAGAGACAAAATGGCATAATAAAGAAAGTATAGGGTACTTTCCCCTGAAAAATAACCAGCATATCCAGATCATGAAGCAGACCAAATTCTGACTCATAATTATTAGAAAAAATCATAGTGAGTCATTTTTTTTTTTTACAACCAAGGAACCATAGAGATACAGACAGAGAGGTCCGTATACAATGGGGTTGTATCTAGCCAGAAGATTATCTTGCAGAAATCTCTGGAACAGAGAGAGGCAGTGCATCAGGGCAAAAACAAGCAAAAGATCCCATGTAGATTGGCTTAAACGTGGTGCAGGAGTGGGTGGTAACTGATCATTTTGTTGATCACTATCAAGTTTGGAGACACAGATGTAAAGATGAACTGAAGAGGGGCCTGCATTTATGAATGGCATCTGGTGGGTGCAACTGTTGTGGATCTTAGTCTGTGCACCAATAGAGGAACAATTTCAGAAATAAGTAGAAGCTGTGTGGCTCATATCCCAGGAAAAGGAAGGAGTCTAAGTTCCAAATTCTAGTCCATTCTGAAGCCCAAAGTAGAATAATCAGGGCAGGATTTTAAAACCCAAAGGGAGCCTACAAAACTTTTATTCTGAACCAGAAAAGCTTTCCAATTGTTACTAGTGGGCGAGTCCTGCAATAGATTACTGTAATGGGAGATGTGGTAAGCTTACAGTGCTATTACTCAGACCCAAAACAACATAATGAAATTGTAAACCCCAAACAAGAATTAGAGTCTGGTGACGAGACTTTGCTTTGGATCAGACTACTTTGGTAGAACAGGAAGCTTACAGGTCCCCAGGATAAGCTACATTTGAGATCAATATCAAGGAAATCAATCAATATCAATTCCAAGAAAGCAACAAGACCAGCTCAAACATTCCCTTTGTAAGTTTTCAGAGCCTGTACTTAGATTATGAATAAAGGAAGAAGGGTAAAGAAGTAAGGAAAAAAAAACCCACACATATGTATGTGTATATATGTATAGGTGCATATGCTTATATATATTTATATGTAATCTTTTATTCTCATTTTTCTATCATATTATGAGTATGTGTCTGTAGGTCTATATGTGTATATGGGATAAAGAATACGATTTGGGGCGGAGATAAAATGTTTTTTATTATTATTTTTCACATTTTGTTAGTTAAATTTCATGTTTGTTTTTAGTTTGCATCATTCATTTCCGCAAGATTTTGAGTTTCAAATTTTCTCCCTGTCTTTCCCGTACCCACCACCCCAACACAGTAATCCTACTGTTTACACCCTCCTCCAATCTGCTCTCTTCTATATCTTTCCCCATACAACCTCCAAATTTCCAGTAAGGTGAGATGGATCTCCATACCCAAGTGCCTATATATCTTATTTTCCAATTGCATGTAAAAATAATAATAATAATAATTAAAAAAAAAAGATTTGATTTTAAAATTTGAATTTCAGTTTCTTTCCCTTTCTCCCTTGTCACCCACCCTCACTGGGAAGATAAGCAATTCAATGTAGGTGGAACATGTGTAGTTATGCAAAACATTTCCATATTGAATATATTGTGAAAGACTGCCTATATTTCCCTACATGCTATCCCACCCCCTACTTGTTCTCTTTTCTACTTTGACCCTGTCCCTTTTACAAAGAATATGTTTCTAAATACCCTCTCCCCCCAACTTGCCCTCCCCTCCATCATCCTCCCTCTCATCCCCTCCCCCCTACTCTCCTGTAGGGCAAGACACCCAATTTAGCATGTATGTCATTCCCTCCTTAAGCTAAATTCAGTGAAAGTAAGGTTGACCCATTCCCTTTTGCCTTCCTCTTTTCCTCCTCCATTGTAACAGTTTCCCTTGCCTCTTCTATATAAGATAATTTATCCCATTCTGTCTCCCCATTTCCTTTCATTATATTCTTCTCTCTCCTCTCAATTTCTCCTTTTAAATATCATCACCTCGTATTCAATTGATCCTGTACCCTCTGTCTATATATACCTGTACACATATATACATACACTCACATACATATTAATATATACATATACCCTCCTATATAGATACATATGTGGGTATATATGTATATATGTATATGTATGTATGTGTGTATACACCTTTATATTCCCTTCAACTATCCTCATACTGAGAAAAATTTCATAAGTTACAATTATCATTTTTCCATGTAGGCATGTAAATATTTCAAATTTGATAAGTTCCTTATGATTGCTTTTCCCTATTTACCTTCTCATGCTTTTCCTGCTTCTTGTATTTGAGTGTCAAATTTTCTATTCAACTCTGGTTTTTTAATCAAGAATGCTTGAAAATCCTCTATTTCACTGAATGTCCACATATTCCCCTAAAACATTATAATCAGTTTGCTGGGTAGGTGATTCTTGCTTTTAATCCTAGCTCTTTTAACCTCTGGAATATCATATTCTAAGCCCTTTGATCCCTTAATGTAGAAGCTGATAGATCCTTGGTGATCCTGATTGTGTTTCCACATTATTCAAATTGTTTTTTTTTTCTTGGCTGCTTGTAATATTTCCCCCTTGATCTGGGAACTCCAGAACCTAGCTATAATATTTCTAGAAGTTCTCTTTTTGGGGATATTTTTCAAGAATTGATTGGTGAATTCTTTCAATTTCTAGTTTGCTCTCTGTTTCTAAAACATCTCGGCAATTTTCCATGAGAATTTCTTGATGGATGTTTTTAGGTTCTTTTTTTGATCATGGCTTTAAGGTAGTCCAATAATTTTAAAATTATCTCTCCTGGATCTATTTTCCAGTCAGTGTTTTTTTAAAGTGAGATATTTAACATTGCCTTCTATGTTTTCATTTGTTTGGATCTGTTTAATAGTATCTTGATTTTTCATAAAGTCATTTACTTCCATTTGCTCCAATCTAATTCTGAAGGAATTATTCTCTGCAGTCACCTTTTGACATTCTTTTTCCATCTGGCAAATTCAGCTTTTTTAGGCATTCTTCTCCTCATTGGCTTTTTGTGCCTCTTTGGCCATTTGAGTTAATCAATTTTGAAGATGTCATTTCCTTCAGTCAGGTTGTTGACTCTCTTTTCTTGATTTTCTTGCATCATTCTCATTTTGCTTCCTATTTTTTCCTCCACTTTTCTTACTTGATTTTCAATACCCTTCTTGGGCTCCTTCATGGCCTGTAAACAGTTTATATTTTTCTTGGAAGCTTTCAGTGCAGGAATTCTGACATCGTTGTCTTCCATTCCATGCTTTTATCCTTTTTGTCCCCAAAAAAGGAATCTAAAGTTGGATGGCTGTGCTTGTTTTGCTTTCTTTACTTCCTCATATTGCCACTCAATTATTCGACTTTTCAGCTCTTTGCCACAGTAGAACTCTGTTTCCAGGGAGGAGAGCTTTTTCCCAAATTGCTGAGGTTTTCACAGGTGCTGTAGCTATTAGTTGTCTGCCCTCACTGTAGCCCCCCACAAGCTCTGTCTCACTGGTCACACACCCCAGAGTGTTTATGTATATATACACACATATATATATACATACATATATATATGTATATGTGTGCATGCACACACATACGTGCACAGTTGAATACTGTCCTGCATTTTACTCAACAGGGAAATAGGGGATGGGATAGAGGGATAGATATAAGGTTTATTAGAGAGAGTGTAGATTAAGGAAGAGACTGGGCCTAAGCAAATCAAAAGGGAGGAAAGGTAATATGCAAGGTAATGATCAATGGTCTCACTTTTCTCAGTAAAACAATTAGGAAAGAATTCTCCTGAGTAATGGAGTAGAGTCCAATTTGGATTCTTCAGAGAAAGAAGAACTTCATCTGATATTAGGAAAAGCAAAAGGAAACATTAGGAGTCAATCAAAGATGGATAGAAGAATGAACAGAATTAGTTAATGCTGAATTGAAGTTGTGGTGTTTTAATTTAGGGGAGTCTCCATTAACATCTTTTGTTTCTTCTTCCAGCAAGTGTTTAGTGGCCTGAGGGTCAAATTAGAAATGGTTGATAATGGATCATAGATGGTGGAATTACTCAGAGATGAATGTTGTCCAGGTAAGAAAAGTGAAAAGAAGGAGGACAAGAAGAAGGAAGAGAAGAAGAAGAAGAAGAAGAAGAAGAAGAAGAAGAAGAAGAAGCAGAAGAAGAAGAAGAAGAAGAAGAAGAAGAAGAAGAAGAAGAAGAAGAAGAAGAAGAAGAAGAAGAAGAAGAAGAAGAACAAGAACAAGAACAAGAACAAGAACAAGAACAAGAAGAACAAGAAGAACAAGAAATGATGATAAATAAGGACTGTGGCTTTATCTGGCTAACTATTTTGAAAATTGAAAAGAAATTGAATGAAGAGAAGTAAAGCTAGACAATGATTAATGGATAAACATGGAGTGAGAAAAGAAATGAAAGTTGTAATGAAGTCTAAGAGGAAATTTTTGATGCTGAAGAATGTGTTTTTTTTTTTTGTAGGGAAAGAAGGATTTCTGTTAGCATCAGAAAATTGAAAATTATTAAAGAAAGGGATTAAGGATTTAGAGAATTTATTCATTAAAGAGCTGAGGGTCCATCTCAGGAAGGAGTGGACAGAATGTCAGGACTGGACTGGAAAAAATGTTAAGTGGGGTAAAGATTGGTATGAGATGAAAGAAGAGGTAAGTAGATTTTTGGCTAAGTAGAGGAAAGACAAATGTGAATTTGCTAGTAAAAGGGAAAGGGATGGGAATTTGTATGGCATAAAACTAGTGTCATACACTTAGGCTACATAACCCCAAAGCTCTAATAAAAATATTGATGTGATAGAAATTTTGCAGATCATATTTGGACTGAGGTAATGGAAAAATGATAGGGCCAAAGTTTTATCCAAGAGGGTCCTGGATATCAGAAGAGGTTTCTGGTGTTTTGTGTTATTTTTGTTTTTGCTTGTGAATTTTCATTTTGCCTTGGTTTTCTACCCATTCCTATTGAATTCCATTCTACATTTTTCCATTATAGTCTTTTTCCATTACAGTCCTACTTTGATGCTGTTTTGTAACACTAAATGTAGATTGGGGTTGTCAGGGGATATGACAGTGACAAGCTCTGCCAGTACTTGCCAAAATGAAAAAGCTTTGTATGTCAGCCTGAAAACAGACTCTAAATCCATTCTTTTAGGATCAACCTAATTGCATTCAGAAAACTTCATCATTAGAAGATTGGAAACAAGGTTATTCGCCTAATCTCTGTCTCTGTCTCCATCTTTGTCATCTACTTACTTGTCTGTATGGTCTGCCTTTAGTCTGTCTCTTCTTGCTTTCTTCAGTAATTGAAGAAGAAGATCTGACCATCTACTACTAATAAAGGGGATTTTGGCCTGGATTAGAGAAGGGAGAATCCACAATGATGAAATCTGCCTATATTTGATGTAGTAAAATAAATAAGAATTTACAGGTATAATTAGTCTTATATTCCTTAAGATTTGAAACTCTATCAAGTATTATACAATCTATAAATGTTTTCCTTCTCATGGCCCTCCCTTCTTTCCTCTACACCTTTCTCACCCTTTCCACCCCAGAGAAATGATAAAGATGTTTCATATAGCAAGGACAAAGCTCTCCCAAAAAAATGTGCATTTATCTGATGGTAGATTAAAAGACATTGAGACACTGTTGATTGTTCTTTAGTCTGATTACTATTATCATGGTCACATACAGCATGATTGAGGCCTAATTTCCAAATGTGCTAATAAACCATGCTTTTAGAATATTATCCATATCTTTACAGAATGCTGATAATTTACACTTATCTCTTTGGTCTTTTCCATTTGGCCTGTCAGTCTGCCATAAAAGGAAATGAAAGTGGTTGGTTAGAGTTTGCACTTCATATCTAATTACAGGTCTAATTACTATGAACTGGAAAGCAGCTTTAAAAACTATAGCACTAGTCCACTCCAAAAAATGATCCCCAGCCCTTTGGACATGTAGTATTTTTTGAGTTATTCTATTAAAAAATTTATAGTGAAATTTAAAACAAGCAGCTTATTTTGTCCATGAGGGAATATTTTGTTTGGGTTCCCATGGGTTTTTATCCATACATTGATATCCTAGTAACTTAATGAGTAAGAAAACAAAAGCAGATGATTCCATTTGTTTTCTCAACAGTAACGAAAACATCTTTAATCACTTGATAACTTTCAATTAAATGGTATAAATTATATCTAAGAAGCTTGGTCATTATATAAATGTTGTCCCATTAATTTAATCATTATTTTATTCAGGAATGTATCAGAAATTTTAACCCTATTTTCCAGAAGTAGGTTAAAAATGCCTTCTCAGAAAAAAAAAAAAAAAAGAAACCATAGCTGGTTTGGTATCCAGACTCTAATGAAAATTTAAGGAAAAGATAGCAGGTCTAATAGAATCATAATATTTCAAATTTCAAATAATTACTTGGCAGTTATTCAGACTAAATTAATCACAGTTTCAAATTAGTTTTCATAAAATAATCCATTTTCTGCTCTATATTGCTATTGATTAGAGAAATGAACAGTAAAGGAACTCTGAGATACCACCTCATACTTATCATATTGGCTAAAAGAAAGTGATAAATGTTGGAAAAGATGTGGGAAAATTGGGACATAATGCATTGCTGCTGGAGATGCAAACTGATCCAACCATTCTGGAAAACATTTTGGAACTATGGCCAAAGGTCAATAAAACTGCATACCCTTTGGCTAAGCAATAGCACTACTAGGTTAGTATCTTCAAGAGATCATAAAAAAAGGAAGAAGGATCTACATGTACAAAAATATTTATAGCAGCTCTTTATGTAGTGCCAAAGAACTGGAAATTGAAGGGATGATCATTAATTGTGGAATGACTGAACAGGTTGTGGTATGGGAATGTAATGAAATACTATTGTTCTGCCTCTGTGCAGGCTGTTTTCAGGGGAAAAAAAAAAAAACTGGAAACACTTACATGAACTGATACTAGTGAAGTAAGCAGAATCAGGAGAACATCGTTCATAGCAACAGCAACATTATACAATGATCAATTTGGATAGTATTAGCTCTTCTTAGCAAAATGATGATCAAAGACAATTCCAAAACACTCATGATGAAAAGTGGTATCGAAATCCAGAGAAAGAACTATGGAGGCTGAATGCAAATAGAAGCATCCTATTTTCAATTTTGTTTTTGCTTTTAGTGGCTTTTCCTTTTGTTTTCTTTCTTCTTTCACAACACAACTAAAGCAGAAACACGTTTACATTTTTATTCATGTATAAACTGTAACAGATTGCCTGCTGTCTTTTCGAGGGAAAGGTGTGGAAGGAAGAGAGGGAGAAAAATTTGGAACTCAAAATTTTATAAATAACAAATTTTGAAAACTATCTTTACATGTAATCGGAAAAAAATACTATTTCCAAAAAATAAATATGAATTTTCTATTTTCTGTTTTATTTCTATTTCTATTTTAAAATTTAAAAAAATATTCATGAATTTCTAAAAACTGAATTTTTCATAAGAATAATAATTATTAACGAAACTATCTCTTATATTTATAACATTTTCAGATGAAGTAAAGTACGTGGAAAGCTAATCACAAGAAGGTCTCTTGAGCACTGCTACTGTGAATAACTGTAAGGATCTAATCACATAGGATAGTGAACTCTATCTATTCAACAATAAACTAAAGTAAAACATCTGAGAAACTAAATCACAGCATTCACAACAATATAACATGACAAATTATTACTAAAGGGACCATATAGGCTTCAACAAACCATGTCATTCAGTAAGTCACAATCTCACCAAGCAATAATAGAGTACCCAAATCAAATCTTTTTTTCTCTTGACTTCTGGTTGGCTTCCAATCATCCTTAAATCAGTCATCCTTAAGCCAATCATCCTTAATGGGGAATTATCCTTAAGCCAATCATACTTAGGGGGTAGCAGAAAACACAAACACATTTTACTCCTAGGTCACAGTAAGGTACCATCTCATCAATCATAACTGAGAATCAAGTAAACTCTTCTTTCATCTTAAATCAAGGGTGACTTCCAATTCCCATGGCTCCTCTTCTATACTCCCAGCTCTCACCTGGATTCAATCCACTCTTGATTGGATTCACACAGAGACAGCTCTCTGCTCCAGTTCTTTATCTCAAGTCATGGGGATTATTCCACTCCAAGCCCTTCACAGTTACTGTTACTAGGAAGATAAAGCTTAACAGTGCTACAATAATATTTATACACATTGTCAGCACTATCATTTCAAATCACTTTCTGTCTGACAAAGCAACACAAACCAACAGACAAAGGTTATGTCTGAGAAATCAAACACAAATCAAGAATAAACTCCCAGGACTTCTGTAAACAGCAGTAAAGCCCTTTTTTATAACTTCTGTAAACAGCAGTGAAGTCCTCTTATGTTACTTCTGGTAAAGCCCTCTTTCAACAGTCAGAATGCTTCATTCTGACAAAGTAACAACACAGGCAGAATAGATAGACAGAGTGCTGACATCATAAGTATTCTCACTCTTGATTCTGCTTGGTCCCAGCTGGTGCTTGAGTTTATCTCTGTTCTGCACCTTCTGTTCCACACTTCCAGTTTAGTCCTTCCTGTTCTGCTCTTTAGCCAGTCTCTCCCACCATGGGTTCCATGTGATGACATTAAACCTATTAAGGGCAGGGAAGGTCTCCAAACTCCCTTAGGCCTATCAATGGCCATGTATGCTGTTTCCAACAAAGACTTTGCACAATCCAAGGTGAGACTCAAAGGCACTTGAATCTGAAACAAGCAGCAAAGTAGTACTTTTCTTGCCATTACAGTACCTTAAATGTAATGTTTTGTTAACCACTCTAGTAGTTAAATAAAATTATTAAGTGCTTTATTTGCAATGATGATTTTTAATAAATGAGGCTTTTGGCCCCCTAATGACCAGTAAAGAAATGTTTTCCTTTTTGGACACTTTATCATAGTATTTAAGGGTAGGAATGAACTTACAGATTACCTGAACAAACCAATTTATTTTATATGTAAGGGAAGTAAAATTTAGAAATTTGCTCAAGATTTTTCCTTTATATTTGAAATAATTGCTTTGTAATATGCCGCAGTGAATTCAACACTCTGTCTTTTTGTACCTGTCTCTAGCAATACTTTAAAAGCATTTGAAGAGATAGAAACCAAGGTAAGGCATTTACTAGCCCTAGGCAAGGTTTAAAAATTTTACTCATCTCCTTGCATCTGAAAATTGTTTCTCTTGTGTGGTAGAGCCTGTTTGAAGCTACATGTAACTTCATGTTATAACAAAACAAATACCTACAAATCACGGAAATGAGAATTTTCTGAAACAAAAATAAATATTTTTATGAAAAATATATTTTAAAATTCCTCTGTTTTTGTTACACCCTAAAGGGCTATTGACTTTGAAAATTCCTAGTACCGGCTCTGGTTAAACCTCTCAGATTGGGAGCAGGTGTGGAATCTTCCCTCCCTTATAGCCTGGGTTAAATTATAAGATAATTAAAAAGAAAAAAAAGAATGAACAACAATAACACTAGTGCCAATTAATATTCTAGGTACTAGAGATACATAAATAAAAATACATTGTGCCTGTTTTTATGTAGCTCAGATTGCACTAGAAGATACACTATTTAAAGGGAGAAAAAGAAAAAAATGAAAAGGGAGTACTAATATGCAGTGAGATCAAAAAAGATGTTCCACAAGAGGTTGAATTTGATCTAAGACTTGAACAGAACTAAGAATTCTAAGAGCTAGACTTAACCTGTGAGTGTATTACAGGCATAAAATACAACTTGTGCAAAGGCAGCAAAACAGGAGATGAAATAAACAGTTTGGAGGCTAGCAAGCAGACCTCCTTGGCTAGAACATAATTTCCATGAAAGGACTTAAGGTGAAATAAATTGGAAAGGGTAGATGGGAGCCAGATTATGAAGGTCTTTATTTGTCAAAATCAATTTGTGATTTGTTTGAGATAAGGAACTTCAAAATATTAGCTTAAATAGAACATAGGTTCAGAGTTGAGAGATTATATATCATCTATCAACATCCCCCTGCCACCACCATTTTTCAAGTAAATGAGATGATGCTGAAAGAAAAATGACTTATTTAATTTGACATAGGTTAGTAAGTAGCTGAGTTGTGATTTGAATCCAGATTCTATGAAACCAAAGCCAGTCTTCTTCCCACTGTTCTACAGTGCCTCTCCTCGGCAGGGAAATAATATTTCAATTTTGTAGAGTATCACTTCAGTATATTGGTGTCATTCTGTAATTTTTCCTTTGACATGCATTCAGACTCCAGAGTTGTTTCTCTGGATAACATTTCCCATCATGAGGAATGATTCATTTTGAATAGAGATGTCTGAAGAAGTATAAGAATGTCAGGTGAACTTTGATAGTAGATAAGGTGGGAGAGGGGGGATTTTTTAAGGGAAGTAGAGATGGGACTTAGTTAACCAGAGTGCCCAGTGCATGGTGGTGCATGGATAGGGCTGAACACTTTTGAAGTGAGAACAAATCAAATAGTAGAGATTTTAAATACAATCTTCAACTGCCTCACTGTTGAAAAAGCAGCACAAACCAACAGACAAAGGTTATGTTTGAGAAATCAAACACAAATCATATTACTTATGGTTAATGAGATTTGTCATAGACGGTCCTTATCAAACAATAATTTAAATACAGAACAAGGAAGTTTCAACTAATAGACTTATTTACTTTCACAGTTCTGGATGAAATCAGGCTTTCAGTTAGGTCAAGCTTTCACTTGAGAATTATATG
This sequence comes from Pseudochirops corinnae, assembly GCA_028646515.1. Classification (NCBI taxonomy): domain Eukaryota; kingdom Metazoa; phylum Chordata; class Mammalia; order Diprotodontia; family Pseudocheiridae; genus Pseudochirops; species Pseudochirops corinnae. The sequence goes on from CM053587.1 coordinate 125,905,080, forward strand.
GAAAGCAGCAACAATAGTAATATCCCATTGTTACACCTATCTATCATTTCTGCTTATCTAACCCTTTACAGCATTTTAAAATGACCTGCTTCAAGATTTGACTCAAATTTTGCTTCCAAAAGAAGCCTCCAACCTCGTGTTCCAAAATGGTGCCTTGCTTCTGTGATTGTCTTCCATTGTGATGTATAGACATCTCTGTACTAGTGATGTCTATTTTGCAAACAATGAGACTATTAGTCTCTTGAGAGTTGGGGCATTGTGTATTTTTTGCATCTCCAGTGCTTAGCACCGTGTTTCAAACACAGTAAGTGCAAAATAAATTATTGTTTATTTGTCTTGTTAAAAAAATTTACTCACTAAACATAGCTGGAACAGTCTTTCCTAATATGGAAAATTAGTTAAGGCCATACACAAGCAACTGAAGTATAATCTCCATATTTTGAATGGGAGTTATTACCACTTAAACAGTCAGATAATTTTAGACTTTTGATTAAAAGAATAAACAGAAAAATAAACTTTTTGGACAAAACACAAAGCATTCAGCTTTGGTTTCTTAAGCAAGTATCATCACTTAATCGATTGTCAAACATTTATTTAAGCATTTAATACCTGCTAAGTAATCTAGGATTCAAAAAATACAAAACTAAGAAGTAAAAACAGTTTCTGTCCTAAAAGTTATTACACTGCAATGGGGAAGAATACATATAAATTTAAAATATACAAACTAAATATAAAATTGTTAGAAAATGGCACTTGTACCTAGAGTTACAAGGATAGACCTCATGAAGGAAGGGGCACTTGAATTGAATCTTAAAGAAATAACCAGTGAGGAATGAAGATCTCCAATACAAAGTGTATGGACAATAGACTGAGTATTGTTTGCAAGGAATATATGAAGACCAATATGACTAGATTGTAGAGTCTTTTCAGGAATGCAGAATAAAACAGGTTTGGAAGGTAGGAAAAGGCTATAAGAGGTTCAAAAAATAACAAATTTTCTATTTCATTTTGAAGGTAGTAAAGGAACACCAGGGTTATATTAAGTGCGATGGGTGTCTTGGAAAATAGTTGATGTGCTTACATGGACAGATCTAGATATTTGGAAACTCCCTTTGGCAGATATTTTGAAGTAGCATTAGAATAATGAGAAACTTGAATCTGGGAGGCTATAAAGATAATAATGACCTGGAATCCAGTTAGTGCCAGTATGAATGGAGAAAAAGGGGCATGTGCAAAAGATGACAAAAAGTTGAAAAAGTTAAGAACTGGAGTCTAATTGAATATGGGAAATGAATGAGAGAGAAGAATTGTGTATGACAGTGACTTTGCATACCTGGGTGACTCAAAATATTGTTTGTTTTTTTGACAGTAATAGAGAAGTTAAAAGAAGTGAGGGATTTGGGGAAAAGTCAAATTAAATCAAGGGAATAAGCATATATAAAGTATTTACTATGTGCCAATTAATCAATAAACATTTATTAAATACTTGGCAGGCACTGTGCTAAGCATTGGCAGTATATACAATTAGAAAGAAAAATAACTTTCATGGAAGAAAGATATTCTAATGGTAAAGAAAACAAATTAAAATATTGTTGGGGGAGTACTATGAAGGCATGGTAGAAAAAGAACAGAGTGCCCAGGAATGAATCCTGAGAGGAAATAATGAATTATTTTTTTTAAAATGTTGAATTTGAAATGCCTATGAGGCCTACAACACAAAATATGCATCATGCTATTATTGATGTGGGTTTAGAACTCAAGAAAATGAGTGGGATTGGACAGAAAAGAACTAGGAACAATGTATAAAGAAATGGTAATTGAATCCATGAGAACTAATGAGATCACTAAGACCCAGCATAGAGGTGACTTCCACATTTCATGGGTTTGTCGTTAGAAAAGAACCAATAAAAACATTGAAGAACATTGGCCAGACATGTAGCAGGAGAAACAAAAAAGTTAAGAGGCATTACAAAATCCATGGGAGAGAGAAAATCAAAGAGGAAGTAGTCTGATAAATAATGCCAAACAAGTGAAAAAGGAAAAAGAATGAAGATTAAGTGAGGCACCAAAATAGGAACAGCTACCAAAAGAGTTCATGTATTCTTAAATTTCATACACACACACATCATACATGCATACTATATATGTACATTATACGTACAAGCACATGTGAAACATACATATATATGTTGTATATATCATACATACAAATAAATGTGTGGGTCTGTATATATATATATATATATATATATATATATATATATAACATACATATAGACATTTATGTATGAGTATATATGTGTGTATGGGGTGGGAAAGGAGGACTATTATCTCTGGTGTGAGGGTTTGCTGAACCCTTTATAGGGCTGCTTATCTACCTTTGGTATTCATCTGGTTACCCAACTCTCACATGTGACTCCAAGAAGCTGTACTATGCTTAGCAGCCACATCCCAGTAAAACTTTTTTCAACAGGCCAGCTAAAGCAGTTTGAGGGTAACCAGCTGGCTTCAAACCCATTAGTGAATTAAGGAAATGTCTACCTCCAAAATGTGAAGACACACCCAATCCCACATAATGGGTAGATGAGAACAATTTATTCCAGTGGCCATAAAAGTGAGTGGAAAATTTGCTGTAGAGCACTAGAAGTTTGGTCACACATCAAAGATGCTGAGGTCATCCACTGCATCCCAGCCCATCCTCAGTCATCTTGACTTTTGTCTTGCCACCAGACTTTGATGACTGTGAGACAGACTGACAACTTATTGCAACTCTGTCTCACTTCAACCCAATTAAGACACAAGTCAAGTCATAACCTCATGATATCATTGGTCCTTCTAGAAAATGAAGACCCAACACCACTATATCTATCTTTATCTGTATCTATCTACACATACACACACGCATACGTATGTATACTGATACTATACATATTTGAGTGAGTGTGTGTGTAGCGTCTGAATCCATGGAATTTCATTAATCAGATCACATGTAACTGTTCAGATCTGGACATGGAACTTTAAGAGGATTATCAATAAAATACAGAACATAGAAGCGCAAGCATAATTGTGAAAGAATTTCAAGTAATGACATGTGAGGAAAAGTTGAAGGGAGTTTCCAGGCTAAATTTAGGGAAATATTACAGTCTTTTTCAAGTAATTGGAAAGGTTGTCATGTATAAGGGAAATTAAGCTTATTTTTCATACCTTTAGAGAACAGAATTAGGTTTGATAACTGTAGGTATAATGAAGAACATTATTATAATGTCAGAAATGATAAAAAATGAAATGAACTTCTTCAGAAGTGGAAATCCCAATAAAAAAGTGTTCAAATAGAGAATGAATGATCATTTGTCAAGAAACTGGTTTAGAAGATCCATATATACATACATACATACATATATATGAGATTAGACTAGATATTTTCTTAGAAACCTTACAATTCTAAAACATTGTGACTTTGTTGTTTGTTGTTTTTGCTGTTGCTGTTTAATGAACCAGAGATTAGAGGACTAGGATTGCAATTGATGACTAGACTACGCTTGAAGTATATGATCAAAGGCAATTTACTTGATTTATTGAAGTCCCATTTTACTCATAGGTAAAATGGAGATAATACTAACTATCTTGTCTACCTCATAATATTATTTTGAGGATGCCTATTCCGTAGGCAACAAACTTCCTATTCAATGCCTATTCCGTAGGCAACAAACTTCCCTTCATCTTAATTTACTTCCTCTTCTATCTCTGCTATCTTCTGGCAATTATGGATGGGACAACTTTCTGGTGATCCTTTGCAATACTAACTGCGATTTTATTTATTTCCCTTAGCTCACTGTTTGAACATGGAGAACTCTGTGCTCTAATTGCCACTTCCAGATTCTCCTCCTGCCTTCATCACAAAAACAAATATTGTGTGTTGTAATGTTGTAATAATTGTAAATATTTTTAAAAACACTTTATAGTGTTTAACAAATATAGCCTACAATTATCTACAATAATAATTATTTGTCATTTTCAATCATAGAATCCAAGAACTATGTGCAATCCTTACATAAAGTATGAATTTTGTAAGTCTTAGAATTATACATAGTACCTGAGATGTGTTCCAAACATCAAAAAGTATAATACAACTATCTCATATTTTTTCCTTAGAGACTGTTTTTTTGGTTATGCATACTAAAATATTTCTTTTCATTGCTACTACGAATCACTGAATTATATTGAGTTTCCAGTTTCTCAAAATCCAGTTTATCAAAATTTCTGCATAAATTTATGTGCTTACATGTGAAAATATAATATGTATAATTCTGGTACAAAGTATATAGTATATATATGTATACTATAGTATATGTTTACTATATCTATCTAGATACACTATATATCTTACACTAAATTACATAATCAGTTCTTTGAAAATGAATGTGTGCCTTGAAATTTATCCTAATCATTTTAAATTATTACCCTTTCTGGATATTAATTGCAATTTTAATATTAGTATATTTTATCTTCTATCTGACAACGTGCCTTCCAAATCCTGCTGCACAGAGGAAGAGGAAAGGTCATTTAACTTCAGGGCCTATTTTCCATCTGTGCCAGCTTGCCTTAGATCTTCCCCTAAGCATGGACTTTCTGGTTCCCATTGATCCTGCCTGATCTCCTGCCTTATCTTTGATGTGAAAAGGAGGGGTATTTTGTTTGTTTGTTTTATCTTACTGTGATTTCCATAATCTACTTTCTGTATCCTGAAAGAAAAATAAAAGGAAAGTAAGACTTCCATCCCCTGCTTCATAGTTTTGACTTTCTTCTCCTGTTGCACACTTTTGCTTTTTCTCTGGCCTTTGGAAGGGAGAGGAAAAGAGAAAAGTTGGCGTTCCATTTAGAGTGTGCCTTCCATTTTATGCTGGGCTTGCAGCATTGTCAGCATTACCTGACATCCAACTTTTCTGGGAATAGGGTTAAAGGAACCCAACACTTAATAATTAATATAATTGCCCGTGTTCAGAACTACACAATCTAATTGTTTATTTTTTAACAGTAATAAGTCAACATCCAAACTCCTGATTCCTTGTCTCCTACCATTAAATTCTTTATCCATATTCCCTTTAAACCTTCCATCCCAAAGTCTCAACCAATGCTATCCACACTTTCTACTGTTCCCTCTTCAATGCCTATTCTGTAGGCAACAAACTTCCCTTCATCTTAATTTACTTCCTCTTCTATCTCTGCTATCTTCTGGCAATTATGGATGGCACAACTTTCTGGTGATCCTTTGCAATACTAACTGCGATTTTATTTATTTCCCTTAGCTCACTGGTTGAACATGGACAACTCTGTGCTGTAATTGCCACTTCCATATTCTCCTCCTGCCCTCATCACCAAAACAAATATTGTGTGTTGTGTACAACAATTTCTTCCTTCAAGGTCCACATACTTAACATACTTAAACCAATCAAAATTCTGGCAACTGTTTTCTATAGATCTCAAAAGACATTGTCATTTCTTCCTCAATGAGTCCATTATTTGATTCATAATCTTCTTCTCCTTCCCTACTCTTGCATCTCATATTAGGACACTTTAACATACATATAAACACTCCCTCAAACATCCTAACTGTTCATTTCTTTGAGCTATTCACTTTCCATAACCTCCTACTTCACCCCATCTTAGCCACACACAAAGGTGGTCACACCTTTGATTTTATCATCACCAACAAATGTACCACCCCCACATTCAAGAACTCCAAAATCCCTTATCTGACCACAGTCTATTGGCTTTCCATCTCTTCAACACCAAACACTACCTTCTTCACACCATGAGCTTCTACTTCTTCTCTTCTCTCTTCTTCATCTCATATCAATCCCTTCTCTCACTATCTCCTCCTTCATCTCTGTTTAAACCCAGAGCTGCCGAAAGCCATTGAGGTGGGTGCTCTTCCCACCCAAAAACTGTTGTGTTTACATGATGTTTTGTGGTGGAACTGTCTCAAAGAATTCAGAGGTAGACCACCTCTAATTCAAGTATAGGCATTTATTGAGATTGATGCCACTCCTGAAGTGGGCTTATTTCCAAGAGGAACCGAAATCATGAATATTATAAAGGCAGGAGGGGTTTGTTAAGTGATTAGGTAATGGAGAAGGGGTCCTATCTATGGTTTGGTAGTTAAATGTTCTGGTCATTCTGCCCTCCAACTGTCTAGCTATTGTGGTACTATCTGGTTAAGACAGATAGGTATTGTGGTACTGTCTTGGGCTAGATAGATGATGTGATTGTGATTGAATACAAGAACACACCTTTTTCTATGGGAATAGGTCTGGGGGAAGTGATTAGGGAGAGGCAGTAGCTGGAATTCCATCATGGGATAACGGACATGCCTGCTGTTTCTGTGGGAACTAAGAGTGCAGGGACATGCCTGTTGTTCCAGTGAGCAGTGAGGCATATATGAATTTAGGACATTGGCAGAGGGAGGGAGGGTAGGTAGGTACAGTGCGGCTGCTGTTTAATGGGGCTGGGTTCATAATGAAGTTAGAATATTTGGACTGGGGACAGTTTTATTAGGATTCCTTCACAAAGAAGTATTCCTTCTTATTTCCAAAATAAACCTCCCTACTTGCCCAAGGGAGCCCATTACATTCCATCTCTGCTGAAAGTTTGTCCCCTCTGTCATCTTTAATCTCACATTCATCTTTGATCTCTCCCTTTCTACTGCCTCTTTCTCTGCTGACTACAAACATGCCCACATCTCTTCTGTCATGAAAAAAGGCATCATCACTTTTTTCTTTACATATCTGTGTATTATTTTCTCATTTCTCTTCTGTACTTCATGGCTAAAATCCCTATATAGGCTTTCTTCAATAGTTCCCTCTATTTTTGTTCTTCTTGCTATTTTCTTAAGTCCCTACAATCTGGTTTCTTACCTCATCATTGTATGAAACATACTCTCTACAAATTTACCATTCTCTTAATTGCCAAATTCAGCAGGCTTTTCTCAAATTTCATTCTTGAACTTTGAAGATTTTTATTCTGTCAATCACCCTCTTCTTGATAATTTCTTCTCTCAAGATTTGGGGACGCCATGCTCTCCTGTTTCTCCTCCTACATATGAGTCTGTTCCTTCTCAGCCTCCTTACCTAAATCCTCCTTCAGATCATGTTCTTTAATTATGGGGGCTACATAGTATTGTGTTCTAGGTCTTTTTTCCTTCTATGCTACTTCACTTGATGATACATTCATGTCCTATGGTTTTAATTGTCATCTCCTTGCTAATAATTCTCAAATTTCCTGATCCAAGCATAAACTTTCTGTTGAGTTTCAGCCTTCCATATCCAACTATCTTTTAGACATCATGAAATGGATTTCAGTTTGCATCTTAAATTCAATGTTTCTAGAACTGAACACATCATTCCACACAATCCCAAACTATCTTTTCTTACAAACATTCTGATTACCGCCAAGAGCACCATTATCCTCCCAGTCCCTAATGTTTAACAACTAAACATCAGTTTCAATTCCTCTCACCCCCACTCCCATCCAACATGTTGCAAAGTCATCTAGGTTTACCTTTGCATCATCTTTGTAATACCATTCCTTCATTCCTCTGATAATGCCACTACCCTGGTGCAAGTCCTTTTCACCTCCAAACTAGATTATTACAATAGCCTGCTGATTGCTCATAATGTCAAGCAAAGGAGTACTTTGCTCCTTGTTTCAGTTATTCAAGTGACTTGGAGCTTCAAGTGACATGATTATATCATGTCTTTGTTAGATACAAAAGCTGTGAAGCCCACAGTGGGAGGAGGAGCAATAGAAAGGATGCAAGAGGAAGGGTGGAACATGAAGGAGCAGAGCATATAAAAGCATGAACATGAACTAGAACCAAGAAGAACTGAAAGGAAGAACACTTGTGGTGTCAGCAATCTGTCCACCTGTTCTGTCTTTGTTTGATTTGTGTTTGCGTTACTTTGTCAAACATTCTGTCTGTTGATTTGTATACATTGACAGAAGCACTCTGTTGACTTGTGATTGTGTTACTTTTTCAGATAGAAGTGCACTATTTGTTGATTCGTGTTGATTTCACAGGCAGAAAGTGAACTGAGATGACAGTGCTGGCAATGTGTGTGAATATTGTTGTAACTCTACTAAACTTAATGTGTGTAGATATTGTTGTGGCTTTGTTAAGCTTTGTCTTTCCAGAAACAGAAACTTTGAAGGGCTTAGAGTGGCTTAGACACTATGAGCTTCAAGTTGGAACAGGAATTAGAACAGGAGCTGGAACAGGAGCTGAGAGTCTAGGTGACAGTTGGGTGAATTCAGGCAAGAGTTTGGAGCATGGAATAGGAGCCATGGAGTTTGGAAGTCAGCCTTGAATCAAAATGAGAGGATCTTTACTAGTTTATTTTATGCTGGCCAAGAAGATTAAGACTCTGTGATCTAGGGGAGAGAGATATTTGTACTTTGTACTTTATACTCCTTAAGGATGATTGTTCTTTGAGGATGATTGAGTTAAAGATTATTGGAATCCAGTATCCAATGAAGATGAAAGAGGACTTTAGATGGGTACTTTGACTGATTGAGATTGTGACTTACTGAATGATATCTTTTGTTTAAGGTTATGTGGTCACCTTAGTAATAATTTGTTATGTTAAATTGTTGTGAATGACGTACTTTGGTTTCTGGAATGTTTGTGTTAGTTTATTCCTGAATATACAGAAAGTTCACTATACTATGTGATCAGAAGCTTAAAGTTATTCATACCAGTAGTCCTCAGGAGAATTGCTTGTACTTGGCTTTACATTGCTTTTACTTTAATTTCCACTCTAGTTCATCCTTCATTCAGCTGCCAAAGTGATTTTCTGAAAGCACAGATCCCAATGTATCCCCTGCCCCATGCAAAATAATTTCTAGTGCCTACCTATCATTTCCAAGATTAGATATAAAATCCTCATTTTGGTGCTCAAGGATCTAGATGATCTCACCTTCCACTACCACCTTTTCAGTCTTCTTACACTGTACAATGCCTCCTCCACTTCATGTACTGTTTCATCACTGTACCCTTTCCTTTTCCTCAAACAAGACATACCATCTCTTGATTCTAAACAATTTTCCTCTGACTGCCTTCCCTCCCCACCTCAATCACCTGAAATACTTCGCCTTCTCATCTCTATCTCCTAGTTTTCCTGTGTAATGATATATCTAGAGAGGCATGTGTAAAGAGATTCATCTTTGACAAAATTCCTATCATTGAATGGCTCAAAGGTCTTCAAAGTAGATATCTCCATTTTCTTATCCCTCCACTCTTCTCTGTGGGAGAATGTGCTATGCAATGAAGCAGGCAATAGGGATTGTGGGCCACTGCTCTGTTCTCCAGGGAGAAAGAGAGAGAGAGAGAGAGAGAGAGAGAGAGAGAGAGAGAAAGAGAGGGGATACTAGCCTGTAATTATATCTATCTGCTCCCTTAAGTATATGTGTCTAGAGGGATTAAGTTAGTCTAGGGAATCCATCTAACTTTTGATTACTTTGTTATTTTAGGGTAAAAGGAAGATCTCAGGTTCTATTTCCAAGGCTTAAACCCTTCACACCTAATACCAATTACACAATGAGCACATACAGAAAATAGAAATGAAACCCATTTATCCAAAATCAGTAGCAAAAGAAAAACCAGAGAAGGTATCCATAGCATAATATATACCAGATAATACAAATTAAAAGTGCTCTCCCACTAGGATTGAGGTAATACAGCTCAACCAACAGAGTATCCTTAAGCTCAAGCAAGGGAAAATAAATAACAACTTCCCATCTCTAGAGCAATAGATTGAGAATAGGGACATGATGGAGATTATCTGTTCCTTTTCTATCTTCCCAGAGTCTTTTTTTGATTAGCAACTTGAAGTGGGATTGGCCTTTTTCATCTGCATTTCTACCCTTAAGAAATACTTATTTTGTTTATATGTTGGCAAATAATTTATCTTTAAATAATAACATTATTTTCATTAATTCATTCTACTATTTTAAAAATAGATGAAAATTTGATAAAATCAAATCATTTATTTTTGTGATACATTAACTAATATATTCTAGTAAAACCATAATTATTATAAAATTATAAGCATGTCATATCATGCATCATTTTAAAAGATTTACAATTGTATATTTCTTGTTCAATCCATTCATAAGACGGTATGAGTTTTGAGATATAGCAATTACTGGCATATAATGACTTTGATCAATTCATTAAAAACACTTTAGGATAGAGATAGTAGAGCCTTCAGAATTAAATGCATCCTTATACAATTTATTTAAATGGCACAATTTTTTGTTGCCTATTTCCACTTTGCATTAAATGTTTTGTGCTTTTAAGTATAATTTACTGTTAGATTTCATTTTCCATCTGAAGACACAGAAATAATACACAATAATCTCTTGGAAATGATTTTTTTTTCCTTCAGAAAATTGCATCTTTTGCAAATCTACATCCTTTTCCTGTTTATTTCTGCTTTTCTAAATTGTTCTTTACAATCCTTCACTATATACATACATACATATATATATATATAATTTTCTATGCTAGTGGTCCAGTAGTTCCCTCTTATAATGTGCATTTTATTTCACTTTTGTTTAAATATTTTTTGTGTTTTGTTTTCACTATTCTTTCATAAAAATTTCCCCATTGAATATCTTCTCCATAGGATAAATTATTATATCTAGGTTTTTTTAATGTTCCTATACCCAATTAAAAATTTAATTGAAATTTAAAATTTGAAATACTCAATTACTTTCTTGAATTCTTTCACCTTTCAATTTGTAGTCCTCATTTCCTACCTTGCCATAAGAATTTAAATTTCTTGCTTCTCGATTACTTTATACTTTTTAAAAATACTTTACTTAATGAATTGAATTATTTCACTTAAAATCTTAGTAATATAT
>CM053587.1:125916499-125934179 GCA_028646515.1 Pseudochirops corinnae
TAAATGATATGTTTGATTAAAGTAAGATTGTTAACCCATTTTGAGTTGCTTTCCTTTAGAAAAGCAGATCTAAGAACCTGTGCTAGTAGCCGCCCTAGGTATGCTAGGGTGCTTGCTGTTACAATCCACAACTAATCAGTTGACCCTAAGTAAGCCTGACAGTAGAACATTATCTGTATATGGCACTGATGCTTCAAATGAGAGAGCTATCCTTTGTATTTATAAAAGCACTAAGGAAGAGGTTTCAAATAATCAGGAATAGAAGGGTTTATAATGAAATTAGATGCTCTCTCTTAGAGGCACATAAACTCTCCTTAGCATTGAACTACCAAAAAATTATGTAGGAAAACTAGAGTGTTTCTTTACAATGCAGTATAGAAATGCCATGTCAATTGTATCATCAAGTCACATTTTATATAAGCAGGAGGAAAGTTTACATAGTAGGTAGCATCATTGAACATTTCTGTATGAAAGCGAACAGAAATTTTGCTTCAGAACTTCCTGTAACTTCTGAGCCTTGGGGTGTGTTGTTGTCTTGATTTATAACTTCTTTCTTCTGGTGGCAAGAAGGCAATACGTAATATAGGAGGCTATTATCACGACTTTGTATGAGACTCTGCCCGTGAAAAATAGTTGTAATTGTAGCAAAGGTATATTGCTAAAAATGTTTTGATTTCAATATATTAGTAGCAAGGACAGAGGGAACACATTGTTCTTTCCATTCTAATATTTAAAGGCATAATATAATTTTTAACATTTTTATTATCTTCTCAGTCCCATGGGAAAATGCTCTGCGATTAGACCATGTAGTAACCTAGCAATGTATATTTCAAGGCTTCAGTTAAACTTTCTGAGTTGTGACATTTTATCAGTAGTATATTGAAAATGTTGTTAGAAAGCAAATAAACATAAAGAGTACCAACAACCATATTTCTTAAGGAACCACGTTTTAATTATATCATATTATGGGGAAAAAAAATCAGTATTAGAAAGTAGCTTCTTAACAACTCTATAGTGGCAACTCCCTTCATAGCACATGACAACTCTTCATATAGATAATTCTCGGGCTGGAGTGGGGAGGTGAGAGTCCTTATGAGGATATCTAAACCTCACATTCAATCTCACTTAAATCTTTTCTCTTACATATACAGTTGAGCAGAAATAAAAGTGGTATCACAAATATGAAAGTGTCAAGATTGCCCTGTGCTAAAACATTACCTTTGCCTTAATACAGTTCTTTATCCTGCTGATACCTGTATGTATTTTCAAATATTTTCATATACAAACTGGGATAGAAGTGGTTTCTAGGAATTCCTTGATTTTGGAAACTCCTAGGTAAAGGTAGTTCCTCTGCCAATGCAGTGAAGCAACTTTTCTGCCACTTAGGGTCATAGTGAGTTTCTGAGAGCATTCAGAGTTCAAGTTACAGAAGGATGAGTCATGATGACAGAGTAAAAGAAGGAACTTGCCTGAGCTTTCCCCCCAAACATCTCCAAATACCTTTAAATAATAACTCTAAACAAATTCTAGAGCAGCAGAATCTACAAAAGGGCAGAATGAAGCAGTTTTCCAACTCAAGCCAGCTTACAAGGTAAGCAGAAAGGTATGTTGCACCCAAGTAAGAGAGGAGCCCAGCCCAGCACAGGCCATGACAGTGTAGACTCGGCCTCAGGAGAATAGGAGCAGGCCTTAGGTCACTGAATCAGTGCTAGAAGTGACAGTTTCCAAACATCTAAGCCCACAGACCATAAGGGCAGCAGACAATGCATCAGAAGAAAATTATGAGGGTCCCTTTGCTGGTACCTAGGACAGGGCTATGTTGCATTACGTATAATTGGGTCTGGGTCACTGTCTTGGGTCTTAGTCCCAGAGTGAAGAGAAATAGCACAGTAGAGGTAGTGGGCACAGGATAGTATGGACTCTGGTCACAGTTCCACCATTAAAAAGATTGCTTGTGGTCACTCACAAACCAATGCACAGTACTGGAGAGTAGTAAACACACCTCTCCCTAGACCACACCACCTCATAAGACCCAAAAACTTACAGGCCCCCAGAATTACCTCCTAAAAGAGCTACAAAAAAAACCCTGGAACTTGACACAATACCTTCTCCACTTGGGAAGGTGAGCACCCATTTAGCATAGAAGTAAAATCAAGAAACAGATTGGAAAATGAACAAACAACAGAAAAAAAAAACTTATGACTATAGAAAGTTACTATAGTGACAAGGAAGATTAAAACAAATACTAAGAAGAATAGAATAAAATTAAAATTATTGCATCCAAAGCCTCCAAGAAGAATAAGAATTTGTCTCATGCCATGGAAGAGCTCAAAAAGGATCTTAAACATCAATTAAGAGAGATAGAGGAAAAATTGGGGAAAAAAGTAAGAGTGATATGAGAAAATCCTGAAAAAAAAAATGTTGACAGCTTAGTAAAGGAAGGACAAAAAATACTGAAGAAAATAATACCTTAAAAAGAGAATAGGCTAAAACACTGCTATTCCAATGGTCATGTAAGCAATGATTGTATTTGGTCTTAGAGAGAGACAGCCAAATGACCATCCTTTTATTAATAAAAATTCTGGCATAATTAATAAAATGATTAAATTATCCAGAAATTGTGTCTCTTAACCATCACAGTTATGGTGAACCACAAAAGGATTAGAGCCTTATACCCTAGATTCTTAACAAAAACCTCCCCAGTATATCTTGGGTCCATGTGGAGAGTCCCCCACTAGAAAAAAAATTATTTTAGGACCCTGGCTATGATCTGACTTTCCCTTTCATCAGTAATTAAATTTTATCTGGATTCTGAAAAGTGAGTAGTAGCATGAAAGAAAGCAGGAAAGAGGGCCTCTTCTCCAAGCTGATTCAAAACCTCCCAAAAGAGACCATATGCTTCATCTCCTGGGAATACTTCACAAACCCAGTTTCCATTGAACGTGGCCACAGTTTTTGCCATAGTTGTCTCATCAGTAGCTGGCAGGAAGCCTCAACTATTTCTTCAGTCCAGAGTGCAGGAGTGTTTCCTAGCTGAGGAATTTCAATGCCAGTGGGACTTGGGAAAGTGGCAGCCATTGCAAAACAAAAAGAAAAACAAAACAAAACTCAGCTGAGACTTTGTTATTTGCAGTGCCCTGACTAACATAACAAGTATGAGATTCATCAGAGTGGATACTGTTTTGTGAGGATGACCAGTCTAAGTTTTCTGTTGTCAATCCCAGAAGCATAAGGCTTGTGGACTGTGTTGCATAGATGAGACTTCTGAGAACTCAGGGGGAAAATCTAAGAAATTGTGAGTAATTCATGCAGAAAACCTGAAAACATAGTTTGACAAATGACCAAAAAGATTAAATTTGTGTTTATGTAGGAGGAAATAAGAAAGTATAAGAATATTTTGTCCAAATGCCAGAAAATGAAAATTCTTAAAGGAGAAGGATACACATCTATCATATGTACAAACATGGAGGATGGACAATTTAGAAGGCCTGAGCAAGAAGATTATTGGAGTATTCCACCATGATCAAGAATGAAGGAAGAGGATCACAGAGTTAGAGAAAGGGTGTAAGAAACCAGACCTGGATTGGTACCAAAATATGATAAGAGTGTTAAACAACAGTGAATTTGTGATGCAAAAGGAAATAGAAAACTTCCATAAATGTATGGTTATGCCTCCCATGCTTGGAGTCATGGAATGGATTTGCAATTTAAAAGTGAACATCACTCTGAATTGCTACACAGCTCATCCAGGTTTCATCATATCTGAGGATTTTAATAGTGTATGATATAGAGGTGTCTAGAAGGAAGCACCTGACAATAATTAGAGTTTAATAAATTTTACACAAGTGCTTACTACTTAGTCTTTTATTTTAGGGAGATATTACTGGTAGGTAGAGGTACAAAACAACACCATCTTGTGTATTGGCAACTGTAAAAAGTTGATTCTCAATACATCTTTGTGCTTAGGACTATAAAGAGACACAATTCCTACTGTCTCTGTCCCACTGCCTAGCACAAATCTTTTATTCCCAGATTCTTATAGAATTCTGCTAGGTCAGTGTGCCCAACTTAAAAGTTGACATTTTCCTTGACTGAGAACATGGAGAGATACCATTTTGTTGTGTGAAAAAAAGTGTCTAATTTATACTTTCTATACCACTTTATTCTCAGGACCTCTCATGCCTTTCTGTCTTTCTAAGGAAGTCTTGAAAAATGATTACTGTCCTACAATCTGCCTCAATTGAGAGAAATCAAGAAATATACACTTATTGGCCAAATAGACTTCTGTAATGCCATGCACAAGCAGCTTCACAAAAGAATGCTACTGTGAACAGGTTTTAAGATTCTGATTACACACTATAGTGAACACTCCACTAATGCCAGAACAAATCAAAGGAAACATTCAAAACAAGTCACAGTATAATATTCACAACATTACATCTTATCACAGAAAATCACAATATAGTGTTCACAACAGCTTAACATTAGAATGGCCACATAGTTTTCACCAAAGTGGCCACAACATTTAGAACAAAGAACAAAAGAATAAACATCTCATTGCCCTAAGGAGGTTTGCCTCCTCAGTCATTCAGTCATCTCACAATACAATAATCAATCTTCCACTCATGGGGCAATTATAGATTAACTTAATCTGTCACTTATTTAGCAATCAGTCACTAAGTTATCATTGTTCACTAAATACAATCATTAGGAAATTATGCAAACCCTCCACTCCTCAGTGTCTAGTAAACTTCAATTTCATCACATGGAGAGGCATTCAACATACAAGAAGAGGCATTTTCTTCTTCTTGACTCAGAGTGGTTTCTCAGATTCCCAGGATCCCCTTCCATGGTCCCAGCTCCTACCTGAATCCACCAAACAGTCACCTGAATTCAGAGGCAGAAAGCTCCCAGGTTCTTATCCAGTCCTCTAGCAGTTCTTGTTACACACTGAAATTCACAGGGTCCAGCACATCGCAAAACCTTCACAGCTTCTGTTGCTGGGAACTTAAGGATCAACCAAGCCACAAAAAGAACAAATTCTTATCCTGGTCATGCTTCTTCAATCCTCTAGCACTTCAGCTGGCCCTAGGACCCAGAAGAAATCTCAGCCTTCCAGGCAGAAGTCACTTCAGCCTTCCAGGAGACAGTAGCCACTTTGGCCTTCCAGGAAACTTCACCCTTCACCAGATCTCTCAGCAGAACAGCTTTTTGTACCAGGAGCAAAATTCTTCATTCTGTCTGTTTCTGGGACTCATCTTATATACTCACACACACATTGGCTTCCTGTCTCAGCCAAACCTTTCCTGTTATGTCAGCAACAGGAGACAGAGTTCACACCTTCTGTTATTAGGGCTAAATACCTTCTAAATTAATTACCATTACAACTTCGGGCACTATATCACCCCAATTCCTGGGTACTTGGTTACATAAAAATAATTTTGTCTACTTGACTTTCTACAGATAATAAATTTTCCATTTCATCATTGTATATATTTGTCTCTTAACCCCAATAGAATATGAGCTATGTTACATCAGAGAATGTCACATTTTGTTCTTTGTATACTCATTGTCTAGAATGTTGCTGAGATTTACTAAATGCTTATTGAATTGGAAAACAAAGATACAGAATAGACCAAATTGAAAAAGGGGCACAAAAATCCAGTACAGAGTATAATGTCTTGAAATACAATATTGGTCAAATGGGAAAAAAAAAGATATACACAAATTCATTGAAGAAAATAACTCCTTAATAAGTAAAATTGACCAAATAGAAAAAGAGGTACAAAACCTCACTGAAGAAAGTAATTCCTTAAAAGTAAGAATTGGGCAAATGAAAGCAAATGACTTTTTGGAGGTATCAAGAGACAATCAAATAAAATCAAAAGAATGAAAAATAGAAGACATTGTGAAATATCTGATTAGAAAAAAAACACTGACCTGGAAAATAGATCCAGGAGAGAAAAATTTAAGAATTACTTAACTAATTGAAAGTCATGATCAAAAAAAGGAGTCTAGATATCATCTTTCAAGAAATTATCAAGGAAACCTGTCATGATATTGCCAAAGGGTAAAATAGAAGTTGAAAGAATCCACCAATCACCTCCTGAAAGAGATCCCAAAATGAAAACTCCAAGAAATAGTATAGTCAGATCAAGGAGAAAATATTGCAAGCAGCCAAAGGAAACAATTCAAATATTATGGAGCCATAGTCAGGATAACACGATATTTGGCTGTTTCTACATGAAAGATGTGAGAGCTTGTAATAGGATATTTCAGACAGCAAAGGAACTGGGATTACAACCAAGAATTACCTACCCAGTAAAACTGAGAATAATTGTGCATTTGGAAAAATGGACATTCAATGAGATAAAGGACTTTGAAGCATTCCTGAAGAAAAGTCTGAAGCTAATAGAAAATTTGACTTTAAAATGTAAGATGTAAAAGAAGCACAAAAAGGTAAACAGGAAAAGAAAATTATAAGGGATTTGATATTTTAAGCCATTTATATTGCTATATGGAAAATATGTATAAGTCCTAAAATCTAACTCATTGTTAGGTCAGTTAAAATGTATATACATAGAAAGTAGAGGTGTGAGTTACATGTGATGACATGTGATGAGAAAAAAAATTAAGGAATGAAAAAGAATGCACTGGGAAAAGGGGAATGGATAAGGTATAATAGGATAAATTATCTGACAAAAAAAAGACTTGAAAGAGATTTTATAGGTAAGGTGAAAATGGGGGAAGCATAAAGGGGAAGACTTGAACCTTACTCTCATCAGAATTGGCTCAAAGAGGAAATAGTATATACACTTAGATGAGTGTAGAGATCAATCTTACCATACAGGAAAGTAGGAAGTGAAAGGGATAAGTGAAGGGGGGAGGGAGTAGCTAATTGAATGGAGGGCAGTTTGGGAGAGGTAAAAATCTGAATCAAAACTCTTTAGAAAATGGACAGGGTAAAAGAAGGGGGAGAGAGACAGAGAAAGAGTGAGAGAGAGAGAGAGAGAGAGAGAGAGAGAGAGAGAGAGAGAAATTGGATAAATAGGAGAGAAATAGAATGGAGCAAAATAGGTAATTGGAAATATTTGTTGTGGAAAAAAATTATAGTGGATTTCTTTGATAAAGACTTCAGTTTTCAAACATAGAAAACTGAGTCATATTTATAGAAATAAGAGGTATTTCTCAATTGAATATGGTCAAAGGATATGAACAATTTTCAGAAAAAAATAATTAAAGCTATCTATAATCATATAAAATGCTTTAAATAATTATTGATGGGAGAAATGCAAATTAAAACAACTTTTAGCTACTACCTCACACCTGTAAAATTGGCTAATATAATGAAAAAGGAAAATGACAAATATTGGAGGAGATATACGAAAATTAAAATAATATTATTTATTTATTTATTATTTATAAAATAATAATATTTATTATTCACCAGTCCTATTGGTGAAGCTGTATATTGATATGACCATTCTATAGAGCAGTTCAGAACCATATTCAAAGTACCTATGAATATGCTTTGACTCAGCAACACCTCTACTAGGTCTATATCTCAAAGAGATTTAAAAAAAGAAAAAAAGAAAAAGAAAAGGACCTGTGTATACAACAGTATTTATAGCATCTCTGTTAGTGGTGGTGAAGAATTGGAAGTTGAGGAGATGTTCATCAATTGGGGAATGACTGAACAAGTGGTTGTATATGATTGTGAGTGAATGATGTTGTGCTTTAAGAAATGATTTGCAGAAAACTCTCAGAAAAAAATAGAAAGATTTACATGAACTGATAAAAAGTGAAATGAGCAGAACCAGAAGAACACTGTGCACAGTAACAGCAATATTGTATGATGGGCTAGTATAAATGACAGATATTCTCATCAATACAATGATCCAAGAAAATTCTAAAGGACTTATGATTAAAAGTGCTGTCCATCTTTGAAGAAAGACCTGGTAGAGTATGAATGCAGAACAAAGAAATTTTTTCTTTACTTTATTTTTCTTGGCTATTTTTATGTTTTCTTTCATAAAATGACATAAATGCAAATGTGTTTTGCATGACTACACATTTATAATCTATGCCAAATTACTGACCTTTTCAATGGAGGCAGTAGTGAATGGAGGGAGAAAATCTGGAACTCAAAGTTTAAAAAAACAGAATGTTAAAATTGTTTTTATATGGAATTGGGGAAAAAGTAGATAATGGAAAAAGAGTTTAAGTTTTCTGCCCTAGAAAATATAGCCAGAATAAGTTGGACATGGAACTTCAACCAAAATTCCTCCTACTTTAAAACCAGCTATATATCCATCATGTGTCATATGAACATGTAGATATAAATATGCAAACATTGTATATTCATTGTGTTGTGCTTGGTCTCCCCCAAAATTATCATTTCTTTCCAAATAAAACATAATTAACTAATTAAAACAACTGACAGTATTGTTTAACACTTTTATTTCTCAAAAGGATCAAATGAATTCACAATATGTGTTTCTAAAATATATATGAACAAAAACAAAATTAATTGTAGCCTATTACACATTTTTCTTCCTTCTTGTTTTGGGGCCATGGAGAAAAGAAAATAAAATGTTTTGAAGGCAAAAGGAGAATTTGGATTCCCCTCTCTCTGTCTCTCTGTCTCTCTGCCTCTGTCTCTCTGTCTCTCTGCCTCTGTCTGTCTGTCTTTTTCTCTCTCCATATACATATATATATATATATATATACACATATATATATATTCATTGGGTGATAAAAATTTAGTTCAAAGATGATTATGTTGCAACTTTATTAATTTTAACTCTCACACATGACAGTTTTTCTCAAGTGAGAACTTCTTTTTCATCACTTTGATCAGATGGAAGCAATAGAACTTTTAATTCCTTTAAGTAGGAGACACAGCTGATTATTTTTTAATTCAATGAACTCCAATCTACAGAGCATTTAGTCAGGCATACCCAAAGCACTCTAGTTAAATTTCGCCAGAAGTATAATCTTTAAAACATTTTTACTTCCACCTTTCCATTTCCAAGTAACATCTGGAAATTCAGCACAAACAAGCAATCCAGGAAATCCAGCATCTCCAGAGGATTTCTTAGATAATATGCAATTCCCCCATTAAAATAAACTTTAAAACCCACAATATATCTGTAATGACTTATAAAGGAGTGTACATTGTTTATAAACCCAAACAAGTAAGTATTTCCCTATGCAGTGAACCATCTGAATAGAGACAGGGGTGAAAGGGAAAATGAAAAAAAACTCTAATAATGTCATTAGCTACTGGAAAGCATTTTTATCCTTCCTCATAATTCTCTTCCAAGTGAACTTTTCCACCCAGTATAACTAAATATAGCTATTTCTTCTTATTAAGATTCTGGAAGATATTTTTTAACAAGGACAATTGGAAGGTTTCCAAAATGACGGAATTAAGAAGAAACAATGTCATATTCCTTGAACCATGCATTCATTAAAGAGATATTTTTGAGTATCTATTATACACAATCTCTTTGTTCTAGGGCTGTGGCATACACAAAGATGAATTCAATAGTTTCTACAGAATTAAGTATGCTTAGGGAGGTAAGTACATGAAAAACAGAATAAAAGGCAGATTGTGACAATTGCCACTGAAAACAGATAAAGAATTGTGGGTGCTTATTATAAGAGACATTAAATCTCCAAAATATAAAGCACTATAAATATGTATGCTACTCTTGTACTGTAACAAATGAATGAAATTTTTTGAGTGCTTATCATATTTGAGACACTCTTTTAGATGTGACATGGTCTTTGAGACCAGAAACAGTTCCTTTTTCATCTTAGTATCTTCAGTGTGCACCATAGTGAAAGAAACAGTAGAAGTGTAATAAATAGTTGTTGAATTAATTAAAAACTGTTGACCCTGGTTCTTGTCCTCAGGGAAGTTATCACAGTATAACTCCAAGCATGAGGCAATCTGGAAATAAAGAAGATAGTTAAGAATTTACTATCTGTTTTGTCAGGAGACAAAACTCATCTGGACCCAGGGATGGACGTCTATAATTTTGTAACCTGACTTAGTTTAGAATCTCTTTAACACATTTTTGTCCTTCTTTTTTGAAGACAAAATGATCTCAAGGAATAGAAAGAACAGAAAAAAATACCTTTAAAGTTGAGCTACAAACAAGACTTATTGGAAATCAAGTTTCAGGAGACCATTAGAATATCAAATTATTGGGGGTAAGCCAAGAAATCCTTTTTGTACATGGCACATAAGGCAATAAGATCATCTGTAGAATGACAGAGGAATCTGTTCCCCAAAGCCCAGGTGGGCATGGTATATATAAGCTAAAGCACATTAATAATATTCTTATGAGAATGGATGGAAATAAATGCAGGGAAAACCCTCATTTGAAAAACCCTGAGTAGGGGAAGAGAGAGAAAGAAGTCATTACTATAAGCTTTATGTAGGGGTGGGAGTAAAGTATGATGCATATTGGAGATTTCTTGGAAACCTTGTGATTTTAATTCTATTGTGGACTTGTTGTTTGTACCAAATTGTAGCTAATTGTAGACATATGGATAAACCATTTAGATGAATCTAGGTTTCCTCTTTTTTTTTTTTTGTTCTTGACGTTGACCATGATGGAAGGAGGGCAAGGAACAATAATGTTCACAGAAGAATATTGTCCTCTGTTCTATATTTATAATTGGCTCAGTGATACCACATTTTTCAAAAACACATGCCTCTATGATCATATTGACTATGCAAATATTTAAAGAAATTAAAATCTCAATCCACCTATACCTGTCCATTCTGTGTCAATAATCCATGTCTTTTCAATTATTTTTTTTGCCTCCAAATGTTCAATCAATATAATAGAGGCCATTCTTTCTCTTTCTCCTCCTCCTCTTCCTCCTTTTCCCCCTCCTCTTTTTCCCCTTCCTTCGCTTCCTCCCCTTTCTTCTCCTCCTCATCTTCTTCTTTCTCCTTCTCCTTTCTTCTTTTTCCTTTCAAAATTATCTTGCTTGTCCTTGATTCCTCCTAAGCTTCTTTCCATTTTTTTTCTCTTTTTTGATGTGTGTTAATGGCCTTTTTCTTTTTCATCAATATTACTAACCTTTCCCCTATTTCATTAAAATAGAAAAAAAAACTTGTCATTAATAAGGATAATCAAACAAATTCACATAATGTCCTCTTTTCAATATTTCTATATTCTATTTATTTCTATATTCAGTCCAATCGTTCTCTCTCAGGAGGTGGGTTACATGCTTCATTATGGCGCCAATAAAGAATAAACACTTTTTTCTTTGTTGAATAAATTAACTTCCTGATCAATATCTCTAGCTTCCCAATGGTTAGAGACTGTATAGAAAGCTTCAATATATCATAAGTTTTGCAAATAACAATCTCTTAAGGGAGTAAAGAGGAATTATTTCCCTAAGGAAGGAATTTCAAATTATTATGATGGTACCTATAGCATCTGAAATTCTAAAAAAAGCATACCATCTCTACAGAAACAACTCGGACAATTCAAAGATCCAAAACTACATTACTTTTGGTCCTGCTTTCATCAATGAAGATTGCAACCAATCTGTAACCTAGTAGATGACTTTTGAGAAATATTGTGGTATGAATTTGTATTTTCTTTTGATCAATAGGGACACAAGCATCTATGAACTTAGCCTTCCTGGTCCTCGTGCAATGAACCTAGTAAATGAAGGTGCTTAAAAGTATCTGACAGAGATTTTATTCTAGTAATATAGCTTTGAATAAACTAGGGTCATTGACTAATCTAACTGAAAATGGAAGAATTGAAATAGGACTTTAGTGGAAAAGTCAGTAAAAGCAATTTAATAGCTCAGAAAAGTTTGATAAACATGAATTGGATTGCAGATTTGGAGTTAGAAAGATAGATCTTAGGGAATTAATAATACTGCCACATTTTGAACATGGTGAGATTTATCAATTCCTCTATATTCAGAAATTAGTTTAATCTTATCACAAGATATAACAAGAAATATAAAGTTGGGGCATGAGTTCATATTGGAGAATGAACTAGAGTTTAATCAATCTGAATTTTTATCGGCTACACATGACAGATATTTGTTCGGATATTCAATGTTATTTCCTTCAAAAAGAAGAAAGAAAATGGTCACTGACCCTTCCACTAGTGCTTTTACTATAGTTAAGTGGAGTACAGTGCAATGAGATCTAAGATCTTTCCTGGAAAACTGTGATAGGCTGCATAACACCCTGGTGCCCTCAAGACCTAAAGCATTCAAGATAATGGATTATAGAGTTATGGACTGTCCATTTAAGTAACATTTGCTACAGCAGGCAGATGCTATGCACCTTTCCTCCACCATACTCATAGTTTAGGCAATGAGAGGTGCTCTATCCTCTAACCTTCTTATCTTCAGATTGATTGCAAAGGGAACCTTAACATGATCATGAACCAGAAATTTATTCTCACTATTCTTTCTCTTGAATATAGCATAACTATGTGAGAGTTACAGGGAGTGGGAGAAGAGTAAATATTACATAGTAATTTTATTGCAGCTTGTCAGTTAGGTGCCATCTGCTTCGCTTTGCTTTGCTAGTATTTTACAGTTGGTATGCTGTTTCAATAAATCACATATTCATTAGAAAATAAAAAAATAACTGCTAAGAATGAGATGTTTTAATTATGAAATCTAAAATTTAGGAGTGAATAGGATCTCAGAGCAGAGAAGATAAGCTTTAAAGAACCACAACAAAACAGAACAAAAGCCTGGTAATATCATCCGTGTACTGGATCTTAACTTCAGATGAACAAAAAACTCCAAGTCAGTCAAACAAATTTTCTAAAGAGCCTAGCCAGTGTTTATATGGGTTGATGTGTGGTATATAGATAACTTTACACAAGGTTGATGCCCCAATTGGCAACTAGTGAGAGGTACTACTGTAGTTTGAAAAACCTACCCAGTATAGTCAACAGACAATACGTTGAAAAATATTGCCACCTAGTAGTTAAATGATGTACTATATACCCAACCTTTTCAATCATTTAATTAATTAATTCAGTGATTGTGTTGTTCCTTTAAAACTGCAGAAATTCAGGGAATGGAAACAATCCAAGGCATGGGTGAGTATAGCTCTGAAAGAGCTACCAACAGTACACATCACCTGTCTTATGAAAATAAGGACATAAAGCACAGACTTATCCAAGATTGTATACACTAAAGCCTAGATTTACTCCCAGGTCCACTTACTTAAACTTAATTTTTCCTATATCCCAAACCCAGGGTTCAGGATTAGAATTTGATATAGCTAATATCTCAAAAAAAATTTTTTTTGATCCATGCCAAACTGTTAAAATAAGTTTCCTATACACAAGCATCTTGCAGATAAGCATTTTTCAACAAAACTAAATGATTAAATATGATAAAGTATTAAAGTATATGTGTATATATCAACACACATGAATATATTTGTATACATTCAATCTGCCATTGCCATATTAAAATCTTTGTTAAACTTTGCTCCTCAATTTCTGTGTATTAATCAGCTTTATTTCTAAGGCAGGAGAAATCAAGCAAAAATAAGTATACTCATGTGATTCACAGAATATAGGAGTTCAATTATTTCATGAAAAAAGGTAAGGGGAGTAATATCACACCTACATTTTAATAAAATATAGTTTCTTTGCCCTTTTATGTCTTTTTATACATTTAAAAACAGTATTTAGAGAGATAATTAATATGCTTTGCAAGACTGCCAAAATGGTTCATAAAAAAAACCCAAAAATATAAAGTATCTTTTTAAAGAGAAATTCTTTTTTAAGAGAAAATGCCCCTATGGTTCTCTCATTTACAACATTACCCTTGAAAAAAGAACAATATTTGATTTTAAATAAAGTGCAATTCTTTTCATTTATTTGTCTTCATCAATTACACTGAAAATATTTTGTGTGTCTAAACTAAGTACAATGCATTGGAAACGTCCTATGCTGCTATTAACAATAGTGTGATTCATAATAAAGTATAACTATTGGATTGTAACCAAGGGATTTTAGTTCCTGAAATATTTTATTCCAGAACTGTTTAATCTATAAGGCAATTCCACTGAATAGACACAGACCCTAAGTATGAGATTATAATGAGACTCTTCTTTCCATTTTTAGGAGTTTCAAGAGACTCTCTGAGCTCTGAGTGTTGACTTTTGAGGTGACTAAAAGGGATATTTTTTATATCTATTTTTTGCCACCTAATCTCTCTACTAGACTCTGACCTTTTAAATTTTTAAGCTGCTCATCTTGAATGACTTGTCATTGAGCAAGATTATATGTGCTATAAGCTGGAAGGAGGCTAATAGCTACATGGTAGTTTTTGCACTGAAATTAAATTACCTTAATCTTCATGAAATTTCTGAAGGACCTAGAGAAGGGAGGTAAGTGAATCTTCAAGACTCAAATTAATAGGATATCATAAAGTGGATCTTTATTAGAATAGATTGCTCATTAATATGATTTTCATAGAATCTGAAATGGTTCACAGTCTTCAGAAGCATTTAAAATGCAACTTTTGGGTTCAGAAATACAGATTTCTATGCAACATATGAATTTAATAGGCAGTCATGTATGCTATAAGGTATAAGAACAGGTGTTAGAGTGAATGAATCTATAATTCCCATGAACCTTCATAAAAATCACATTGATGTTCCACCCCAGTTACAGAGAATGGAAAACACACATTGCGATTAACTGGGGCTGTTTGTTTACTCAGCAGAAACTAGATGAGACCAAATCTCTAAAAGTCAAAATTTATTAAAAATAGTGGATAGTTAGCTACTTTGAATTTGAATTTTCAGAATTATATTTCAATCATTCTCTTGAAGTTAAATATATCCTTTACAAGTTACTGATTCAGTAGTGCTCTAGGGTACATCTTATTCTATAGATACAAAATTTTCATTTATTACAAGAATAAAATAAAAAAATTCTTTTGTCTCAAATTAAAAAAAATAAACACACTTGTGTGGGGCGAATAATGTAGTGCACAATGACTTTTAATTTCTACTTAAAACCCTCCTTTTTTTAATGATGAGAAACTGCAAATGACTGAAGATTTAAAATAGCCCTAGCTAATGAAAGATAGGTACAGAATTTTTAGATATAAATAACATGCCAATTTTTTTTTTGGTGAAACTACATTTTTTGAAACAGTAAAGGATTTCTACCTAGTAGAATGGTTGGTTAATGAAGGATAAGAAAAAAAAATAAGCAATACAACTAAAGACAAAAATTTTTTAAAAATTAGAAACAAAAAAATAAATGGAGCAAGTTTGATTTCTTTGTTAAATCGACTATCTATATTTACTAAAATAAACCATACAAAACAGAAGTTCACAAATTTCTTATACAAGTTTATTGTTCTTTGAGTACTGAAATGTTTTCATTTGTTCTTATCAATTGACATCAATTTCAAATAACATGAATGTTTAAGATAATAAATTGGTCAATTTCTTAAAAGAGAAGGTGAAAGGTCAGATGTTTTCAAACTTTCAAAAAAATCTTGCAGATTTTTTTCCATTTTGAGCTCACAAATTATATACTGAGTCTTTTCTGTCATTAATATTTTGAGACTTGCATTAAAAGCTTTTGTGATAATTCAATTAAATTCTAAAATATTGTATAAATGTCTGCTATGTATCAGAATCTTCTTGATTCTGATACGCTTCCGCAAGCATAGTCTAATCTTTGACTCCAAGGAATTTGCCATTTTAAGGGGTATTTATGTGAAATGAAGAACAAGTATAGGAGAGGGAGGGAGAGAGAGGGAGAGAGAGAGAGGGAGAGGGAGGGAGAAAGAGGGAGAGAGAGAAAGAGAGAGAGAGAGAGAGAGAGAGAGAAAGAATGAATAAGAATGAATGAATGAATAGAGGTCACCTTCAGCAAGGATGAGAGTAGATGTATGTTAGATCCAGTTTAAACCACCATTGGAGAAATGATTGTAATTTTTTTGTGGGCATCTACACTTTGGAAATTGATAAATACTACAAATACAAACATGATATATTGCTTTGTTGATTCTCTAGACAACAAAGTGATGGGAAAATGCTAATAATTTAGATTAAACGTGTGTTCTATGTAGATTTTCTTTTTTGAGACCTGTTGCTGAACATTTACAAATATACCTCTTTATGATGGACAATCTTCATGTAGGCTTTGGCAGCAAATCTAGACCTAAAAGGAATGGAATGAGTTAAATATGCAAAAATAAAATAAGAGTGCTTTCCAATAATAAAGTTAGAGGGAGACAATATGGAGACAAGCATGGAAAATGATTAATTTAATATGTCAGTAACACTGAATGTGAAGTAAAGTAGCATGTAATCAAATTTTACAGGAAGAATTTTGATTTTGGATTTCCTTTCATTCTAGGCTATATTTCTTTTGTTATTACTTACAGAAAGTGGAAACAATTGAAGATTTCAATGACTATGTGTTCCAGTGGATATATTGGCCATGGAATCAGCAGAACCTGAGTTCAAATCTATCCTTAAACATTTACTAGATATGTGACCTGGGTTATTTAAACATGATTGCCTCAATTCTTCATCTGTAAAATGAGCTGGAGAAGCAAATGGCAAACCACATCAGTATTTTTCCAGAGAAAACCCCACATGGGTTCATGACGATTTGAACATAACAAACAACTCAACAGCAACACTAACAATTGAAGGTTTGGGATGGCAGAATCACATGCTTCTCCACAAGTTAAAAAGATTAATTTTCCTCATTCCTTCTAGAAGAAAAGTGTACTGTTATGTTTATACAATATAAGGGGTGAAGCATGAATGAAGGATTCAAGGATGAATTCAGGATTGTATAAACTAATACAGAATAAAGTGAATAATTTTGAAGATTTTATGAAAATAGGAAGAATGGACAAGAAAATTTTAAATGACACTATAAATCAAAAACGAAAGTTTTGTAACCCATAAGAATTATAATCGTTTTTGATTTCAGAGGATAGATGCTAAAGCATACTATTCATTTTTTTAAATTTTATTTCAGTCTGCATCATTCACCTCCACAAGACCTCGAGCCACACATCCTCTCCCCCTCCTTCCCCCACTCATCACCCCAACACAGCCATCCCAGGGCATCCCCCCCCCGAGTCCACTCTCTCCCATGTCACTTTTCGGTAGGGCAGGATGGATCCCTGAACCACACTCCTTGTGCATCTCAAGTTTCAGTTGGATGCAGTCAACAATAACAATAATAATAATTGCATATATATAGATAGATAGATACACATTCATAACATTTCATTATGGAACTCCAGATTCCAGGTTCTTTCTCCTCCTCCCTTGCCACCCACCCCCACTGGAAGGAATCAAATATAAGCTGAACGTGTGAAACCACTCAGAACCTCTCCAGTGAGCACACTGCGAGAGCCCGACCAAATGTCCCTTCTTCCTATTCCGCACCCCCCATCCACTCTCCACCCTGTCCCCATCCCTCTACAGAAATGCGAACACCCGTCAGCCCTCCCCCCACCCTGCCCTCCCCTCCATCACCCCACCTCTCATCCCCCTTCCCCCAACCCCTCCACGTGGCAAGATGCTCAGCCTAGAGCCCATGTCATTCCTTCCCCAAACCAAATTCCGTGAGAGTAAGGTCGACTCCCTCCCCCCTGCCCTCCTCTACTC
>CM053587.1:125934679-125951730 GCA_028646515.1 Pseudochirops corinnae
ATGTATGCTAAATTCTGCTAAGCTTTACCCTCCTTATTTCACTTGAAATCTAAGTTAGTAATATGTGCACTCCTGAGGGAGTTCTTGTGTACCCAGAGAATAGCACACAGTAAGTGTTTAAGAAGTGTTTGTTGGCCGAGCACATTGTCAAAATACCAAAGGTATTAGATACTGTAGCTTTACAATGCTCTATAAATCTTTGTATTGTAACATAATTCAAGTTATTCAAGTAACATAAAGTTCCAAGTTTCTACTTTTCTTTTCTTTTTAAGTACAATTACTTTATATATAAAATATAGAAAACATCATGTATTAAGGTAGCTTGTGATATGTGACTGGCTTCTTTGAGAACTATGACTTTTTGGTGTTTTCTTTTTATAGTGAAATATTCTCTAGTATTTCTTCTTTCTTAGTCAACGTATTTGCTTAGTCCAGGTTTTTACCACTTCATCACAATTGGAAGTTTATCAGGATTGCTGAAATCTTTGTGTTAAAAAAATTACTTCACGTATACAAAAAGTATTTGTTAGGAACCAAAGAAATATGCCTCTGGATTCACTTCATTAGAATACCTAGAATTTATTCTGACATTCAAATAAAAGGGGAAAAAATGATCAATAGGAAAAAAAGTATTCATTTTTAAGGACAAAGAATATCATGAAATATCACTAGACAACCTGGATTGTACTGCAAAAGAAGATAAAACAGAACTGCAATAATATTAAATATAAACAGTGTCAGATATATTTGCATGTTACATGCATACCTATTTCAATTGTATATAAAAATACTAAAAAGAAATTCATGCTCTAGGGTAACAGGAGAGACAGAAGAACATGGAATCTGAAACAAACCCTGAGGCATAATATGAAGCAGATAAGCTCAGCTGAAAAATGTAACATTTCTCATTAACAATCTCATACAGAGCCCAACAAACGAACATTATCTGATTTGAAGCTTGTTCAAATGATAACAGCAAGATCAAACACTAAAACCAGATGGTGTGACAGGATGCTAGAGTTAACTGTTTTGAGTGCAGAGAAGGTTTTTGTAAAGTGTATGTGGAGCTACAAATTTAGACTCAGAAGCAAATGATGACCCACCACTAAATAAGCAGAAGCCTCAAGGTTCGTCTTCAAGCCAATAGCATTTGTCATGTACATTGTGCCATGTAAACAGTCATTTGATTAAATGAACATCACCTTCTGGTTGAAAAACATGATGGAATGAGAAAATGTCAACATCATTGTTGTATCAAGATAGATAGCACAGATGCAAGTTCATTGTTCGGACATTTTTTTATGACTACAGACTGGACCTTGAGATGAGGGAGGCAGTGACAGTGTTATGTTACCGAAGTATTATTCTTTCAAAAGTCATAAGACATGTTGGATTTGGAATAGAGAGTCCTCAGTCTAAATTGTGGCTCTGCTCCTTACTACCTGTGTGCACTGAGGCAAATCTCTTATTTTTTCCTGGGCCTGAGTTTCTTCCTCTGTAATATTAATCATTTGAACTTAATTCCATGTTCTTTTTGGTTAGAAATTATTGACCCTGTTTTTTTTTTTCTTTTCAAAGAAAGTACCAATATTTTGCACATTCACTACTCATTCACTACCCCATAATCTCTCTGACATGAACAAAATCTTTTGTTTTGAGACATATGACACAATTCATGCACTTTGGATTTTTCTCCTTCTATGAGCTCTGTTTTACAAATTTTATCATGAAGGAAAGTGAGAATCTATTGTAGGAGGAGAGAGCCCATTTATATCCCACTCCCCAAAAAAAATCTTCTTGGCTAAATTCCCTAATTTCCTAAACATCATGGAACCAAGATAATATTTCCTTCTATATGAACATACAGAATAAAAAATCATAGATAAATACATGTATAAGTCTAAAAAGATAATCAATTCTATCTCCTCAGTGTTAATGATGAAGAAACTGAATTCCAATGAGATAAAGTGACTTGCTTGAGGTCACACATTTGTTGAATCTCCATCATTGCTGACATTTTATTGGAGCTTATTTTTTTTCAAATATAGATAATTTCTCCCAGCAATAAAAAATGATATGTCTCACTAATTTGGTATCCTTGAAATTACAAGCAAAATAAGAAGGAAATTTTGCACAAGTCCTTCTGTTTTCTATTGAAACTTGAAGTACAAAATTAAAAGATTTAGAGGGACTTTGGAGATACAGGACTAATGTGTAGTGATGAGATCTTACAATATATGAAGAAAATATAGGTTCTAGGAAAATAAGATGGTAGTCTATGTTGGAATCCTAATAAAGCTTCTCCCAGTCCCCCATATTCTAACTTCCTTATGGACCTCAATGAACATCAGGTGTGTCCTGATTTAACCACACAATCTGCCTTTAACCATAACACAGGCCCCCAGACTTAATCATAGGCCTCACTGAAGAGCAGGTCCACTGCCCCTACCTAGCCACTTCTCCAACTCAATATTCTAACTTCTTCATATATGCTTCACTGTTGCAATAGAACAACAGGTATGTTCATGGACTCATATTTCTCACAAAAACAACAGGCATGTCCATAAACTCATGTCCCACTAGAACAGCAGATGTGGGCATGTGATGGGGTCTCAGTCACTGCCTCTAACTAATCACTGCCCCCCAGACCCATTCCTCATATTTCCCACAGAAAGAGCAGGTGTGTCCTTGCACTCAATCATAGCATATCCATCTAATCTCAGACAGGGCCACAATAGCCAACCAATCAGAAAGCAGCACCAAAAGGATGTTCAAGCAGGATATGAACACCAGAACAATAGAAACTACTACCCCTAAGTAGGCACCTGTATAATAATAGTAAATCACTACCCTAGAGTAAACTTATGACTTAAATAGGCTTATTATAATGTCATTGTCATACATACATGCTAAATATCATACATATACGCTAAGTGGTTTTTTTCTGTATGTGTCGTGGGTAATCACATGTGCAGTTCCACTAAAGCTGGGATCCCTCTCATATTACCTAATCACTTGACAAAACCCTTCTGCCTTTGTAATATTCATAATTTCTATTATGTAAGTGTATCTTTTGCCCTATAAAAATCCCCAGCTTCCTCTAATAAGTTTCTGGTTCCTCTTGGACCTCAACCTGGTAGAGGTTGTCAGCATCAGTAAATGCCTTCACTTGGATTAGAAGTGGTCTGAGTCTGAATCCCTTTAAATGATCCCACAACACATCATGGAACTGCAACATTTTACCTTCAGGGGTGTATGTGGTGTTCAGGGAGGGCTAGCACCTCTGGCATGAAGGATTGTTAAGCCCTTTTCAGGGCTTTATGTTCTCCTTTCACTCAATTCTCACCTGTGCAGCAG
Organism: Pseudochirops corinnae; assembly: GCA_028646515.1. Taxonomy (NCBI): domain Eukaryota; kingdom Metazoa; phylum Chordata; class Mammalia; order Diprotodontia; family Pseudocheiridae; genus Pseudochirops; species Pseudochirops corinnae. The sequence goes on from CM053587.1 coordinate 125,938,037, forward strand.
CCACATGCCAGTAAAACTGTCTCAACAGATGGGCTAAAACAGATTAAGGGCAACTGACAAGCCTGAAACCATCAGTGTATCAGAAGCATATCTATCCCAAGCAAGAGAAGACTTCCCCCTGGTGGAATGGACAGATGAGAGCAATTTGTTCCAATGATATGAAGGCAGCTAAAGCAAATGCTTTGAAGAGCTTAGAACTTGGATTTATAATGCCAGTTACCCATTGCATCTCAGGCCAAGGCCAGTTGTCCTGACTTTTGTCCTGCCACTGGACTTTGCTGGTTTGGGGGAGAAAGAGTGAGGCTAACAATTTTGTGTAACTCTACATCACTTAAATCCAATTCATGCACAAGTCTAGAGATCACCTGTGATGTCATTGGTCATCATCAAAAATGGAGGACAAACAACAATTCTACCTTGGGACTATTGTGATCAGTTTTTGATACAATGGTTCAGCAAAGTGATTGATACACTAAAGAATTTTAAAATGGGCACCTGTATGTCATGGGCTGCTCAGTGTCCAGCACTAAGCATGATTGGAGATGTGAGTAAGAAATGACCAGACAATGTGAGTAGTTCAAGGAAAAACTGTGAACTCCATTTAATGATTCTTTGAACAAGGTTTTTAAAGATCCAAAAGACAAAGATTCAAGTACTATTATCCTAATCATATCCTGGAATTTTATTATCAATATAATAGTCTGTCATACCCTAGAAGTAGCTTGTATAAGATGAGGCTTTGCTATCGAGGCACCAGGAAGGTATGGGAAAAGTCATTTAACTCTTATCAAAAGGTATTCACCTACAAAGGATGCCCCCAAGAGCAGACTTCAAAGCAAGAGGCCAAAACCACAATCTCAAAGACATCTGCATAGAAACTGACCCCCAAGAATATTTTGGCCTACAACACCTGTGGGGTTAAACTCCTTAAGTCCATGCCAAGGAGGAGATCAACTGAAAGAACTTGTATAATTTATCCTGGACAAACGAATATGGGGGGGTGGGGGTGGAGATGAGACATGATACCTTTTTATTTGTCCTCAGCATGCATAACCAAGAGCAATAGATTCAAGTTGCAAAGAAGCCAATTTCAGCTTTATGTCAAGATATCTTTCTAACACTTAGAGATATAAAAAAGCATAAGGCTTCCTTGAAGGCTGGTGGGTTCCCCTTTCTTGGAGGTAATTGAACAGATGCTGGGGGATCAATTGTTGTCTATATTATAGATGTGAATTTTTTAATGGATTGGACAAGATCTCTATGACCCCATTAAACTGTAAAATTCTACATTTTTTGATCCAGCAGTATCTCCTTTTTCACTACAGTCTTATGCTATTAAACATGTAGATTAAGTGGGGGTGGGAGTGGGGAATGGAGGGACCACAAGAGATATAAAAACAATTTTTTACAAGTTAACAAAAGGAAAATCAGTGCATATGACCACATTACCATTTTCCTCTTGCCACTCCTCACTTTTTTTTTCCTCCACAAGATTTTTCAGAAGTATATTACAGAAACATTAGACTTCATATGAAGTCAAGATCTTAAATATTGAGGGCAAAAGAAAGTCATAGTATATAAGATAAGAAAGAGCAAGTCGTTGCTTCTACATGTGAATTTAGGTGTGATATACCTTTTGAACTAATATCAACACTTGCCATAAATTACTGTAGTTTACTAATAAATAAAACAAATGTAACATTGAATAGTGAACTCACTTAGTTTCTTCTAAACAAATCCAGAAGTAGTGCTGAAGTATCAGTACCGCTGATGTTGCCCCTTTACTTTTCCTAGAGAGCAGATACTATTGAGGAAGGGAAGAGAAATATGGTTGAGAAAGACGTAGATTGGGGTGTGGTGCACTGAAGGTTCTGACCAAACTAAGTAAAAAAGAAGCCTACATGATGAGAAGATGAATTTTATTTGAACTTTCATATCTGACACATTGATGGAAATATGTAGGGTGTCTTTTTTGTGGTGTTAATTTAAAGTAATCCTTATGTGAAAGTGATACTGGATCAGATACATCCTGGATAAGATTGAGGAAGCCTCCATTAAAACTGATGAGATTACAATGGGTGAGTCAAAGTTTAAATGCAACTGATAGGCAAAGGAAAGCTCTAATGATCAGCTTGTGGAATCAGTCTTCTATTATCTTTAGCTATCCCCAATTTGTAGAACAAAACTTGATTTAGGAACAGATGTCCCATTCTAGGACCTGGATGTCAGTGATGGTTCCTTTTATTTTTCTCCCTTGAATTTTTTTTTTTAGTATTACTATGGCTTTTATTCTTCTTATACCGTATGCTATATGTTGTATGTTTTATTAATACAAGTAGTTTTCCCTTGTCCCTTTACTTTTTGGTTTAAAGTCACTTTGATCAGACTTATATGACTATAAGAATACCCCTTTTCACTTACCTTATTTTAGGTGTAATCTGTCCCTGCCTATTCTTCCTCTATTTTCAGCCATGGTCCAGAAACCTAATTTTGCACCATCATACCCATTTTTTCTCCTCTAAAACGTGTCATTCCCTTCTCAATCCCTGAAAAACATCCCCTGATTGCCATCCTTTTGACGGGAGGCAGTGATAAAAATTCTTTATATATCCCTTTTATGTCCAAGACTATATAATACTGAACAGTACGTTTTAGTTTCCTTCCGAAAGTAATCATTTCTATCTGCATGATTACCAAAATTTAGGTACTAGAGTTAGTTGGACAAATCTCCATAGCCTCTCTGTCAAAACTTGAATACATGCCCCAGGGAATCTGAAGACATAGTCTTTTGTTCCCTTTTTTAAATGTTTCCCAAATGTTCTCTGATCCTTTCTGCTTGATTCCCACACAATTCTTGCTGTCTGAAATGAGCACACTGATATATCATTTAATCCAGCAACCCATTCTCCACTAACCTGTTAAATTCTTCTACCTAAAGCAAGGTTGGATGATGCTTTCTAAAGTATTCTCTACTTCAATAAATTCTTGTGATTTCTTATCATATAGGATATGAAATATAAAATCTTCTATTTGTCATTCAAAGCCTTTAATAACTAGATAAATCCTATCTTTTGTCTTCTTATATCTTATTCATAGCCATGTATTTTTGATCCAGTGTTGCTTTCTTCCTCCTTATTTGGTGCAAAAGAAACTCAGTCTCTCGATTCCATGCCTCTTCACTGACTATCCCCTATGGACTCTCTATGTCTAATATTCTCTCCCTCCTCATCACATCATGTGACTTGTCTGATTTCCTTGAAGAATGAGCTGAAATTTCACCTACAAATGACACTTTCTTGATGCCCCTTAAATATTGCTGCCTTTCATTTATTGATTATTTCTAATTTATCCTGTATATATCTAATTTGTACATAATTGTTTTTTCATGTTATGTCCCCTTTTATGTGAGCTCTTAGGAGCAAAAATTGTATTTTAACCTTTATTTGAGTCATCCTCCTTCCCTTACCCATAACCATTTCCTGGCACAAAATAGGCCCTTAAGAAATGTGTGGTGACTGACTGACCAGTGGCTGAATGGCTTCTGTGACAAGTAGGCTGAAGCTGGCAAGACATTAGTGATCACCATGGAAAATACAATGAGAACTTCTTAGCAATAAACTCCAACTACAAACCAATTTTCCCTTATTTTACTAACATCTTACCTTGTCTTACCAATTTATCTAAATTATCTTCACCATCTTCTCTTCAAATAATCCTCCATCAGCTATCTTTTCTCTTATCTAAAACCTCCTGAAATTTCCCTCCCCAAATTCAGTTTATGGCTTTCTTTATATTCCCAACTCCCTAAATCTCTGTTATATTTCCTTCAAATTTTCTTTCTCTCCAAGTGGCTTTCTGTCACTTAAGTATCAAGTAGATTATTAGGAGAGACCTTAGGTTATAAAATCCAAGAATGAACTGTCCATGTAAGGAGCTAAAATTGGCAAGTTGGGAAGTATTATAAGTATTTCTCAAAATGGCTATTTTTTTTTAATAATGAAATTTGGGTTATAGCTAAAACCCTTCCTTTCCCCTTCATATCAGTCATTAGATATCACTCTTATTTTACCTTTTTAAAGTATTTTTCAAATGTATTTAAAGTAAAGCCAAACTTAAATAACATTTAAATTTATATATGCTGACATTTAGAAATTTCCCATTGTTAAATGAAAAGTAGTTATCAATTTTTTTTATTACATTATTACTATAACACAAGGAGAAGAAACATGATCATGGCTTTGACTGTTTTTTTTTTTCCCCTTTTCTCCTATATTTTATAAATTCTGTATGAAATCTATGTTGACCTAGAATACAAACAAAGGAGATAGGAATTCTATGCCTATGGTCAAATAGTCTTTTACTCCTTTTTTAATTAACTTCAGCCTTGAACCCTTGGTTGCACTTCACCAGGGTATTTGAACATAGAGGCTCCTGAGATGTCTGTATTTTTAAATTCTGTGCCCCCCATGATCTTCCTGAAACCTCCATGACCTTTATTATTTACACAATTGCTTGCACATTTAAGGTTGGCTTTATAAATTCTCTGTGTTAATCCTGGGTGGACAAATTACAGTTTGTCTCATTAATTAATAAATCAGTCAATTTGAAAATAATTTATTTAGCTCTTGGCAGAAGCACAAATTTTTATTAGACAGTTAATTTGTCAACAGGAGGAAGTTTTGAAATTTAAATGATATTGTTAATAATAAAATGTCCTTCAGAATTTTTTTAAATGAGCTATGATTTAAGTGGAAAAAAGAATTGCACTAATATTGATTCATAAGCAAAATATATTTGCATATTCTAATTTTTTGAACCATAAAAAATACCAAGCATTTCAATAATATCTAATATTGTAGAAGGTTTTATAGTTTGCAAATTGATTTATAAATATTATCTCATTTTATCCACATAATATACCTGGGTTATGGGTACAATTACCTCCATTTAACAGATGAGGAAACTGAAGCACACAGAAGTTAAGTGACTTATCTATGGTCACATGCTAGTTACTATCTGAAGTGGGATTGAAACTCAGGTCTTACTCATGCCAGACCTAGTGCTCTATATAATCTTTGCTAACTAGCTGCCTAAAATAGCATTTTCTATCTTTTCTTACCTCTTGCCCAATAATAATTAGGCAATATGAATAAATACATAGAAAATAAGGTGGGAAACAAAGCACCAAGCCCTGTTACTACTGTAGTATGAGATTTTTATTCAATTTCTATGTACCTTGGTTTCTCCTTATCTAAAATGAGAATTATAATTATAGTAATTACTCTGGCTCTATAGATTAAAAAAACATTAAGCAGTTAGAATTTCTAAAACAGAAATGTGGGATGCTATTTTAATAATGAAATAATTTTAAAAAAGAATATCCTCTTCGGATGCTTCATTGGGTTTTCAAAGGCAATGCCAATCCAGGAAAAAAAAAAATTTGAAATAGAAAAAAGCTATAGCAAATCCCTACCAAAGTAGAAAGACTTTGAGTATAGGTCATCTGACTGATGGAAGGTCTATCACACAAAGATCAACCTAACTGAATTCAAAGAGGCATACTCATGGAAAGGGACTACCAGGTACTGAATTTTCCTGGCCATGAGAACTCATGAAGACTTTTGTCACAAGGAAGGATGCTGTGAGGGCAGAAGATTTTACTGGGAAATTACAATGATGTGAATTAAAAGTATCAATGAAGCCTTTCAAAAGAAAAATAAATGAAATAATTTATTTGTATCTGATTGCTCTCAAAGTATTTTCTTTTATAATAAACAGTGTACTTTATGTATTTTATATTTGTGTTCCACAAATGTATTTGATCAACTTGAAAGTAGTCAATTATATTTTCTTGGTAATTTTGATATCTCTTCTTGGTGTTTCAAGTTCTCTTAAGATGCTCACCTGATGCTCTGCATTGAAATTCACATGAATCTATTTTCTAGCTTTGCTTGGTGGAAAGTTGTGGCATAGCTCTTCAAATGACAAGAGTAGAGTGATTGAATGACAAAACCCAGACCCTAATCACGCAGATTTTATTGTTGTTTTGCCTTTTACATCAAAAGCATATTTACTCAAAGACTGTTTTCATTTCCATTTGAAAATTCTTATCATTGCATAAAATTTCTAAAGATTTTTGTACAGTGTTTGATACATAGTGGGCACTATACAAATTCTTATTCCCTTGCCTTTTGAAAGACTGAGTTTCATTTAAGATATTTTTTCATTATAGTATTTCATAATTGTTTTCATTCTGTGATGGTATTCAATTGTTTTCAGTTGTGTCTGACCCTTTTTGACACTATTTGGAGTTTCCTTGGCAAAAGTAGTAGAATGGTTTGCTTTTTCTTTCTCCAGCTTATTTTATAGATGAGGAATAGAGGAAAACATGGGTTAAGTTACTTGTCTACGATTAGTTAGTAAATATATGAGTCTGGATTTGAATTCAGGTTTTCTGGACTTCAGGGTTGGCATTCTATTCATCGTGCCACCTAGCTTCCCACTTTCATTCTGCATATATTTAGAAATATACACACACATACATAGGCATTTATACATATGTATATCTGACTATATGTCTTTGTATGTGCATATGTTAAGCATATGTAAATAAATAGATAATGTATAGTCTCTATATAGGTAGATATGTATATTTGTATGCACACACATATGGGTCAGTCACACATATATATGCACACATGCATGCAACAGGATGGAGAGTAATATTTCAAACACACATGCTATTTCCCTTCTATTGATGTGACCTATTCCTTTGAGTTACATCTAACACATGACAGGAAAAATCTCTCCTTTCAAATTTCCAATTAAAATATTGATTTATGTCATATAAGGAATCTAAACAGTTCATTCTTTTTATTGTTGTTTTTAGTCATTTTCAGTCAAGTCCAACTGTTTGTGACTCCATATAGAGTTTTCTTGGCAAAGACATTGAGTGGTTTGCCATTTTCTTCTCCACCTAATTTTACAGATGAGGAAACTGAGATAAAAGGGGTTAATTGATTTGCCCAGAGTCACACAGCTAGCAAGTGTTGGAGATGAGTTGCACTAAGAAAGATGAGTCCTCCTGACCCTAGGCCTGACACTCTATGCACTGTGGAAAATGAAAGGAGATATAGCTCAAGCAAGATTGAACCTTAATTTATACAGCAGAAATTAATGGTCTAATCTGTACCCTATATGCCACTAAAGCACTAGTATCTCTCTCCTTTAAATAATAACAATAATAGTGATCATATCTTTGGTGATAGTGACAATATTGAAGAGTAGTTGATATAACTTAATTTGTAGCAACAATTAAAAAAACACAAGTAATGGAATATGCAAATAATACTATATGTCTGGATTCCATTAATTAGAAACCAAAAGCTAAAAATCAACCAGTCAATAGACCTTAATTATGAAACAGGCACCATGCTAAACACTAGGAACACAAAAGGAATAAAAAGAACATCCCTGCCCTTGAGGAGGTCACAATCTAATTGTGTTGACAACAAGCAAACAAACATGTAAAACAAGCTCTATACAGGATAAATAGGAAATAAGTTACAGGAGAAATTCAGTAGAATTAAGAGGAGTTGGGAAAGGTGTCCTGCAGAAAATGGGGTTTTATTTGGGACGTAGAGGAAGCTGGGGAAACTAAACTGCAGAGGTGAGGAAAGAAAGCATTCCAAACATAAGGGTCAGCCAGAAAAATGTTTGGAGCTGAGAAGAATGTCTTTTTTTGTGGAACAGCAAAGAGGTCAATGTCACTGGATTGGACACTTCATGCTGTGGAATAAGATGCAAGAACACTGAAAAGAATAGATGATAAGGAGGTAGATTATGAAAGACTTTGAGTCACAGAAATATTTTGTCTTTGACCTGAGATATGAAAGGGAGTCACTGAACTTTTTTGTTTTAAGTAGAAGGGTGAAATAGTCAGCCATGTGCTTTAGGAAAATCACTTTGGTTACTGAATGGAGGATGTATTGGAGTTGGAAGAGACTTGAGGAATAAAGACCCACCAGTACATTATTGGAATTGTTCCAACATAAAATGATCAATTTTTGTGCCAAGTTCTTTACCAAGGTATCAAAGGAGAAAAAACGAGGCAGTATTCAAGAGATATTGAAAAATTAAAGCTGACAGACCCAGGTAACAGATTAAATAGAAGCAGGTGAGAGACAGTGAGGAGTTGAAGATGACACCTAAGCGACAAGCCTGGAGGACTGGGAGAGTGATGATACCCTTGACTGTAATAGGTAAATTGGTGGGGAAAGTTTTGGGGTGGGATGAGTTCAGTTTTAGACGTGTCTAGTTTGACATGTCTATTTGAGATGTCGGAAAAGCAGTTGGAGATGCTATACTAGAGATTAACAGAGATATTATGGCAACATACTTAGGTTTGATTATCATTAGCATAGAAATTGTGATTTAATTCATGAAAGCTCTTGTAGTACCCAAGGGAAGTAATATAAGGGGAGAAAATAAAAAGGCCCAGAATAGCCCTGGGGGATATCTTTGCTTAGAAGGTATGGCTGAGACTGAAGGAAAGTGAAAAGAAGCAGTAAGATAAGTAGAAAGAGAATCAGGAGAGTGGGTTTCCAAAATCCAAGAGATAAGAATTGTTCAATGAAAGGCTGATAAATAGTGTTAAGGATTCCAGAGAGATAAAATGAAGATTAGTGATAGAATGGAAATGACAGCAGGGTCAATAGGTACAAGGAGACAAGATGGAATGGGATAATTGGCGTGGCTAGAAGGGTTTGCATTGATGAGAAGTATGGCCACCTGTTCATGTGAAACAGAAATGAAGGAGGATATAGTGGCAAAAGGCATCTGAATGATACAAGATGATGAAGAGGTGAGAAAAAGGAGTCTGCTAAATAGCCACATTTCCCCCTCTAATACATGAGACAAGGATGCTCAATTGAGGGAGAGAGGGGAAAAAAAAGGTAGTTTTGAAGAGAGATAAAAATGTTTGGAAGGTGTTGATAGAGGGGTAGTGATAGACACTGAACTACTTGAAAGAAAGAGAGTATCATCCAGATCTCTAGACAAAAGTTCCTAGTATTTGGATTGGGTACAGCATGTGTAACATATAGATCTCAAAGGAGGAGAGGTTAATGAATGATGAATGCAGTGGAGAACATGGAAGTGGCAATGGGGAGCAAGTAGTATTCCAACATCTTCACCCTGACCTATAAGTCAAAAGTAATTAGTGAAAGTGCAGTCAATATTGAAAAAGGTGGCCACAGAGGCTGTGCCATCATGAAGAAGGCATGTTTTGATGACTGATAGAAGATGTAAGGAGTGGGAAAGGAAGATTTAAGAGGAAATAAAGGTTCTTGCCTATTGAATAGGCATTCCAGGGGGCACAGTGTAGGGACTAGGTACTAGGGTTTTAGGAAGAGTGAGTTGAGTGGGTTATGAATGAGATGGTGGGAAATGGGAACTTGTGTTTGGATGATGACTTATAGGAGTTCAGAATCAATGGGATGTGAAGATTATGAAAAGTTGTGGTGATACAGGCAATCAAAGAAAGATCATACAGAATAACTCAACATCAAAAACTTGATTATTAGAGGTTTGTGAAATAAAGAAATCAGAGATAATCCAGAAGCCCTGAAGAAGAAATTATTGGGAAATTCCTGATGTAATATATGGTTATAAGTATTCCAATACTATGAAAATATAAATTTACATCAAATATAAGAGAGAAAAGCTACCACTGACATAAATTATGTCAAAAGTTGTAACTGAAACTGACTTTCCTGAAAATTCAGAAATTATCAAGGCTAGACACAATATCCATAATTCTCAGTTAAAATGGATCATTGTATTATATGAAACATTATATCAGCTTCTTTTCTGCCGTAAATGAGATTCCATATTTCTTAACAGAATGTATCACAAGTCTACTGCAAAAAAGGATGAGAATACCATTGACCCCTCCAAATATAGATTGGTTATTTGTTTAAGAACTTTATATAAAACATTACCAGCTTGTATGCTTTTTAAAATATATATATATATATATACAAGAAAATAATTTTAGATGAAAAACAGAAAAGGATGAATGAAAAGGTTATAGTAGTATAAAGAGTAGTCTATTAACACTTTGAAAATTATTAAACAAGATGCCTGAAAGGGTCATAACATTGATACTCCCTCTATTGATTGCTGTAAGGAATTTAACTCAGTTCCATATTCATGGCTTATTCATGTACTGATGATCTATAAAATAGACCCAAAGATAGTCAAAATGATAGACCACTTAACATTCACTTGGAAAACTGTTCTTTAATTGAAACATGGCACAAACACAATGATTAAAAGACTAAATTATAGAAAATACACTATCTTTCAGGAAGATAGCTTATGCCCTTGGTAGTTTTGACTTGTCTTAAGCCCATTTACGTATTCCCTAAGTAGAATTGAATGTAGCTTCCAAGTTAAATAAGTAGTTGTAGTATAACTTGATCACTTGATGTATATGGGAGACATCATAATATGACTCCACTTAAAAGATAATTTTAACAGTTTCTCCATCAGTTGAAATTTGATCCCAATGATATCAAAATTGAATTTGATTTAGTAAATATGAAAATGTTATTGTACACCAGAGAAAATGGAGACTAAGGGCCACATGTTTGCATGAGAGGCTTCACTTGTTAGAGAGTACAAAAATGAGAGAAATATCCTGGTCTCCTCTAAGGAAAACATATTGAATATAAAAGGTATAAAGGGGGAAAAAAAGGACATGATCATGTATATCAAATGACTTTCTGGCATCCTAAAATCAAACCTTAAAGGAAGAAAACATTTTATATAATTAACACTCAAGCAATACTTGTGTTAGCATATTTATGACACTAAAGTATTATAACAGATTTGTTAACTGCTCTAGCAAAGACCCAAATATTTTTAGCAAAACACAGGTACCTATCAAACTACAGTAGCTATAATAGATTAACTCTTTGTTATAAAAATGATTAAAGAGAATTTCCAGGTATTCTCAGAAAACATGGAAAAACAGATTAGAAAAGTAAGAAAATGTATTTTGAGAAGAGCAGGAATAAGCACAAATGGAACTGCTACAGGTCCTTGACAGTGTACCAGAAAGGAGCAAGTACAGAAGTAAAGTGTTGCTGAGAAACCAGAAGCAAAGCAGTGTCTCAGTTCTAGCTTCTAGCCTTGTCTGAAGCCTGCCCTACAATAGCCAAGGCAGGAATCCCAGACCAAAGAAGAATGAGCATAGAGTTATGATACATTGAATCGGAACCTTCTTAGCTGGTTGATAGTAGCTCAGTCCAGCAACAATCTACCATTGTTCAGAGTTAAGTATCAAGACCTTCCAGAATTCAGACAAGAAAGAGCAGCAGTCAAACTTTGCCATGGATCAGATCACTGTGAGAGCTCTGAAAGCTTTCAACTCCTAAACATTAGCAGTCTTTGAAATGCTGAAATATCACAACTTGGAATACTGCACATAGAAGTATAACCAGACCAGACCTTCCCTCTAGACATAATATCAAGTCAAAAGTCAGGAAGCAGACTGGGAGGATGAGAGGGAAAAAAATGTACCGTCTTAAACACTATTTATGTGACAGGAAAGATCAAGACATAAACCTAGAAGAGAATACAACTTGGGCAAAAATTCAACTATAACTCCTGGAAGAGATGAAACATTTTTATTTTGTTTTCTTTTTTATTGTTGTTATTTATGGGTTAAAAATATTTCAATAAATGAAGCTAAAATAATATAGAAAATGGAACAGAAATAAAACCAGGGAAAAGATAATTTTTAAAAGGGAATCAGCATCTTAATAAAAGAAGGACAGTATCTTTTCAAAGCAACAAATGTCCTGAATATTTAAATGATCAAATAAAAGTCTATGACTTGATGAGATAATAATAAAACAACATCAGAAGAACAAAAAAAATTGGAAAATGTAAAATATACCATAGCAAAAACAACTGATAAGGAAAATACATCAAGAAAAAAACATGAGAATCATTAGACCATCTAAAGGACATGACAAAAAACAGAACCTAGACACCATATTTTAAGAGATCTTAAAAGGAAAATTGTCCAGGTTTCTCAAAACCAGAAGGCAAAATAGAAATATAAAGGATCCCCTAGCTTCATCTTTGAAGAAACCTCAAAATTGAAACATTATAGCCCAAATTCATAGTTACCATGTCCAAAAAAAATAATGCTAGAAGCAGCTAGAAACAAAAAATTCAAATATTGAGAAGTCATAGTCAGGATCAGACATGATTAAGCAGCCAACACCTTAAAGAAACCAAGAACTTGGAATATATTTCACAAGGAAATAGATTTTGGCTTACAGGCAAGAATAACTTAGTCAGAAAAACAATATAATCATAGATAGGGGGGAAACAGATCTTTAATGTAATAGAGAACTTCAAGGCACTCCTGAGGAAGAGATGAGAGATGCACAGAAACTTTGAAATTCAAACAGAGGATACAAGATAAACAAACAAACAAAAAAATGTAACCCTAATGGGCAATGACAAGGGATTAAAGAGGATAAACTGTTTAAAAGTGAATATGAAGAAATGATAAATATCTGCTCTGAACCCTATCATGATCTGGAGTCATAGAGGAAGCGTATTTAGAAAAGACTTGGGAGTGTTTCTATTATGTCTTGCTGCTTTTAAGAGAAGAATGGAAAAAGATAGGAAGAGGATTAGACTAGAGGGTGAGGTGAAAGAAACACCAGTGACAATTAGTTCATAAACAGGCTGTGCAATTAAACATATAAGTAAACCAGGAGGAGGAAGTGGGAAAGTGACTGATATTTGAATTTGACTTTTATCTGAGTTGGTAAAGGGAGTTAAGGACTCATGTACATGCATACACAGTCATGAGTGTAGAAATATACTTCACTCAGAAAAATAGGCACCTAGGTGGTTCTAGGTTAGAGAACTGGGCCTGGAATCAGGCAGGTCAGCATTAAAATCCAATCTCAGAAATGTATTAGCTGTGTGAATTTGGAGAAGTCACTTGAATTTTGATTTAGTTGTCTCAACCATGAAATGGAGATAAAAACTTATCTTCCAATGTTGTTATAAAGATCAAATGTTATAATATTTATAAATCATCTATCACAGTACATAACATGCAGTAAGTGTTATATAAATAGTTTTTGATGGTGAGGGTTACTTAATAGGGGACAAGGGCACATTACAGAGAGGATAGATTAAGAAAGGGATTAATACAAAGTGGAAAAAATAACTATGTATGCACAAAATTTTTATAGGTCTTTTTTTTTGCTTTTTGGAGGGGGGAAAGTAGGACAATTGGGGTTAAGTGACTTGCCCAAGGTCACAGGGCTAGGTGTGTCTGTGTGTGTTTGTGTTTGTGTGTATGTGTGTGTGTGTGTGTGTTAAGTTTCTGAGGCCGGATTTCAACTCAGGTCCTCCTGACTCCAGGGCAGGCGTTCTATTCACTGAATCACCTCACTGCCCCTATAGGTCCTTTTGAATTAGCAAAGATTGGGAATCTGAGGGAGTGTCTATAAATTGAAGAATTGCTGAATAAGTTATATTACATAAATATGATGGAATAGTATTATATTGTAAGAAATGTTGAAGAGAATGCTTTCAGAGAAATAGGAAGGGTAATTTCAACTGATGCAGAGTGAAATGAACAGAATGATTACAAT
>CM053587.1:125952230-125969163 GCA_028646515.1 Pseudochirops corinnae
TTCTATTTTGGCCTCTGGTTCTAGAATATCTGGGCAATCTTCCTTGAGAATTTCTTGAATGATGCTTTCCAAGTTCTCTTTTTGATCATGGCTTTCTGGTAGTCCAATAATTTTTAAGTTGTCTCTCCTGGATCTGTTTTCCAGGTCAGTGGTTTTTTCAAGGAGATATTCCACATTGCCCTCTATGTTTTCATTTGTTTGGATCTGTTTGATAGTATCTTGATTTCTCATGAAGTCATTTGCTTCCATTTGCTCCACTCTAATTTTGACAGAATTATTCTCTTCAGAGTGCTTTTGAGATTCTTTCTCCATCTGGCAAAATTGACTTTTTAAGGCATTTTTCTCCTCATTGGCTTTTTGGGTCTCTTTTGTTATTTGAGTTAATCGATTTTTTAGGGTGTTGATTTCTTCAGTCAGATTGCTGACTCTCTTTTCATGATTTTCTTGCAACATTTTTATTTCTCTTCGCACTTTTTCTTCCACTTCTCTTATTTGGTTTTTAAAATATTTCTTTAGCTCATCACTAGCTTTAAGGCATTCTTCATGTTTATTGGAAGCCCCTGGTGGCGGAGCTGTGGCTGTGCTCTCGTCCTCCCTCTCTTTGCCATGATCTTTCTTTTCCCCAAAGAAGTTATCTAGGGTTTGGTTGCTGTTCTTACTTTGCTTCTTATGCTTATTCTTACTCATGGTTGGTCAGTCTTTGATTTTTTTTTTTAAATCTCTGTGGGGCTGTGCTTCCAGAAGGGAAAGCTCTGTCCCAAATTGCTGGGGTCCTCCTGGCTGCCGTGGCTCTCAGGAAGGTGCTCATCCCTTTCCTACTTACTTTGGCTCACTGCATAATGAAGACTCACAGGACCGAAGCCCAAGACCACAAACCGGGTTCAGGCCACTCAATGCGAAAGCACTTGGCCTCTGAATGATCACTTAATCCCCCTGATGTCTTCAGGCCAAGGGCGTGGAACCTGCAATATGGAGGCAGATGCAGAACTTCTGCATTTCACTTTCCCACACTCGAGGTGTTTTCCCAGAATGCTTTTCACCCAAGACCTCGCAAGTCCCACTGACCTAGTTCTGAACACTGCTCGCAGCTGTTGCTAATCCTCTCCCATGAGGCTCCTTGACTCCTCACATCCAGCCGCCCCCGGGGCTCAGCCAGGGCTTCAGGCCAGGCTGGTTTTCGGTTTGCAGTGCTAATATGGTTCCTCGTAGCTTAGCTGACTTTAGCGGAAAGTATATTTGTGTGTGTTTTGGAGTTTTAGGATTAGTTTAGAGTCGTATTTTATGGGTATTTTGAGGTGGCTATGTGAGAGCTGCGATATGTTGCTGCTCCTATGCCTCTATCTTGGCTCTGCCTCCCCCCCATCCTTACTCTTAATGTCATCTGCCTGAGAGAATTCTCAATATATTCTCTTTATATCTTGTTAGTATATATTTTATTCATGCTATCTTTCCCATTGGTTCCTATTCTCGAGGAGACCACACTTAAAAATCAAACCAAGATGTCAATGTAAAAGCAGGGATTGCTTGAGTTCATTCCCCCAAACACACTTAATACCTGTAAAAAATGACTATTAAAAATTTTTAGTGCTACAGAACCCACAACGTGACAGAGTGAAATACATCTCCAACTGAAGTCAGCCTGGCACTGAGCTTGAAGTAGAATGCAGTCCTGCATGAGACACCCTGGCACAGACAAGTAGGACATACCAGGCTGGAGGAGACCTTGGGGCAGAATCGCTAGAAGCTGTGACAGGTCCCAGACTTCTCAACACATGAAAAACAAAGAGAAAATAAAAGGTCAGTGGGTAAAAACCCTGTTGACCCCGGGTGAGAGAAGAGCATGATCAGGTCCCTGACCTGGAGTGGAAGAGGTTCAGTGACTGCATTAATATCAACAGCAGAAGCAGCAGCTGCTTCCAGAGCTCTAGGCCCACAGATGGTGGCAAGACCAACTGGTTGATCTGAGGACAACTGAAGGAATCTCTTTGCTGTCACTGAGATAGGATTCTCTTGTTTTCTCTGCTTGGATCTGGGTTGCAGTTTTTGGTTGTGTTCCTGAAGTGAGAAGGAATGCTAGCATGGCAGAGCTAGTGGTGGGTGTTGAGAGGGAGTATTCCTCATAGTTCTGAGGTAGATGCCTAGAAATAACTCTGACAACAGCTGTGCAAAACCTCAGATATTTGGAACACAACACTCTCTACTCTGGAAGCAGAGTCACACCTTACCAAAGAGCTCAAAAGTCAAGAAATTGGCTGGGGAAAAAAGCAGAGGAAGACAAATCAGAGTATAGAATCTTTCTTGGGTGAAAAAGATCAAAACATAGAACCAGAAGAAGACAACAAAATCAAAACTCCTCCATCAAATGCCTCCAAGAAAAATAAGAAATTATGTCAGGCCATGGAGGAACTCAAAAAGGATTTTGAAAATCAAGTAAGAGAAGTAGAGTAAAAACTGAGAAGAGATATGTGAGTGATGGAAGAGAATCATGAAAAACAAATCAACAGCTCTCTAAGGGAGACCTAAAAAAATACTGAAGAAAATAAAACCTTAAAAAATACACTAACTCAAATGTCAAAAGAGGTCCAAAACAACCAAAGGGGAAAAGAATGCTTTAAAAATCAGAATTGGTCAAATGGAAAAAAAAAGTCCAAAAGCTCACTGAAGAATACAATTCCTTCAAAATTAAACTGAAACAAATAGAAGCTATTGACGTTATGAGAAATCATAAAACAGATCAAAAAGAATTTTAAGAAAATAGAAGACAATGCTTAATATCTCATTGGAAAATCCACTGATTTGGAAGGTAGATCCAGAAGAGACAATTTATTAAACTACCTGACAGCCACGATAAAAAAAAAATAATAATAATAACCTAGACATCATCTTTCAAGAAATTATCTAGGAAAATAGCCCTGATATTCTAGAACCACAGGGCAAAATAAAAATGGAAAGAATCCACTGATTGCCTCTTATAAAAGATCCCCAAAAGAAAACTCCTAGGAATATTATAGCCAAATTCAAGATTTCCCTGGTCAAGGAGAAACTATTACAAACAATCAAGAAGAAGTAATTCGAGTATTGTGGAAACACAATCAGGATAACCCAAGATGTAGCAGCTTCTACTTTAAGAGACTGAAGGACTTAGAATATGATATTCTGGATATCAGAGGAGTTAGGATTAAAATCAAGAGTCACCTACCCATCAAAACTGAGTGTAATACTTCAGGGGAATATTCAAACATTCAATGAAATGGAAGACATTCAAGCATTCTTGATAAAAAGTCCATAGCTGAACAGAAGTCTTGACTTTCAAATACAAGAATAAAGAAATCATGGAAAGGTAAACAGGAAAGAGAAATCATAAGGAACTTATTAAAGTTGAACTGCATACATTCCTACATGGAAAGTAGATATTTATAACTCATGAGACTTTTCTCAGTATGAAGACAGTTGAAGGGATATATATGTGTGTGTGTGTGTGCGTGTGTGTGTACACACATACATATATGTATATGTGTATGTGTATGTATGTTTATATGTATGTGTATCTATACATAGACAGAGAGCACAAAGTAAATTGAATATGAAGGGATAATATCTAAAAAATGAAATTAAGAGGAGAGAGGAATATATTGGGAGAAGGAGAAAGAGACAGATAGAATAGGTTAAGTTATCACATATAAAAGAGGCAAGAGAAAGCTGTTATAAGAGAAGACAAGAGCAGGGAGGCAAAAGGAAATGAGTCAATCATTCTCTTTGGATTTGACTTAAGGAGAAAATAACATACGCACTCAAGTAGGCATCTTACCCTATGGGAAAATAGGTGGAAAGGAGATAAGAGGCAGGATGATAGAAGAGAGAGCAGATTGGAAAGGGGGTAGTCAGAAGGAAACACTTGAAAAAGGATAGAGTCAGAGGAGAAAATAGTATAAATAGGGGAGTGGAATAGGATGGAGGGAAATATAGTTAGTCTTTCATGACATGACTACTATTGAAATGATTTGCATAACTATACAAATATATCCTATATTTAATTGCTTTTCTTCCCAATGGGGGTGGGTGAGGAGGGAAGGAGAGATAGAATCTAGAACTCAAATTTTAAAGACAAATGCTAAAAATGATTTTTACATGCAACAGGGAAATAAAATCTACAGTCAATGTGGTAAAGAAATCTATCTTGCCCTACAAGAAAGTAAGGGGGAAAGGGATAAGGGGGCAAATATGATAGAAGAGAAGGCAGACTGGCAACAGGGGGGCAATTAGTATGCCTGCTATTTTGCGGTGGGGGTTAGGGGAGAGATGGGTAGAAAATTTGAAGTCAAAATCTTGTGGAAATGAGTGTTGAAAAATAAAAATAAAAATAAAGGACAATTACACAAAAAAATCAAACTTTCTTTTTATTTTCAGTGTTTAGAACTGTACCTTATGCCTGGTTTCAGATTAATAAATATTATTTGACTAACTGACTATTAAGCACCACGATAAGCCCTGGGGATACAAAGCAAAGCAAAACAAAACAAAATGATCAAGACAGTTCTTTTGCTGAGTAAGCATGCAATCTAGTTGTGTGTGTGTGTGTGTTTGTGTGTGTGTGTGTTACACCATGTAGATAGCTAGGTGCACAGAGGCTATTTTCTAAGGTGATGAACTCAATAAGAAAGGGAAAAGCATTATTAACTGAGAAAACTAAGAAAGACCAACTACAGAAGGCAATATTTAAGCTACATTTTGAAGGAATCTAGGAAAACTAAGAAACAGATGTGAGGGAGCAAAATATTTCAGGTATCAGGAAAAGACAATAGAAAAGTGTCAGTGTTCATAGAATCATAAGTGAACTGGTACAACTATATTATAGATTGTGAAAAATGAGTAAAGTGTAAGATGACTAGAAAGATAGGACATGGTCAAGTTAAAAAGGCCTTCTATAACAAAAAAGAGGGGTTTATACTTAATAGGGAATCATTGAACCTCTTTGAATGGGATAGGTAGGGGGTAGAGGCATCATATTTAGACATATGCTTTGGAAAATTCACCTTTGTAGTTGAGTGGAAAATGAATTTGCATAAGGATATTTGAATCAGGGAGTCCAACAAGAAGGCTGTCATAGTATTGCACGCAAGAGGTGAACTATGGTTGTTATTGAGTGACTAGTGAGAAAACTATACAGCATGCTGCTATGGTAGAAACAAGTTCTGGTAAGAGTTTGTATACATGGAGTGAAAATGAAGAGTTGAGAATGACATGAAGTTTTAAGGTCTGGGCAACTTGGATATTGGTGATGCCTCTGACAGAAATAGTGAATCTCATAATGGTGGAAAGTTTGTTAAAAGATAATGAGTTCTGTTTTGAATTCTATAAGTTTGGGGTGTCTATCAGACATTCACTTCAGGATTCATTAAACATGATAAGAAGTAAAAAAAAAATAGCAATAGAATCTCAGGCCATTTTTCAAAATTCACATTGATCAGATTAGTTCAATTATACTTTACAAATGCCTGTATTCAAAGTAGGACAAGTAGGCTACTTCTCTATTTCCTGGCAGGGGTGGGGGTGGGAATAAGGGAGGGAAGGTGTGTGTGAGGGAGTGGGGAGCTAAGCTGTCAAAGCATCTGTCCTTATAATGTAAGAGTGCCAGAATTGGAATTTGAAATTCTTAGAGAGTAAGTTCTCCCAAACTCTCTATAATTTGTTACATAACTCCTTTATTTTTTTCTTCACTGTAACTTCCTACACGGTGACTGTGTGAGAATATTTGGTAAACTATATAAATCACGAGTGAAAAAAAATATTAAAAATCCAGAAAAAGTCATTCCAAATCAAAATCTAACATAGAAATTTCAATTGAAGACAAGTAAATATTCTTTACATATTAAAAAGGTGAAAATTTAACAAATAATGAAAAGCCAACTCATTTTATAAGAAGAAATGAAAAACCCTGTATGTCCCCCTAAATTTTTTTCAGATACATAAGTCTCTCTTCCATCTTATTTTGTTTATCTTTCATATTACTTTATTTTCAAAGAGGATAAATAACATCACTGGGTGAAGTCCTGACTTGCCCATGAATTGACTTTAAGAGTTGAACAAAGTTGTCAACTTCACTCTCTCTTCCAGAGTCATTGAAGTCCAGTGGCAAAAAGTCAGGATGACAGGCTATAGCCAGGGATGCAATGGATAACCTTGGTGTTCTCAGTGTCTGACCAAGTTCTAAGCTCTCTTCAGTGTCTGCTTCAGCTGCCTTAATGGCAATTGGAAAAAAATGTTCTCCTCTGCAATTCCACCAGGGAAGGATGTCTTCACCTGCATGAGGTAGACGTTCTCCTAATTCACCAAAGGGTTTGAGACATGTTGGCTACCCTCCACCTGGTTTAGCCTGTCTGCCAAGACAATTTCACCAGGGTGTGGCCATTGTATGTACAAAGCTTCTTGGAGACCTACGTGATAGTTGGGTGACCTGGGGGACACTAACAATGGATAAACAGCCCTGAAAAGGGCCCAGGAAGCCCCTATACAAGAGGAGGTAGCCTTCCCTTAATATCCCATACACCCCTTTCACCTTATACCTGCAAATCCAAAGAAACCCAGAAAGAAAATCTCTCAAAACCAAGCATAGTTTTAAGAGCAAACGCTCCCCCTACTGTTCTTTTTAGTCAGTCAATCTTATGAGCATTTAAAGAACACAACTGACAATGATTTACATCCTTTCAAATAATCATAAATAAAAAAGCCTCTTTAATAAGAGGAAAAAATAATATATAATATATACTGTGCCCAGATCTCTATTGTTCTGTTTTGTTAAGATCTACATTGGGATCCTCAGGTAGTCACCTTTCTGTGCAAATACACTATTCACATGCTATGGTGCCATCTAGCTCACTGCCTAGGTACTCCTATTTATATATTTGTAGGTTCATGTGCCTAAATGCACTCAAACAGACACACAGATTGATAGCAAGTAGATTTAGCTAGCATCAAACTGCCGATCTTAAGAATATGAATGACATTTTATACATTGCCAATGGCTAACTTGATTTCACTCAGCATAATGCCAATCTTGCTTATGCTGAAATTGATGCTCATAATGTGTTTGTTCACAATACTGTAATCAATTACATCCAGCATTCATTTCTATGGGCTATTTTATATGTACCCAGGCCAAAGCATTTTGTCCAAGACTATTTCAACCTTGGAAAGAATGCACCACCATGATGACCCAACAGGGGCTCCTAAAGTACATTTTCATAATTAATAGGTTTCTCTTCCCTCCTCCCCCTGTAATCTTCTGATTTTTAAGGTGGAGGAGGGCATTATTCTTGGGTTTATGGATCAAGATCTGAAATTTTTTTTAGAATTCTGATTCAAACTTTTCATTTTAAACATGATTAAATTGTAGAGGATATGACACAAAGTCACCCAAATAATGACAGAGAAAGGATTTGAAACCATACACACTGATTGTAAATCCAACATATTACCTGCTACATCCATCAGGTACTTAATAATGCTGTTAGATTCACATTTGCTTATTATATTGACAATGCTATCGATTACTTAAGGAATGTCATTCTTGTAGAAGGATGTACATAGCAAGTTGCTGTTGTTTAGTCATTCTGTGAAGTCCAGGGCAAAGATACCAGAGTAGTTTGTCATTTCCTTCTCCAGTGTGTCACCATTTTACAAATGAGGAACTGAGGAAAATAGGAGTTAAATTACTTGCCCAGGGCCACACAGTTAGCAAAACATCTGAGAATGGATTTGAATTCAGATATTCTTGACTCTAGGTCTAGTGCTCTATCCACCCTACCACCTACTCCTTACCATTTGTAAAGAAAATCAAATAACAGTATAGATGATTGAATCAATACAATGAGGAGGAAAAGAAGTAGTAGTACTAGTAGTAGTAGTAGTAGTAGTAGTAGTAGTAGCAGCAGCAGCAGCAGCAGTAGTAGTAGTAATTGCTAGCATGCATATAGCAACAACATGCTAGGCACTGTGCTAAGTGCTTCACAAATGCCCCATTTTATTCTCACAGCATGGTAATAGAGGTTCTATTATTTCCCTCATTTGACAGTTGAGGAATCTGAGGCAAACATAGGCTAAGTGACTTGGTCAAGCTCAGAGTTAGTAAGTATCTGAGGCTGAATTTGAACTCGGGTTTTCCTTATTCATTGCTCTGTTTGTTATGTCACTTAACTGTCATACAATAAACATGTTAGGTGGCCCTTTATAATCAAAAGAGTAAAGTGACTTGCCCAAAAATCATACTGTAAAAACATATATGATATGATTTCAGTGACATAAAATATCAACTTCCTTCAATTACTAGTACATGCATAAAATTCTATTATGCTATCATCTTTTTTTCCTCTCAAATATAATTATATGTAAGCCTGGCAAAGATAAAACTTATGAAACTTTTGTGGAGATCAAATTTTTTATGGGGCTAGAGACAAAGATCTTGAAGGAGTTGATTGACACTAGGTTAATGTGAGGGGGTATTCTAGAGAGGAACAATAAATAAACAAAAAAAGTGGAAAGATACTTACAGGCAAAGGTTTCACACACACACACACACACACACACACAAACTCACACAATTTTGATTGGTTCCATCCTCATCTACACTGCATATAAATGGTGAAGAATAAAAATAATTTAAAAAATGAAATTTATATGCAAGGAAACCCAGCATAATAATTGTTTAAGAATTAAGGAGTAGAAATAAAAATGACATAAAAGGTATTGAAAACATTTTTTCCAGTTAGTACCACTTAGAATTCTAAAGAGGAAATTCCGTAAAATTTAAAACTCCTCGAAAAGTGTACATATAGAAAAAAAATATTGAATTTATTTTGAAAGAACAATAATAATTGTTAAAAGAGATTGTAGATATTGAGAAACATCTTCCTGACTGGTTTCAATGGCAGTTGTGTTGTCAAGGATGTTTAACAGTAGTTTGAAGATAAGAGTTCAAATTCTGCCTCTAACACTTTATATCTCTGTCTTCATGGACAAGTCATACATTTTTTCTTAATCTAAGCTTTTGTATCCTTAAAAATAGCATTATAATACCAGGCTCATTTGGTTGTCATATGAAGCAGATGTGATTATTTGTAAAAACCCTTGAAAAATTTAAAATGCTAGGCAAATGTCAACTAATTAAAATCCTCATCAGACAGGAACTTATACATTCATTTAACATTTATTGCATGGAGTGTTCCCTGCTAGGGGCAGGTGAAGATAAAAAAGCTTTAATAAAAGCAGGCTATAGTGCTCAAGTAACATTTTAGAATTATTTTTATCTACATGGTTTTCATTGAAAACACCAAAAAATTAGACATTGAAGAGATCTTAGAGATCATTTAGTGTAACTTCCTCCTTTTATAATTTAACACACTGAAACTGAAAATAGTTCAATTATTTGTCCAAAGTCATAGAGGTACTCAGCAACAGAATTATAATTTAGACAGAATTCTTTAGAGACAATGTTATTTTGTTGTACAATTTTTTGAGTATTTTATTTTTTCCCGCTTTGCAAAATGTTTTATAGTTGACTAAATCAATCAATTATAAGGTTTATTGAGATTTTTTAAATTTTTATTTTGATTGTTTAATATTCAATGGTAAAGTAACAGCATTTGTATATAACTAACCTCAAATCAAGGCTTCTATGGGTTCAAGTTTTTACTTCTGGCACACAGTGCCTTTGTGGGCATGTCACAATATCAAAATGTTCTAAGCAACCCTCTGATACTACAAATTGTAGAACTACCAACCCACATTGGTAGAAGTTTCTTCATAACAATTATTATTTCCTTTTCCACTTTGCTTTACAGAAGAGAAACCTGGGCAAATTGGCATTAAATGACTTGTTCAGGGTCACCCAGCTAGTAAGTATCTGAAGTTTGATTTGAACTCATGAAGATGTCTTCTTGATTCAATGCCACCTTCCATCCCTATAAGGCTACCATGTATATTTTCTAGTTCACATCTGGTCTCAAACTTTCTAGCTATGTAATGCCATGTAAGGCACTTGGCCTCTGCCTCAGTTTCTTCAGCTGCAAAATGGGAGAAATAATAACACATACCTCACAATGTTGATGTATCAAATGTAATAATATTTGTAAAACACTTAACACAATGTTCAGCACATGGTCACAATATAAACATTTATTATTCCCTCCCTCCCATAAAGAGTTCAGATGACTTAATTCACTTTAACATTCTTTCCAATAATCACAACTTATATATAAATAAAGACATATGGAGCCCCTTTCTCATAACCCTATTCCTTTTTTAAGGCTACACATTATAAACTGACATGAGGACTTACACATTTTTCAAAAGTTGCTGGTCCTCCTTGCATGATAAATTCTCCTAATTACTTTTTTAAGCTATCATTCCAAAACTGTGTCATGCCACACTCTCTTCTGAAAAGCCTAGGAAGATACCATCTTGAGGTCATTAAAAGTGTAAGAGATAAAGGCAAGTGATGCTCCACTGATTCACCTAAGAGCAAGGCATTTCCCTAAACCTTGACTGGATTAGGGACAAGATATGTCTAAAAGAAGGATAACTTCAGTCATTGGACATATCTCTAAAGTCTCAGACTCTTTGGAAATGGGAATTCATAAGGGGAGTAGTTGAAGAGGAATTGAATTATTCTACACTGGTATGCCTAAAGCTCCTAGATGACATAGTGGATAGAGTACTAGAGTCAGGAAGAAATGTAATACAAGTTCAGCCTCAGATTCTTACTAGTTGTGTGACCTTGAGCAAGTCATGTAATTCTGTATGCCTCAGTTTTCTCATCTCTAAAATAAAGTAGATAAGGAAATGGCAAAACATTCCAGAATCTCTGCGAAGAAAACTTGAAAAGGAGTCATGAAGTAATCTTGCACTGTAATGACTGAAAAACAACAGTGGCTTTCCTTTGATCAAGTAAACTATCAATTGAACTGTTACCTAAAATAAGAAATGTTGCTCAATCTTGACTATGTAAAGTACTCAATTTTTCAGGAGCTTAAATGGTCTCTCTTACTTGTCACTCAGTTTTTATCTCTCTCCCTCTGTCTCTGTCTTTCTGTCTCTGTATCCCTCTGTCACTCTGTCTCTGTCTCTCTCTGTCTCTGTTTCTATATCTATGTCTCTCTGTTTCTTTCTCTTTCTGTCTCTCTGTCTCTCTCTTTCTCTCTGTCTCTGTCTCTCTCCCTCTCTCTCACACACAGAGACACATACAGCAGAAGTGATTAGACTGGAAGAAACCAAAATTAACTTTAAATATCATTTCAAGCTAATGTGTGCCTATAATATACAATACAGAATTTTCCTGCCTGCATACCTTCCCTTGCCCTGTGAGTCTAATCTATATGTTCCATGATTATTCTCAAGGGGTCCAACTAACATACTGAGATCAACCTTATTTTCTCTCCACATTGAAAGGAAAACCAGGGAGTATACTGGAATTCAATGCTTTCTTTCACCCTTATCACATGATTAATTCATCTTCTTTTTCAATCATAGCTATATTCTTCAAAGATCCTTTTTAAAAATTAAATAATATAACTTATTTTCATCCATCAGGTAACTTAATCATCTTGTGTGTAATATTCATTTTCTATCTTTTTAAAAAACTTTATTTTATTCTAAATGAAAGAAAGCATTTGGTAGAATAGAAAAAAAAACATGATTGTACATGAAACTACAAATCTATTATGTACAACTTCTTATTTCTTTTAAATATATAATAAAGTCATCATGTAACTTTCTTTTTTTTCTATTCCCCCTGACTTAGAGATGACTATCATTAGACACAAATATGTATGCTTGTGCGTGTGTGTGTGCGTGTGTGTAAAACCATTCTATACATATTTCTATTTGTCAGTTCTTGCTCTGAAAATAGTTCCTCCCTTCATGTGTCCTTTGCAGTTCATGGGTATTTAGAATAGCCACAAATGACTTAATCATTCAGAATTGTTCTTAAAACAATAATGTTGTTACTCTAAGAAGAGCTCTCTTGGTTGTCTTCATTTCAATGTTCATTATTTCACGCAAATCTATTCATGTTTTTCTAAGAGCATCAAACTGATCATTTCTTATAGCACTTTTATTCTGTCACAATCACATACCATAACTTGTTCAACTATTCTCTGATTGATAAGCATACCCACAATTGTGACTTTGTTTTTTTTTTGCCACCACAAAGAAAGCTGCTATAAATATTTTCTAACACATAACCTCTTTTCCTTTCCCCCAATCATTCTGAGAAACACACCTGGGTGTTGTTGAGTCAAAGGTATATTCATCTTCAGTTCTTCAATTAGATGTGTCCAAACTATACCAAAATATGCATAAACAATGCCATGGACAGGTTAGGAAAGAATTCTTCAGTTTTCTGAAGGCAATCCACAGCAATGCTAAGAGGTAGTGATATAAAGGAAGACCAAAAAATGGTCCCTGTTTTCAATGAGCTCATATTGTAATCAGGGAAACAATGTGCAAAAAGCAATTTATAAAAAAATTCATGTGCTGGATAAATTGTTAATAATCAGTAGGAGGAAGGCAGTAGAATTAAGGGGAATCTGTAAAGACTTCTTATAGAAGGTGAGTTTTTAGCTAAGACCCGAAGGCAGTGAGACAATCTGTGAAGAAGAATTAAGGAGTGAGAGCATTCCAGGCAAGGGGCACGACCAATGGAATATCCCCTTTAACTAAGAGCAAGAGGCAAGTGAATAGAATTATGGTGTAAATCCCAGAGTATGAGGAAACAGAAGATTGGAAATGTGAAGAGGTCAGTTTATAAAGGCTTTTGAAAACCAAAAGGGATTTTTTATTTTATTCTGGATATAATAGAGGCATACCAAAATTTTTTAATAGGGTGAATGGGGGGAATCACATGGTCAGACTTGGGCTTTAGGAAGGTAACTTTGAGAGCTGAGTACAGGATGGACTGGAGTAGGATAAGACTTGTGGTCAGCAGACCATTTAGGGTGTCATTATAATAGTCCAGGTATAGGGTGATTAGGGCCTACATCTGGGTGATGGCAGTGTAAGGAGAAGGGGACACACACATAAAATTTAACATGTCTTAGCAACAAATCAGATTTAGAGGGTGAAGGAGTGATGAGTTGAATACAACACTTAGGGTGCAAGTCTTCATGACTAAGAGAATGGTGACCCTGACAAATGCAATAGAGAATTTTTAAAAAGATATTACACTGTGCATACCTTTGTATGTTGCAATACCATAGTATATGCTACTAGACTTATGTCTGAGATATCAAAAAGGAAGAGGAACTATATCTATCAAAAAATTATATCTTATCTTTTCATGGTAGCAGAGAATTGAAACTGAGGAGATGCCATCAATTACAGAATGACTGAACAAATTGTATTATATGAATGTGATGAATTACTATGATGGTATAAGAAATGATGAAAGTGGTGGTTTCAGAAAAGAAAATTAAAAGATTTGAATTAATTAATTGTGTATGTTATTCCTCTTTGATATGATTCTGATGAGTGTAAGATTCACTCATTGCCATTCATCTCCCACCTATTCCCCTACACTGTAAAACCTTTTTCTTGTCTCTTAAATGTGAGATAATTTAGCCCATTCTACCTTTCCCTTTCCCTTCCTCCTAGTGCATTCATGTATCACTCCTTTACTTTTATTTTTTAGATATCATCTGTTCATATTCAACTTATTCCTGTGCCCTCTATCTCTAAATACTCCTTCTAACTACCCTAGTAATGAGAAAGTTCTGATGAGTTACAAATACTATATTCCTGTGGAGGAATATAAGCAGTTTAAACTTATTAAGTCCCTTATGCTTTCCCTTTCCTGTTGACCTTTACAGGCTTCTCTTGAGTCTTGCAATTAAAAGTTATATTTTCTAGTCAGTTCTGGTATTTTCATCAAGAATGCTTAAAAGTCCTATATTTTGTTGAATATCTATTTTCCTGTAAGGATTATATTCAGTTTTGCTAGTAGGTTATTGGAAAGCCAAGCATGAGCAGCTTTCCAGAGGACTGCTATTGTGAACAGCTTTAAGGTTCTTTTTACATAGTATAGTGAAATCTCTATTTATTCAGTGGCAAGTTAAAGGAAAATATTCACAGAAAGCTAAGTACAGCATTCCCAATGTTATAACATCTTATCACTAAAGTGTCCACATAGGTTTCACCAAAGTGGCAACATAGGTTTAAAGTTTAAAAGATATCATGCAGTAGGTCCTTAACCCAAGCATCCTTAAGGAACAAGCCTCCTTAAGGGATACAAAGTACAAAGGTCAAAGTCCTCCACCCCTAGATCACAGTATATAATTATATTCTCAGCCAGCATTAAGTACCCAAGAAGAGGTCATTTCATCTTGACTTGAGTCTGGCTGTCAGCTTCCATGGTTCCTCTTCCATGGTCCCAGCTCCTGCCTGAATCTATACAACTGTCACCTGGATACAAAGGTAGGCAGTTCTCAGCTCCTCTTTCAGCTCCTTGTCCAGTTCCTCATCCAGTTCATCGTACAATTCTCATTCCATATTGAAGCTCACAGTGTCTAGTCCACCTCAAGTCCTTCACAGTTTCTGTTTCTGGAAAGACAAAGCTTAACAGAGCCAAAACGACATTGATATACATTGCTGGAACCATGATCAATTCACAATCTGCCTGTGAAATAAACACAGACCCACATACAAGGTCTGAGAACTCAACACAAATCTCAGTACAGTCCCTGGACCTCTGGATCCCTCTTCCACGACTTCTGTAAACAGAAAACAAGAAAATTCTCTTTAAGGACTCCCAGTAAGGTCCCAGGGCTTCTGTAGAAAGTATCACAAATAAAAATCAATGCAAACAGAACAGACAGAGTGCCTGGACACCACAAGCTTCTTCTTCTCAATTCTGCTCTTTCCTAGCTTGTACTTCTCCTTATATATGGTCATTAGCTACTCCCTGTTGCATCAGCAAGTTCCTCCCACTGTGGCGTTCACAAACTCTCTTTCTTAACAAAGACTTGATATAATCAGGGAAAGGCACAAAGACACTTGAACTCAAACAAGGTGCTAAACACTTGAGTAGCTGAAAGAAGGAGCTAAGTACTTCTTTGCTTGCCATTACAATGATTCTTGGTTGTAATCCTAGATCCTTTGCCCAACAGAATATCATATTTCCAACCCCTAATTTATTAATGTAGAAGCTGATAAATCTGGTGTTATCCAGACTGTGATTCCATGATACTTAAATTATTTCTTTCTGGTTGACTGTAATATTTTCTCCTTGATCTGGAAACTCTAGAAATTGTTTATAATATTCCTGGGAATTTTCCTTTTGCAATCTCTTGGTGATTGGTGGATTCTTTTAGTTTCTATTTTGCCTTCTGGTTCTAGAATATCAGGCCAATTTTCTTCGGTATTTTCTCAAAAGATGATGTCTATGCTCTTTTTCTGATCATGGATTTTCAGTAGTGAAATAGCTTTAAAGTTTTATCTCCTGCACCTATTGTCCAGGTCAGTTGTTTTTCAAATCAGACAGTTCACATTGTCTTCTATTTTTCTCTATTCTCTTGGTTTTATTTTATTGTTTCTTGATATAAAAAGCTTCCATTTGTTCATTTATAATTTTTTTTAAGGAATAAATTTTTTTGGTGAACTTTTGTGCATCTTTTTCCATTTGGCCAATTCTACTTTTTAAGGTGTTCTTCTCCTCAATGGCTCTTTGTACCTCCTTTACCATTAGGCCTATTCTGCTTTTAAAGTGTTGTTTCTTCAGTAATTTTTGTGTCTCCTTTCCCAATCTGTTGACTCACTTTCATGATTTTCTTGCAGCCTTCTCATTTGTCTTTCCAATTCTTCTACTTCTCCTAATCAATTTTCTTTTCTTCTCTTTTTTCTTTTACCAGAATGATCGTTTTGTTATTATTACGAACATTTCTCATCAGTATAATTTTCTTTCACAGACAGGATATTAAGAATTGCATACCCTTTGACCCAGCAATACTGCTTTTGGGATTATATCCCAAAGAGATCACAGAAGTAGGAAAAGGACCAATATGTACAAGGATATTTATTGAAGCTGTCTTAGTGGTGGCAAAAAATGGAAATATAGGAGTTGCCCATCAATTGGGGAATGGCTGAACACGTTGTGGTATATCAATGTAATGGACTACTATTGTGCTATAAGAATGGGAAGGAGATGGACTTCATAATTACCTGGAGAGGCTTATACAAATTGATGCTGAGTGAGAAGAGCAGAACCAGGAAAAATTTGTACACAATCACAGACACCATCGTATGTCTGATGACCAACCTTGAGGAACTGGACTCTTTTCAGCAACACACAGTTATAAGACAACTCTTCAAGTCTCAGGATGGAAGGAGATGTCTACATTCAGAGAAACATCTAGAAAAACTAGAGTTTAAATGGAGACTGAAGCAATACATACTATTGTTCTTTTACATGTTTGGTTTTGTTTCTTTTTTTCCCAGTGTTCACTCATTGGTTACAACCCTTCTATACAACCACACTGTTGTACAATGTGAAAGTATTTGCAGATCTTTTACACGATTGCACGCCACCATAGGGGGAAGAGGGAGGGAGGAGAGAAAATCTGAAATTCAAGGGACTGTGGAACTGAATCTTGTAAACTAAAAGTAACTAAACAAGTCATTGGGAAAAAAAAATTTAAAAAATAAAATTAAAAAAAAAAAGAATGACTCCCTCTCTCTACTACCCCAAGACAATTGATGCCATTAAGCTTAGAAGCTTAAAGCAAATTCTCTCACTATTAAATCACTTTAAAAGAGATGAAATTCCTGAGTGTGAAGAAAATATTCCTTGCTCCAGATGATTGGAATTTGAAACTCACTTATATATGATGAGAATCAGGTGAATTTTCCTCTCCTTGCAAACAATATATATATATATATATATATATAT
>CM053587.1:125969663-125993726 GCA_028646515.1 Pseudochirops corinnae
TATATATATATATATATATATATATATATATATATATATATGTACATATAGACATGGAGAAAGGGCACAGGATTACTTGGATAGGAATAAATAATATCTAAAAAATAAAATTAAGAGGTAAGAGAGAAATATAATGAGACAAGATAGGGAGAGATAGAATAGGGTAAATTATCTCAAAAAAAAGATGCAAGACAAAATTGTTGCAATGGAAGGGAAGAATATGAAGGCAAAAGGGGATGTGTCAACCTTACTCTCATTGAATGTGGCTTAAGGAAGAACTAACATATATACTTAATTGAGTATATTACCCTATAGGAAAGTAGGGAGAAAGGGTCTAAGAGTGGCAAATTGGGGGAGGGTAGTTAGAGGCACACACTTTTGAAAAGGGAGAGGGTCAAAGTAGAAAATAGAATGTGTGAGGGCAGGATAGGATGGTGGGAAATCTAGTCAGGCTTTCACAATATTTCTACTATAGAAACATTTTGTGTAACTACACATGTACAACCCATATGGAATCTCTTATCTTCCCTGTATGCGTAGGTGATGAGGGAAGTAGGGAAAGAATCTGAAAATGAAAATTTTAAAAACAAATGTTAAAAAAAAATTGTTTGTTTTTTTTGACATGCATCTGGAAAAAAAAAAGATATACAGATACTGGATATATAAATCCTTCTTGCCCTACTAGAAAGTCAGAGGGGGAGAGGGAGAGGATCTAAGAGAGAGCAGATTGGGGCAAGGGCTATTCAGTAGGATCACTGTTTTGAGGTGGGGGTAGGGGAAAGATGGGGAGGAATTTTGTAACTCAAAATCTTGTGGAAATGAATGTTGAAAACTAAAAATAAACATTTTTTTTTGTTTTATTTTTTAGAAGGGGTAAAGCCAGGCATTTAGGGTTAAGTGACTTGTCTAAGGTCACATGGCTGGTTTTGTGTTAAGTGTCTGAGGAAAGATTTGAACTCAGGTCCTCCTGACTCCAGGGCCAGTACTCTATTCACTGTGTCACTTAGCTGCACCAATAAACAAATTTTAAAAGAGGGAAAACATGTTTTACTGTGCGTTGAAAGGTAGAAGAAAATATTTCATGAGACACTATCATCTTATATGGAAATGTTGATAATAAACATTGAAAAAGATAATCATGGCATATTTTCCAACATTTGTTGAAGAGGATGAAGCAAAAGAAATGTTTTACAAAATGCTCGCTACGATCCAGCAAATTATGCAAAATATCATCCTATTGACCATGATACTTTGTGACTTTTTGAATGTGTGAACATATGGGGGTAGCAAACCATATTTTGAAAAAAAGAAACTATGTATAAGTAAGAAATGAAAGAGAACAAAGGTTATAGACTGCACAGAATCCTCATGTTTCAAAATACTTTCTTTGCAAAGAGAGATGAGAAGTTTGTGATATGACAAAGTACTGAATATCATCAAAAAAATGAAATTGATCATGTAATATCTAGGTCTTCTAGCTTTCTCAGTTTTTGTAACTATCAGATCTATGTTTTTCAAAAATAAGGATTTATGTTACTCCATAACCAGCATAATTTCCTTTGCATTGCATTTTCTTAGAAAAAAGTGCAAAAATTCACTCCAGTAAAACAAAGAACATTTACTCAAAATATAGTTGATAACAAAAAAATAGGAACTTAATACAATCAGTAGACATCTGAAACAACCATTTTCCAAAGTTACCACTTTCACATATAAAAATCCTTGGAAACTGGGCTTATCCTACCACTTCTGTTGCTTAGCAGGAGCTGCATAAATTTAATTCACTCAGGCATGAAAATAAGGTAGCATTTGCAGAAGCAGTAGTGTATGTACTAGGCTTATATCAGATCAAAGAGAAGTAATGATGGTGACGAGGTGCTTCTGTATCATTTTAGTGGGGCTTTTGTACCCCAGTTTGTAAAAATCTCACTTGTGGTTGGGTAACTATGTATTCACATCAGTTTGTAACACACCTGTGCCATTAAGCTGTAAAAGTCACACTTTCCTTCAGCCATAAAGGCATTTGCTCCGCTTCTTCCCCTGCCCCCAGCCTCAAAGTCTTTTCTCAAAGTCTGCTAGATAGTTTCCCATGAATCAATCACTCAAGTATTCTTAGAGAAATACATAACACCTTTGTTCTTAGGCCAGCTACGCTTTAGAAACCTTGAACAACTTTATCAAGGAGATAACTCCCTCCTGAGATGGTCTCTAATCAGTCTAGTTTCCAAACTTGGCACCTTCTGAAACAATCAAGCCTATACTCCCAGCTGCTATGTTGGACCTATGTCATTCATCCTTGACCAAAATGTTATCTAGTGACATGTCAAGGCAAAAATCACACCCCTACTTCCCCAACCCGTTGGAATTTCTGAATGCATTATGGGCAATTTGCCTGTGCGGTTGATAGTAAAAATGCATGGCCCTTTAAGCACTTAACCACTCCCAGACTCCTCCCTAATCCCACCTTTTCCCACCTAGTTAGTATAATGAGCCTCTGACTGACAGTTTTATGCTTTTAAAATGGCACCTCTATCCCCCAGCACCTTGCAGGTCTTTTTTCTATCTTCTCCCCCTGTCCGCTTTGCTGAAAAGTATAACTCTGCCTTAAATCCCTTTCAGCTTGCAGCCCTTGCCTCAGTGAAACAATACTTTAATGACTCTACCAAAGGACAGCTGAGTCCACTAAATTTTTTTCTGACAACGAACCTAGAACGAATTTCATTAGAAATCCCACACCCCTTCTCCCTCTTCAATGGAATGAAGGAAAGAAGGAAGGAAGGAAGGATGGAAGGAAGGAAGGAAGGAAGGAAGGAAGGAAGGAAGGAAGCAAGGAAGGGGGAGGGAGAGAGGAATAGAGAGGTGAAGAGCAGGAGAGAGAGAGAAAGGGAGGGAGGGAGGGAGGGAGAGAGGAAGAGAGATGATATCTAATCAATTGACCTGGGCCAGAATTAAGAGAGTTCACTGAATTGCTGTCATGAAATTGTATAGAACTTTTCCTGATCTTAAGTTCTAATGTAAAAACATACATCTTT
The DNA here is from genome assembly GCA_028646515.1 of Pseudochirops corinnae. NCBI lineage: Eukaryota > Metazoa > Chordata > Mammalia > Diprotodontia > Pseudocheiridae > Pseudochirops > Pseudochirops corinnae. Next base: position 125,972,696 of record CM053587.1, read on the forward strand.
AAATATCAACATCATACTGATATTATATGGCTCTCAATCATACACTAGAAGTCTCAGAAAAATAAAATAATGGAGCTCTAAAAAGATAATAGAGAGATATGTGGTTAATATATTTAGGTTATTTTAAATTATTAGGGAAGAAAAAACTTCACAGAAAATATATCCTAAAGAATGTCATAAGAGATTCATAGGACAAGAAAAGGTTGGGGATGTAATGAGATAAACAAATAAATATCCATATAATGTGAGAAATACAGAAAATAACTCTCATGTTAAGTGGACATCTTATGGAAGATTTTTGGGAGGACATGGAGTTGCACAAGATGAGAAAGTATGCATTGCTTGTGATTTGCACCTCCAGAGAGATTATCCGCATTGATAAACTCCAGAGACCTCTTACTCTCTCTGTGTTCTGGATTGTAACTTCTTATGAAAGCAGGGGACAATGGCTTATCTAAACTTTGTGCTTGGTCCCAGGGGGATTTTTTTTTTTAATGTGGGTAATTACATACTGTGTGTTGAGTTGAATTGAAGTGAAAAACACCTGAGAGACAGCATACTGGGGGCAGAAAGTCTGTCTCTGCTTCAAAGTCAGGGCAACCATAGTTCAAGTATTGCTTCTGATAAAAAGGAGCTGTGTGATGAGTTAAGTCGTTCATTTAACTTTCAGTATCCCAAACTACTCGCTAAAACAATAATTTTACCTTATCCAAGACTATGAATACAGATTGACAACTATTATGCAAATTGTAGTTGCCTTAGCTGTTTCCTGAATTGAGGAAGACCTACATCCATATACCTTGTATCTTCAAAAAGAATAATGAAATATTTTGTCCTTTTGAATAATTAATATTTTAGCATTTAGGTCAACGAAAGGTTGCTGATAAGGTCACTAGACAACTTCATCTTGTTAAGAGAACTTATATTGGGCAGGCATTGTCCCAGAAAACATTCTATACAGTTTTTGTGAAACATAGACCTTGCATCTATCTATGGGAGGGGGGATAAAATATGAAAATTAACTTTTTTCACCTAGCACATGCAAAGGCATAGGATTTGGTTGCTTCATGAAAAATTATAAGATTAATTGTAAATTTGGAAGATTCCAAATAATTTATAGGTGGGTCTAACCTGTCTGCCTCTTACATGGAGGTTGAGAACATAATTTTTTTATAAAAGGCAACTTTATTTCAGTCCATCTGTATTTGGAAAGTAACAATTAACAATAACAGTAGTGTTCTAAATTTATATAATGGCTTATAGCTGCAAATTGTTTCACAAAAGCAAGCTATTTTTATGTTCATAAGAACTCTACTCACTAGCTCATACAGTTTATAATTATTAGTCCTTAAGCTAAGACTGTCATTTTCTGGTATTCCCTCACCTCCACATGCTGTTCAGTCAGTGGAGGTAACTCAATGATAGAAATTTAGGGATAATCAAAGGTTTCTTTGACCAGCCCTCTACCATCTGTTTCATTTATTGTACTTCAGGAAGACTGGCAGTTTCTTCCTTTTTATCATCCACTACAGCTGCATTAACCACTTAAGACTGGAACTTAGAAAACATTTTTTTTTCTATATATTGCTTTTCCTCTATCACTCATAGTCTCTTCTTAATATTACTACTCTAAATTGAAGTTAAGTTAAATCTGATGGACTTCCCATGCATCATTCAACTATCTCTCTGTCTAGATGAATTGTAAATTGCTGCTTCCATGTAAGAGAAGATAACCATTCTGGGGAGGCACTTATTAAGCCAACAAAAGTTCTGAGGCCATGACTAAAATATATTTTGCTGTTCTCAAGAACTCTAAAATTCAGCTTATTAAATATAGAAAGTAAATCATAAGGAATGACAAGATAAAATATAAAAATATAGAGAAAATAATAAATTAATATTTTAAAAATTATTCTATAGGAGAATAGTGTCAGAGGAGACTTTATTCAATAACTCCATCAACAGTCCTGTAATGGGATCTTGAAAAGCAAGTTGCTTTCACCAGTCCTTCTCCACTGTTACTATTCAATGGATTCCTTTCCAATTTAGATTTATACATACATACATATATATATGTATATATATATATATGTTTTTTTTTTCTTCCTTGAAGATGATAAAATGAACCTCTCAGTACACTGCAAGCAAATGACTTCCTTGTTCACTTTAGGGCTTATATATTGGATTTGGGTGTCCTGGCCACCCTCTTTGTAACATTGAAATTCTACCTATGACCACTGGACCTTGCATTATCAGAAGAAAAATATCATTGTCACTCAGGCTGAAACAGAGAGGAATATGATACAGGTTTACAGAGTATAATATAATTGGTAAGGAACTACAATTAAGAACCAGACAGTGGTAGGAAAGCTGAGGTTGTAATCAGTATACATGATTTCAAATGTCTGCCACTTGCTACCTATGAGGTAGGTCACTTAACCTTTCTAGGTTCCACTATGTTCACCTGTTAAATGAAGGCTTTAGACTAGGTGCTCTCTAAGGTCCCTTCCAGTGCAAAATCTATATTATATTCCTAAAGGGTATCAACAAGGAAATTATGTCTCAAAAAAATTTTAAATGATGCATGAGAAAAAGTGTAGCTATTTCATGTGCTCCAACGGTATCCTCATGGAATCAGGGGGAAAAAAAATTGACAAAGGACCCAGTATGTCAGATAGATCACTTATGCTGAACTTATACAAGGATATAAATAATTAAGAGTCACACACAATAGGGAAGCAAGAATGGGTCATGATCTGAACTATTGGGACACTAAAGCAGTAACAGACCTATTTGAGTATTCAAAAAGCTTGGTGATAGAAAGAGAAATCTTATTTCAGATACAATAATATCTCTGCTTTTAATTGAGTTCATACTCTAATAGAAGTACAAATATAGCTAAAATACTTTATTATTGCTTAAATCCCTTAGGGGTGTGTGTGTGCGTGCGTGTGTGTGTGTGTGTGTGCGTGTGTGTAGACAAATTTTGCAATATAAAATCTTCTTTGAAATTTCGCTTATCCCCCTGTGTTTTGTAAGAAAACATCCAAAGTAAGTAATTCTTATGAGGACTTAGAGATCGGAAAGTAGGCATAGTTTTTCATACTCTTTACTTATTTTTCTCTTTTTCATTGCTGAGACTCTCTGGCTTTATAAGGATAAAGTTTATGTACATGCATTTTCTGGGGTATTTTGTCCTCCTCAATATGATGATAGGTTTTTTTTTTAAATATATCTTTTATTTATTTTAGTTTTCAACATTCATTTCCACAAGATTTTCAGTTACAAATTTTTCCCTTGTCCAAGATATCAAGCCTACTGAATACCCCATCCCCTGATCTCCTCTTCCTTATATTCTCCCCCACTGCCCCCTAACTCTCTAGTAGGGCAAGATGGATTAATATACTCCAGTGCCTGTATATCTTACATCCCATTTGCATGTAAAAAACAATTTTTTTAACATTTGTTTTAAAAACTTTGGTTTCCAGATTCTTTCCCTTCTTCCGTCATCACCCACCCCCACTGGGAAGACAAGCAATTCAATATGGGTTGTACATATATAGTTGCACACACACAAAAAATTCCATAGTAGTTATATTGTGAAAGACTAACTATATTTCCCTCCATCCTATCAGACTCACTTATTCTACTTTGACCCGGTGCCTTTTCAAAAGTGTTTGATTCTAACTACCCTTTCCCCCAATCTGCCCTCCTTTCATTCGTCCTCTTTTTCCCTTCCCCCTACTATTCTGTATAGAAAGATACCCAATTCAGCATGTATGTCATTGTCTCCTTAAGCCAAATACAATCAGAGTAAGGTTGACCCATTCCCTTTCAACTTCCTACTCTTCCACTCCATTGCAATAGTTTTCTCTTGTCTCTTTTATATAATTCACCCTATTCTATCTCTCCCTCTCACTTTCTCCAATTATATTTCCCTATCACCTCTTAATTTTATTTTTTAGATATCATCCCTCCCTATTCAATTAATCCTGTGCCCTCTGTCTATGTATACATGTACATATATACACACATTCACATATGTATTTATATATACATGCAGCCTATATATATATATATATGTACACACACATAAATATATATATATATATATACACACACACACACATATGAACACATATATTTTCCCTTCAACTATCCTCATACTGAGAAAAGTCTCATGAGTTAAAATTACTGTTTTTTCCATGTAGGAATGTAAATAGTTCATCTTTAATAAGTATGCTATCTTCTTTCCCTTTACCTTTTCATGCTTCTCTTGCTGCTCATATTTGAAAGTCAAATTTTCTGTTCAGCTCTGGTTTTTTAATCAAGAATACTTGAAAGTTCTCTATTTCATGGAATGGCTATATATTCCCCCAAAGCATTATACTCAGTTTTGTGGGGTAGGTGATCCTTGATTTTTATCCTAGCCCCTTTGACCTACAGAACATCATATTCCAAGACCTTTGATCTCTTAATGGAGATGCTGCTAGATCTTGTGTTATCCTGTTTGGCTTTCCACAATATTCAAATAGTTTCTTCTTGGCTGCTTATAATATTTTCTCCTTGATCTGGGAATTCCAGAACCTGGCCATAATATTCCAAGGAGTTTTCATTTTGGGATCTTTTTCAAGAGGTGATTAGTGAATGCTTTCAAGTTCTATGTTGCCCTCTGGTTCTAAAATATTACAGTCATTTTCCTTGAGAATTTCTTGAAGGATGATTTCTAGGCTCTTTTTTTATCATGGCTTTTGGGTAGTCTAATAAATTTTAAATTATCTTTCCTGAATCCATTTTCCAGGTTAGTGGTTATTCCAATGAGATATTTCATATTGACTTCTATTTTGTTTTTTTCATTTGTTGGATCTGTTTTATAGTGTCTTAATTTCTAATAAAGTCATTAGCTTCCATTTACTCTAATCTAATTTTGAAGGAATTATTCTCTTCAGTGAATTTTTGAAATTCCTTTTCCATCTGAACAATTCAACTTTTTAAGGCATTCTTCCCCTCATTGGCTTTTTGGGCCTCTATTGCCATTAGACTTAGTCTATTTTTTAAGGTCTTATTTTCTTCAGTATTTTTTTGGGTCTTCTGTAGCAGACTGTTGACTTGCTTTTCATGACTTTCTTGCATCATTCTCATTTCTCTTCCCAATTTTTCCTCCACTTTTCTTACTTGATTTTCAAAATCCTTCTTGAGCTCCTCTATGGCCTATAACCAGTTCATATTTTTCTTGGAAGCTTTTCATGTGGAGTTTTGACATTGTTGTCTCCCTACTGTTCCATGCTTTGATCCTTTTTGTCCCCAAAAAAGGATTCTATCCTCTGATTCCACTTCCTCTGCTTGCTCATATTGTCAGCTAATTACTTGTCTTTTGAGCTCTTTGCCACAGTAGAACTGTGATTCCAGAGTGGAGAGCACTGTGTCCCAAATTTCTGGGGTTTTCTCAAATGTTGTCAGAGGTCTGAGGAGGGCACCCTCTATACAGCTATCACAAGCTCTGGCACACTGCCACACACCCTAGAATCACCACCCAAGAGTGTGACCAAGATCCAAGCAGATCAAAGCAAGAGCAATTATCCTCTGAATGGTCACTTGGTCCCTCTCTGATCTGTAGGCCAGGATCTCCAGAGGTAGCCATGCAGCAGTAGCTGTAGCCACCAGGCCTCCACTACCTCTTGCCCCAGTGGCAGGGGTTAGACTGCACTCTTCTGTTACATAGCTGCAACAGAGTTCCCAACTGACCTTTTTCTTTCTTTTTGGTGTTTATGGGTTGAGAAGTCCAGAAACTGCCACAGCTGCTGGTGATTTGATCTTCCTGAAGTCTGCTCTGGCCTGTCTAGGTGGCTGGTCATAGAAATTTTAAAAAGATTCTTACTCTGGCAAATAAAGCCTTCTGTTTTCTGGTGCCCATCTATGTTTAGAGATTTATTTTATATTATTCTACTTTGTGTAGTCTATATTTCATCCAAGTCTGCCTGTTATCTGCTACTCAACCTTGATGTGTCATTTGTTGCTTTGTGCCTGTGTATCAAGTGTCTATGGTGTCCAGAATAAATCCTTTTTTTAATTCTACCTTTTGGATTTCTTGGTTTCATCCACAGGTCCTATAAATAATCTCTCCCTGTGCAATTCCTTCTTGATGTCCCTAGTTACTTGCACTCCCTCCCTCTCTCTGTTAAAATCACCTTGAACTTATTTTGGTGTAAACACCTATCTCCAAGGAATACCAGCTCCTCCTGGAGATAGTTTGTTTTATATTTGGTTTTGAAACGCCTGTGACTAGTAGATAGTAGGTACTTAATAAATATTAATTAAATTGAATGAGTTTTCATTCCCTAACCTAAAAAACAAAAATAATAATAACTTCATTATATAAATTTCATGAAGTTATTGTTAGGAAAGCAAATTCTAAACTGCAAAGTGTCTTAAAAATTATAAAGTATTACATATTTTGACCAGTTCAGTACCAAAGAACCTCCTGAAAATTCCTTTAGAGAGGTAATTATATTTTCAAAATTGGGATGAGTGCTAGTGCAGATGTGACCTGACCTGTAGAAGTAGGATGGATATCTGAAAATTACCTCATCCTTCTATAAGCAGCCAAGACTCAAGGCTCCACAGTTCTCTGCTACTGTGGTTTACTCCTCTTCTCCTAATTTTTATGGATTACTCAGTAGTTAATAATCTGGGTGAAATCACCCTACTTTCTTTGAAAGGTGTGACAATGACTGCCCAATGACTCCATTTGGAATCTGAGGCTGCCTTGGTCCTTCATGCCTCTCTATATCAATGTGATTTTTCCCAGTCTCTGTAATCTTATTTTCAATGTCATTACACACTGGAACTTTATTATATCTACATACAGCACCGTTCTTTGGAATGTGCTGAAAATAAAAGATGTTAAAAACTATTTGAAAAGTTCCCTATGCATCTATTTTGACATATTGGCCTAAACTGTAAACCTTACTTAAATATTTATATCTATATCCATATCTATCAATCTATCTATCTATCTATCTATCTAACTCTTGGCATTCCTTTCAATTTACTAAATTTAATAATTGAAAAAGCAGTAACTCCTTCAAAACATTGTGGAATAACAGCCAGGCATCTAGAAAAATATTATATCTTCCTCATTTGAAATAAAAGATGTTTCATTTTGTTTCACCTTGTTTTCAAAACACAACAGCTAGGAGCAGCTAGGTGGCACAGTGGATAGAACACTGACCTTCTAATCAGCAGGACCTGAGTTCAGATCCAGCCTCAGATATAACATTTACTAGTTATGTCACCCTGGGCAAGTCACTTAGCCCTCATTTCCTGAGGAGGGAGGAAAATAAAACACAACTGCTTGAATGACATGAAGCATACCTTATTTTCAGCAATCAGGCTACCATTAAAGATATCAGACCAATATAAAAGTTCATTAAATGGTAATTATTAAGAAAAGAGGAAAGGCAATAATTATTTAGATTATATGTAGCATTAAAACTGTTAGTATATGTCAATCTCTTTTACAAAAATATTTGCCAGTGAGACTTAATTTATTGACTATATAAACACTATTACTATACTCTGGAATCTTTATTTAATATTCTTTTACATTATCTACATGATCCAAATTAAGGCTTGCTTCAGCATAACAGGTTTTATTAAGAGAGTGTTTATATATTATAATGAAAACATAACAGGAAAGTTAGAGGAACTAAGTTACAAAGAAGGAAGTGCATCAATCTCTAAACTAGAGTCACCACATAAAAATACAGAAAAGTATGTTACAAACTCATAATGTTTGATGCAAACACTTGCAATACTGCTTATACAATTACAATATTATAGCAGGAAAGAGAGATAAGGGAGTAACAGCCTTATTGTAATACAGTAGCATGACTTACATGTTTGGGTATGGGTATGACTGTGATGTCCCTATGTTGTGTGTATTACTAGACATTTTCCTGGACGGATGCCAATTCTGCTGAAAATTATGAAGTCTAAGGAACATGCATTTTTTGGCAATGAAGAGTAAGTATTACAAGAGAAGCAATAATTTTGTCCTTGAAAGCACCTTCTGAAATGATTCTGTGAATATATTCATGTAAAAGTTAAAATTTCTGGATGTCAGAAGTTGCCGATGACTATCATAGATGATGGAATTCAAAAGCTTATATTTACACAAAAATTTCCAAGACAATTAAAAATAAAATTAACTTTGAAAATCAGTTTTCTATGAGTCTATTATACTTTAGGTACTTTGGAGAAAAATAAACTATAAAGAAACAAACAAAAGCAAAAAAAAAAAAAAAGGAAGAAAAAAACACCTTTCAGGTAAGTTTCATGTGGGTCTAAGGCAGTGGTTCTCAACCTTTCTAATGCCGTGACCCTCTAATACAGTTCCTCATGTTGTGGTGACCCCCAACCACAAAATTATTTTTGTTGCTCCTTCATAACCATAATTTTGCTACTGTTATGAATCATAATGTAAATATCTGATATGCAGGATGTATTTTCATTGTTACAAATTGAAAATAACCCACAGGTTGAGAACTACTGGTTTAAGGATTGGTAAAAGTTAATCAATGACCTGATAATTATTTGTTACAATAAGAATTGCTTATTCCAAGTGTGGGAGGTGAATTCTGAAATAACTGTGGAAACAAAGATTTGAGCATGATGAGCATGTTGATTAAGCAATGCATGACAATTGCATAATATATCAGTATCATGCCTTCTCAGTTTGTCATTGGAACCCAAATACAGAGGCAGATAGATTTTTATGCATTAAAAGAAAACAATGAACAACATATAAACCAGGATCCAAGATTAGGTACTCTGATTTCTAATTGGATGAAAGATTAGAAGCTTTTGCATTTGGGAGAGGGAGAGCACATAGACGTAATTCCTTGAAATTAGAAAAAGAAGTTTCTCACTTCTCACCACATATCTGTATCCAATCAAGGGAACAAACAAACACCAATTAATTGACCAGCACAGGAACTGTTTTAAGATAAGACATATGGGATTCTCAAGATGTACCACTGTTAGAAAACTCCTTACATAAATCTTTGGATCTGACTGGGTTTCTAATAAACGTAACATAAGTCCTTACTTCAGCGTGTCTAAGCAAAAGGTAGAGGTGTACAGCTTCCCATGCACCTAGAAGTAGGTTCAAACAATGCAATACAATTTTCTCACTTTTCTCATATTTGACCATAGTTTACTTAGAAGGCAGAAATTGTATTAGAGCCATAATTGGATTGAAAGGAAACTTTACTACAGCCAGAACTGAAACACAAGATAGAGTTACTTTGGTTCACTTAATTCCCACAGAACATATTTTGAGCATTTTTCTTTCTCTGCCTGATTTTCATAGGTTGTGAAATAAAATAGTGTCAGCAGGGGACTCAACTAATTTTAAAAATAATAATAACTCAATGGAAAGTAAACAACCAAAGGAGGATTCTAAAGAGCTAGAATCTTAAAAAAAAACAAAAAAACAAGAAACATGTGCAATTGCTTGTTGCTAAAAATATGGACAGAAAATGAAATTACCTATAGCGATGTGAATCTTACCATTGATGAGAAGGAATATTTTTACTTCACAACTGATTTTCTCTTAATTAAGCCTGATATTCCAGAAATATTTAAAATGTTATAAATTGGTAAAAATGAAGTTGACTCAAATTACTCAGAAAAACAAAATTGAGATTAGTTTAAAAGATGACGACCATATTCTTGTGGGCCATCTTATACTGTAAGATTATTTTCCCATGAAATTAGAAAAAAACACACACATACATTTTCCTTTCCTTAAGGTGGCTAACAAAGCAGAACTAACTCACTGCTACACATGCTTATGTATAGGGATAAATGATATCAGCTGGACATGCCAGGGAATCACCATGGAGAGCTTTAAAACTCATAAAACCCATATTAATTCAAAAAGAAGTGGCAAGTGGAAAGATTCCAGAATCATTTTAATAGATGAACAAATGTTTGTAGCCATTATAACTCTGGCAGAATTCAGTTTTTGGATGAATTCTAATCAATGGAGAACATGATATGAAAGCTCAACTAACCACAGGAGGAAAGTCTGTAGGAGTGATTACTCAAATAATGAGGAGGGGGTTAAAGGGAGCAAGCAAGAAAAAAGATTTGAGATTCTCAGTATCTCCAGAACAAGTGTACCTTCTCAGATATAAAGGGCAAACTCTGTTTTTAGCTGATTATATTTTATCATTTTTTTCTGATGCAAATGGGAACTGCATATATGAAAAGTAAGACCCAATGACAAATGCAGAAAATTACCTTAACATCCTACATCATACTTGAGGTCTTTATTTAAAATGACACATAGGATTGTCAAATAAAAAGGAAGTTATTTAAAAGGATATGGCAAAAATTTGTAAATGAATAGTTTTTACAAAAATGCTTTCTCTTTTTTTAAAAATTAAGTAGCCATAGAGATTCTTTATGTTAATCAAATTTGTTATGCAATTCATTACTGCCACCAAACAAATGATGGATTTATATGTGACATATTTGGGAGTTTCCCAAGAGAATATTGAGAAGGAAAATTCAAAGTGAATCACAAGTCAAAGAGAAAGTTTTTTTTTTTTCTGAAAGTTTGGAAATTATTTAATGACTGTGGTTTGCATAGAATATGATTCACTTTCCAAGGTCTCTCCTTTAATGAAACACAACATCCCCAGAAGAGTCCATGGCATAGACAGCACCCTTAAGCAGTATATTCTCTCCCCAACAATTTCCTCCTACATTCAGCCCTAGCAGACTTCGGGGAGGGCTCATCCCAAAGGCCATTTAGGAAGAGACACTGAGTTTGCCAGTGGTCAAGCTCTTATCTCTTTGGAGAGAGGCCATCAGGGGTGGAGGGTTTCTTGTTTCTCTGGGCACCACAAACTTGACCACTTCAACCAGTTGTTAAACCAAATTCATTTTAAAGGAAAATCAGCTTCAAAAGACAGATGATCAAATTAAAATAATTAAAGCCAAGTTATGTCCTAGAAGGTCATAATAGTTTGAAAATGAAACAAACAAACAAAAAAAACTGGGCTCAAGGTCCCCACAGCCCCTTTCCATGGGGGCTTGGACAGAATCTGTTCCTCATTTTTCTTGCTATGATAACAGCTGAAGAAGCAGACTGTTGAGTAATGACCACAAAAGGAAGAGGATAGAAGTGTGAAATGGTGATTGATAGGTACTTCTACTTGGTGAGTCACAACCTCATTGGGTCAGGGGAATGGGATATCTGTGTGGGAAGACAGGAGGTAAGCAGGACTGAAAGCTGTAAACCAGGACCCTCAGAAAACAATGAGTCCTATTACTGGTTCTAAAGAAGGCATAATTTCTACCTGAGGCAGAATTCCCATCCATGAACAAAACAGTAGTTTAAAATACATAGAAAGTTTCACAGATACTTGATGTTTTGTGTGATGTGCAGAGAAAACTAAGTAGGGAAAACAGAGAATCAAGAATGGAACCAGACAAGGAAATGAGATAGAGTTGAGTGCACACACACAAACACCAACACAGTAGGCTAGGCATCGGTGTGTTGCTCTAGACAGCTCATGACATAGTCCTAGAAAACCAGAGAGGCAGGGGCAGGTCCCAGTTGACTGGTCCAGAGTGGCAGCCACAGGTCACAGAGGGCAGGCCTCATGATATTATTTCCTATTGAATCCCTGGTGAGACAAGGCAGGAGGCTTGGTGGCTCCAGGAGGCTCCCACCAACAGGGCCCCCATTGTACCCTGCTCAAAATTCTGAGCTACTGTAATGCTAAGCAAAAGCAACTTCCAAGGTTCGGATTACCAGCATAGCAAACTCCATTTATTCAGTGACGGATTAAGGCAAAACATTCACAGAAGAGAGAAAATCGAAATACAGGGTAACTCATTCATTTAGCAATTAAGTTCTCAATTCAATTGCAAAGTACCAAGGTTCAAGTATCTCACCCCTGGCCAGTAGTCAAAGTAGCCCACTCCTGTGTTTAGTCTCTTCTCAAATGGAGATTAGTTTCCAATCATAAACAAAGTACATTCATTTGGTCAATCACAGGTTTCTCACCCCTGGATCACAACTGAATTATAATACCATCCATTAACATCAAGCACTTTCTCAAAAGGGGCAGGAGAGCACAAAAGGCCATCTACCCTTAAGCTACAACAAGGTTAAGATATCATCACAGCATTCAATGCCCAAGGAGAGGTCCTGTCTTCTTGACAGGAGGCAAGTACTCAGCAATCCCTGTTCAAGCTCAACAAAGCCACCCTATATATTACCAGTGTCCTCATCAAGTCACTCTCTACCTGCAAAACAGACCCAGAATCCCTGAAAACATCAGCAAAGATGTCTTTCTGGATTTTTGTAAACATACAAGAAAATCCTCCTTCAGGGTTTCTGAACCAACAACAAGGTTCCAGGACCTCTACAACAGCAGCACTGTCCTTCACCAGCAGGTGAATCTGGCAAAACAACATCAAAACAGACAGACAAAATACCGGCACCACAGCCATGCCTCTCAGTTCTCGGCAGCTCCGAGTGGCAGTTCTCAAAAGTCCTAGGCAGCTCCTCACTCAGCAACTCTGGCCTCCTCTTCTTGGCCCTCTCTCTGCTTGGGTTTCTCTCCAAATTCACAGCTCCTCCCAGTTCAGCCCTCTCTCTTCATGTCAACAAGTCCACCTCACAAGTGTGATTCACAAGCTCTGAGTTTTAACACTCAACTCAAAAACTAAGCCCATACAAGGGCATCTTTAAATTCCATTACCAATACAGCTACAATGACTTGAATTCATTCGGAGAGCAGACAGGCTACTGGGAAGCTCCCTTTTTCTGGGATACAGTTTTCAAAAAAGCCAGGCCTCCAGAGATACCTTTCTTAAACTGTATAGAGCAGGATCATAAAGATAGATGCCACTTTGAGGGGACACTGAAGGCAGCATGACATAGTAGGAAGAGATAAACTGAGAGTCTGGAGATCTGGCTTCTAATCCAGATTCTGCCACTAACTTTGAATAAATCATTTCACTCCTTTCAATATCTACTGAGTTGGGAAGCCCTAAGGATATGGAAAGAGCAGTAAACCAACACAGCATAGAGAGGGGACAGTCGGAAGAGGGAAACAAGTTGTTATTGCTGCTAGGCTCCATTCACCATCAGCATAAGCAAACAAGGAACCTGAACTGAGAGGTACAGAGAAACTGAGCCTGTTGGTGAAAATGCACACTCCTCCTTAGTCTCTTCTCCCTTCCACAAACAGATCCTTCTAAGGTAAGATGTGTGTGTGTGTGTGTGTGTGTGTGTGTTAATGGGACCACACATCAATCCATGTGGCACACCTCTCTGCCAATGCCCACACACATTAGTGAAGTGGGCAGACAGGGCCAGAGGATGCCTCTATCACACTTTCCTCATGCTGTTAATGTGGTTCCAGGTTCTCCAGAGTCCTCAGAGGTGACTTCAGATCCACAGAAGAAAACAAAGGTTGTACTGTGACCAATACACAGGGATTCTACATAGCTCCTCATCATTTTTTGTTTTCTTCTAATTCAAAACTTGGCAAAGCAAGAACTCTGTCCCCAGAGCCAAGGTCAGTGGAGACTTTCTCAAACTGGCTGAGGGCAGAGCCTGCATTTGTGGATAGAAAGGCCTTGACGTCAGCAGTGAGGTTTTCTCCAAGTTTCCGCAAGGCCTTCAGTTTCTCCAGCTTCTGCTGGGTATATATATCTCTTTCCAGTTTTCCAACCATCATGTCTCTGTCCATCTCTGCTAATCTTGTCTGCAGCTGCCCTAGCTTTTTCTTTGCAAATAATTTGATGACCTCTGGCATTTTAAAGGCCTGGCTGATGGCCACCTGAATGGCCAGTTGCATCCCACTGAGTTTATCTACCAAAGTCATGTTTCTGAACATAATTTTCTTCAGGAAATCATTGAATTTACCCAGTTGGTTCGAAAGTTTTCCTTTTTGATTTCCTCATATTCATGTGCTTCAAGTTCTTCTCTGCATTCTTCCAGATCTTGTAACTGTTGCATTAGTGTGTCCAACTGTTCTTCTAAGTTCTGTTTTAATTTACTTGTCTCTGTCTTTCCTCTAGAAGCCATTTTATTTTTTTCAAAGAAAGATGGATAAACATACCATATGCCAGGGCAGCCACATGGGACAGTGGACAGAGCTCTCGGCCTGAGTTCAAATCTGGCCACAGAAACTTCCTAGCTGTGTGACCCTGGACAAGTCACTTGACCCTGCTTGCCTCAGTTTCCTCATCTGCAAAACAAGCTGGAAAAGGAAATGGCAAAAGGCTCCAAGAAAATTCCAATGGGGTCACCACCAGTCTGATACCACTGAAAAAACAACTGAACTATGTGCCAAGCACTGTGCTCAGTGCTTAATTATTCTCTCAGCTGATCCTCACAGCAACCCTGGGAGGTAGGTAACTTTATTATCCACATTTTACAGATAAGGAGACTGAGGCTAGCAGAGGTGACATGACTTGCCCAAGGTCACAAAGCCCAGGGTGCTTGAGGCCCTTCAGGGGCTAAAGGGCTGGAAGAGAGTCCCCCTCCCCACCCCTCCTCCCGCACTTGGCCCAAACCTCTCTTTTTGCAAGCGTTAAAATGAAGTTGCCCCCAGAGACTAAGTGGCAGAACCTCGATTCAAGAACATTTTCTGACTCGAGTCAAAAATAATAGTAATCACCAGCCCGTGACAGGGGCAGAACAACAAAAATGAGACAGTCCCCTGCCTTCGACGGGCTTGCACTCCATAAAGCGATGGGTATGCACCCCCAACTGTGCTACAGGGAAAAGGGAGGAAGGAGCAGGTGGAGGGAAGGGGAGAGGGCAGCCAGACATGGGCTCCAGCCTGAGTAAAGGCCTGGAGAAGGGAGACGGAATGTAGTGTTCGGGCAATGGGCCCTGAGGGTTCTCCCGCCGCCCTCCAGAGGTTCTGCCTCCGACCACATGAAGGGAAGTACTGCGCAAGGGAATGGTTCAGGGCCAGAGGTGCTGGAGGGAATGGGGTCCCCGGCTATCAGGCCATTGAGCCAATCCCGGCCCGGCCTACCTGAAAGCTCCCGAGAAAGTTTTTTGAAATGGCATTATGATGACAGATGTGAAGTACGCCTTGTGCTTGTACCTGTGGTGAGATGAAAGGTAATTATAGCAATTGTTAAAAGTAAAAAAAGGGAATAAGTAAGCACTGATTCCATTTCATTTTCATGTGTTCTAAACAAAGATATCAATTCATTATAGTCACATTCAGGGAAATAATTTTGGAATCACAGAATCATGAACTATCAGAATCAGAGACTTCTATAGTATCATATTCCTTAAAACCATGAGTGATCATCTAGTTTACTTATATAGGTGATTAAACCAAAGCCCAGGAAAGTGAAGTGACTGTCCTAAATCCCCCAAATTAATAGAAATCCTAATCTGGAAGGCGCCTAAGAGAATTTATAGTTCCACCTAGACCTTAAAAGCAAGCTTGTCAACAACATTACCTGAAAGTGATCACCATCTTTCACTTCAAAATCTGCAGTGATACAGAGCTCGGTGTCCAAAGGACACTCAAAATATTTTAAAGAAAATCTATTTTTTAAATCATTTTACTTGGATCAAAATAAATTGTCCCTCTTTACAATGTTTCTCAAGCTTGGGACCAAGCAAAATAAATACAATGCATCTAATTCCTTCATATGATAGGGCTCTAAATACTCTGATATAAAAGTCATGGGATCCTAAAACCTCTATGATTTCAGATTAAAAATCTATATTAACTTTAACAAATTATCACAGGGCATGGTCTTCAGTCCCTGAACCATGCTGGTTATTGCCCTTTGTATTTGTTCCAATTATTTAAGGTCTTTATAAAATTAAGTGACCCCTAAACAATTGGAGAATTATTGATTGCTAATACAAGGGCCAAAACAATATAATAAAAATTACAGTTGTACCTAAGTCAATTTCCTTATTCAGCACCATATAAATTAACCTGCCAAACAGTTATTTTTCTAGCGCTAGAAAAAATATAAATAAAATTCATCTGGAAGACAAAATGGCCAAAAATATCAAAGGAATTAATTTTTTAAAATATTAAGGAATAAAGCCTAGATATTCCAGATTTCAAACTATATTACTAAGTGCTAATCATGAAAACAATCTGATACTGACAAAGAAATACAGAATTGAATCAGTGTAATTGATTAGACACATATTACACAGGAGTAAAAGATCATAAAAAATCTAGTGTTTTTTACACCTAAAGATCCAAGTTTGGGGGTTAAGAACATAACATTTAATAAAAATTTATAGGAAAATTTGAAAGCAATTTGAAAGAAACCAAGCATAGATCAACCCATCACACCATTTACCAAGGTAAGTTCAAAATAGATAAATGACTTAAACTTGAAAGGTGATATTTTAAGTAAAATAGAGGAGCATGGAAGAATTTATCTGTCAGATCTATAAATAAGAAAAGAGTTTGTGAGCAAATAAGAGATGATAGAGAGAATTATATGAAGTAAAAAAATAATTGTGATTTCATTAAATTTAAAAACTTTTACATAAACCAAACTAATGCAACTACAATAAGATGGAAAACAGAAAACTGGAAAAAAAAATGTTTCAGAAAGTTTCTCTGATAAATGCCCTAAATCACTACTGATTAGAGAAAAGAACATTTAAAAAAGTCCAAGATAGCACCTCGCACCTAACAGATTAGCTAACATGACAGAAAAGAAAAATGACAAATGTTGGCAGTGATATGGGGAAAAAAATGGGACACTAATACACTGTTGGTATAGTTGTGAACTACACAAACTACCAACTATCCTGGAAAACAATTTGGAATTAAAACCAAAGGGCTATTGAACTGTCCATGCCTTTTGACCTGTCAATAACACTACTGGGTCTGTATTCCAAAGAAATCAAAGAGAAGGGAAAAGGAACTATTTGTACCAAAATATTGATAGCATTTCTTTTTGTGATGACAAAGATTTGGAAACTGAGGGGATGCCCCTCATTTGGGAAATAGCTACTAAGTTGTGGTATATGACTGTGATAGAATGCTATCATGCTATAAGAAAAGATGAGCAAGATGGTTTCAGAAAAACCTTGGAAGACTATATGAATTGATCAAAGTAAAGTGAGCAGAAGTAGGAAAACATTGTATACAGTGAGAGTAATATTGTAAGGATGTTTAACTATGAAAGATTTAGCTTCTCTGATCAAGTCAAGGATTCAAGACAATTCTAAAGGACCCATGATAAAAGATGCTATCCACCTGCACAGGAGGAATTGATGAATTCTGAATGCAGGAAAAAGCACATTTTCACCTGGTTTACTTTGTGTTTTCATTTGCAATATGGTTAATATGGAAATATGTTTTGTATGATTTCACAAGAATGAATAAAATCAAATTGTTTGCCTTATCAAGAATAAGGGGGTAAGGTAGGAAGAAGGGAAAAATTTGGAACTTAAAATCTAAAAATAAAATAATTGTTTAAAAATTGCATGTAACTGAGAAATATTTAATGAAATAAAACAATTAAAAATTGAAATAAAATAAAATGTTATCTCTTGTCATCTTACAAGGGCAGAGGAAGGATTATAGGATTATCAACTTTTTTGGCTTGGAAAATTTTCAGATCTCAAATTAAAGCCAAATTCCACTGGCTTAAATCTAGCATCTTTTTCAATTATCCTACATTGTCTCATTAGATGAAGTCAAAGATTACCCAGTCCTGCTCACACTTGAACTTGATTCACTTCCAAATTATTCCCGAAAACTAGTTATGTAGCCTATGTCTAGAGAGCTTCTACAATGAGGAGATGGAGAATAAGGAAGATGAAGAGATATTACTAAATGAGGCTATTGCTTAATACTGAGCTAACATCTGCCCTGCTAAAAATTATATTCATTCTTCCTAATAAGAGATAGCTTTGTGGTTAGAAGGCAATGTCCGGAGTCAAGAAGACTGAGGATAACATCTGGCCTCAGAAATTTACTAGCTGTATATTCCTCAGCAAGTCACTGTACCTCTCTCTGCCTCAGTTTTCTCTGCTGCAAAATGGAAATAATATCCACATCTACATAATATAATTGTTGTGAAGATCAAATGAGATAATATTTGTAAAGTGCTTAGCACAGGGAATGGCACATATCATATATGTTACAAACACTTGTTTCCTTGCTACTTTTTTCTCTGCTCCCTTCCTAAGTATGCTTTCATCATCATCATCATCATCATCATCATCATCATCATCATCATCTACATCATCACCATAATTTTCATCATCATCTTGATCGTCATCTTCATACTCATAATCATAATGCCTTTTGAGCATAATTGTCCCATCTTTTTGTCACTATAATGCCATGCATGAGCAGATTTCCAGAAGAATGCTACTGTGAACAGCTTTTAAGTTTCAGATTACATAGTATAGTGAGCACTCTATTTATTCTATAAGAAATCAGAGCAAAAAATTCACAGTAAATCAAGGTACAGCATTCACAACAACTTATCACAGAAAATGGCCACATAGTTTCCACCATAGTGGTCAAAGAGTATTAATTTAGTCAATCACAAAATCCTTAATTCAATCTCCAAGTACAATAGTCAAAATTCTCTACTCATGGGGCACACTAAGTTAACTCAATCAGTCCCTTATTCAGTCATCAGTCACTAAGTACAATCATTTCGTCAATCAATCATTCAATCAACTCAATCATTCAATAATCCTATATCATTCACTATTCAATCATTAGAAAATACACAAGCCCTCCACCTCTAAGTCACTAGTATATTACAATTTCTTACTCAGTACACAGTATCCAAGTAAAGTCATCTTTCAGATTGACTCAGGGTGGTCTCTCAGATTTCCTGGATCCCCTTCCATGGTCCCAGATACTACCTGGATTCACCAAACTGTCACCTGGGTTCAAAGGCAGACTGCTCCCAGGTCCTTGTCTAGCTCTCCATGCATTTCCTGCTCCACATTGGAGCTCACAGTGTCCAATCCATTTCAAATCCTTCAAAGTCTCTGTTCCTGGAAAGACAAGGCTCAACAAAGCCACCAACAGGTTCATACAAAGTACCAGCATCACAGTCATGCTTCCTCAGTCTCTGGCTGGCCCATGGAAATCCTCAGCAGCTCTGGCTGGCCCACGAACTCAGCAGAAGTTTCAGTTCATCCTCAGAATCAAAATCACTCCATCCAGGTTTTCTAAATCAAAAAAAATTTTCTCTAGACTGTGGGTGTGGGAGGGGGTGGGTGCTTTCCTCTTCAGCTTCTTGGGGGCGGAAGCTTCTGCCTCCACAGAGCTTGCTCCAAGGAGATCTGACTTTCTTGTCTTTGGGCTTTTTCTTATATACAGTATTGCCCCTCCCTGTTCAGACCCTTCTTGTTACATAGGCAACAGGAGACAGGAGTTCATAGCTTCTGTTTCTTTAACAGAGTCTTAGTACCTCTTAGTTTAGCAATACAAAAGGAACTTCAAATATCATTACTGTTACAGTCACATAGAATGCATAAACATCCCCAGATCCTTTCTTCCTTCAACCATTTCTTATTGGTTATATTTGGCAATTCACCATCTTGACTTCTTTCCACTGGTGAAAACATCCTTTTTAAAATGTGGCATTCTGGAGTGGCTAGGTGGTGCAGTGAATAGAGCACCACTCCTGGAGTCAGGAGTACCTGAATTCAAATTTGGCCTCAGACACTTAGCACTTACTAGCTATGTGACCTTAGGCAAGTCACTTAACCCCAATTGCCCTGCCTTCCCTCCTCCAAATAAAGGAAAAGAAAATAAATAATTTTTTTTGACACCAGTTCTAAATCCTCTATTTATTCCTTCATATGATAATGTTTTATCAAACAGAACAAAGGAGAGTGCCTACTCATCCAGGATGTCAACAAAAAATGAATAATTAAGATAAATGAAATAATTTATAAATAATACAATAAAGAAAAATCACATAAATTATAAAATAAAATAAAAATAATTTTAAAAGCACTCATTAATGCCTATCTACATGAGTATTAGGAGGCCGATGACCATTAGGAACTAATACAGAAGTTAGATAATCCTTGCCTTCAGGAGCTTACATTCTATGACAGGATAGAATACATGTAGTGAAATAGTGGTCAGGGACCAGTCACCAGAATTGTTAATAGAGACACAGGTCAATCAACGATTATAATCTTTCTAGTGGCAATATTGTATGTGGTTTGCCCTTTGTTCTCAAAGAAGGCCATGACCTCAGGGAGGTGATGACATTACTTGCAATTGACTTTGATTTTGGTGAGGGAGAGCTGTGCAAGATCACCAGCCTCACTTTCTCCTCCAGAGTCATTTTGGTCCCGTGGCCAGATATTGACCACGATGACTAGAGAGAGCCCTGTGGCAATATTAGTATTGATATTACAGTTGTTGCCAGAGCAAGAGTAAGAAATAGAAAGAGGGAAGAGTTTTGGTATATATGCAGTGACTGGGCATATAGTAAAATGGTGAGGTAAGCCATGATTTCATAGTAGATGATTGACATGATCTGGAATCTGCTAGATGGATTTGGTAAATTTTCCCTTACCTTCTGGGACTCTCAGGGTAGAGAGTTCCAAAACTGAGTGGATTATTTTCCCTTGGGGGTGGGTGGAGATGTCTTGAGGTCCTGCCTGGAGGTTTCTTCTACCCTTATGATATTTTTCCCATGTTTATCTTCTCATGCTTCTTGTGTTGGAGTGTCAAACTTTCTTTTCAGTTCTGGTTTTTTCAGCAGGAATGTTTGAAAGTCCTTCACCTCATTGAATGACCATATATTCCCCTGGAATACTATGCTCAATTTTGCTGGGTAGGTGATTCTTGCTTTTAATCCAAGCTCCCTTGATCTCCGGAATATCATATTCCAGGCCCTTTGATCCCTTAATGTAGAAGCTGCTAGATCCTGGGTTATCCTAATTGTGTTTCCACAATATTCAAATGGTTTCTTCCTTGCAGCTTGCAATACCTTC
>CM053587.1:125994226-126009366 GCA_028646515.1 Pseudochirops corinnae
TTTTTTTTTTTCTTAAGCAAATGCCCAAATATTTCAGAAAATTCTTTCTTCTCGTATTCCTCTTTTGTTCTTCTGATGGGTGATATCCCTACCTCCTACTGTCCTCATATAATTTCCATTTTGCACAGTCTGCTCTTCAAACTCCTCCACTGAGGTAGACTCAATAAAGGCTGTAAAATACTACTTATATGTGAAACTCAAATGCCTGTCTCAAACTGGAACAAACCCTAAGCTGGAGATGCTATCTATTTTTGAAAAATCAGCTTCAGATGACATCTCTTATTGCACACACATCAAATTGCTTATTCTCTTAGGGGTGGAGGAGGGAGAGAATTTGGAAATCAACTTTTTAAATGAATATTAAAATTGTTTTTACACGTAATTGAGAAAAATAAAATATTATTTTAAAAAGATGTCATCTCTTATAGAAATATTTCCCTCAACCCTATAATCAACAAATATGTGTATGTGTGTGGAGGGGGAGTGCCTGTGAATAGGACCCGCACAGCGTTTTGTTTATATCTTTCTTAGTCAATTATCACCTACTATTTTACACAACGGTTATTTCTGTATGTGTCTTATTGCTATTGTTTTATTCTGTATTTTTCAAGATGGCTATTGACCTGGTTCTAATTCTTTTCTAAAGATAGCTTCTTCCTCAACATTTAAAATAGTGCTATTAATAAAAGTTCACTAAATTGAGTTGAACTTAATTAAATCTAAACAAAGCAGAAAGGAAATCTCGATTCAAGCCCATTGGGCAGGAATTTTGATATTTGATGTTTGGATTAAAGATTAGCATATTCCCTATGAACCTAATCCTTGAAATTGAAATAGTGTGGACTTGGAAATCCAATTTGATAAAATCAAACTGACATAATTTTGGTCATAGGTCCCAGTGAGAAACCGAAGGTTCAGAATGAGAGTGGTGATAAGCCCTTTGTATGCTGCCCTCATCAGAAAAATTTGAAATATTGCATTGTAAATTGGGGCTTGATTCTGAAGAAGGCTGGATATTGTAGAGAAGAGGGTGAGAAGTATATCAAAAAAGTCTTCAAGTATGTTTTAAAGGCACTAGAGATATGTTGAATTGAGAAGAGAAGAATTGGAGCAAGGTGGAGGAGGGACTAGAACATCAGGTAAATCATCAAATATTTAAAGATTTGTCAATTGGAAAAGTAATTAGGTTTAATCAGTTTAGCCTCAGGGAACAGACCAAAATGAAATGTGTAGAAATTACAGAGTGGTAGATTTATACTTGAGGTAATCACTAATAAATGAGAATATGATAGCTATACTCTCTATTTGTACTATTTGCAAACTCCAATTAAAGCATTAACCTGGTCCATCACTAATCCTAATCTTCTTTCCTGATCCAAACCTTTAGATGGTCACAAGATCTAGATTTTTGTGTATGGTCCTGTTTACTGGCAGTGTCTTTCTTCTGAAGTATAACCTGGTAACATTTACAAGGCCTTATCATTAGAAAATTATCTACCAGTTGCTGAATTTCATAACAGTAGATACTGATGAAACACTGTTTACTCAACCACAGGATTGATATATGTATCAAAAGTTAAACCAACACTGAGGAAAATTTTGAATAATTACAGAACAAGGTTCTTACTATGCTAAATATATCTTATCTCATAAAATCTTATCAGTTACAGATAATCGTTCTCCTTGACCAAGAAGAAATGAAGATATCAGTGTCGTATCTCACTACTGAATTTGTAGTCCAAACTCACTGTTTAATAAGGGGAGGAGAGGACAGTTGGATCATAGTTGCCCTGAGAATATGATTATTATAAAAAGAATGATTTTTCAACTCAAATCTTTTGTACTTCTCCCCTCTCTTTCCATTTCATCTTATTCACTTTTAAAATTTCTTAAGAATATGTGTATTTTTCAAAATACGTATATTTCTTGCTACTTGAACATGAGCTCCATAAGGGAAGGGACAATACCTTTCACAAACTTTGTGTGAGAGATGCTTCATAGATATTTTGACAATCAATGTAAGCTTCAAAGTTTATATAATTCTTTGACTTGGGTTTAAATACTGATGTTTGTCCTCCTACTTTCACTTGTTTGTTAGGTTCTTGGGTTTTCTTGTTCAGTCACTTTAACTATGTCCAACATTTCATGATGCTATTTGGGGTTTTCTGGGTAAAGATACTGGAGTGATTTCCCATTTTATTCTCCAGATCATTTTACAGATGAGAAAACTGAGGCAAATAGGGGTAAGTGACTTGATGACTCCTAGCCCCAGACTCTATCCACTGCATCAACTAGCTGCTTCCAGATTCTTGGATTGTAGAGTACATTTTTCACTCTGGCAAAAGAATATTTTAGCATTTGGAATGCGATGGTTATAAATTAAATGTGATAAAAATATTTTAGATTTTTTCTAAAAAAAAAAAGAAAACATAGGATTACATTCATGAGAAAAGTACATTCATTGGATGAAAAATCCAAAATCTGTCCTTTCAATAGCAAACACAACTTAATTTGTCTTCAAATAACACACTGTCAGATTAAAAGAGGATCACTGAGATTTGCAGACGCTTAGAGACAAACTCCAAAAAACACTCATTTTCCACACATGAACACTAAGATCCAAAGGGTGTGGGTTTTGACACTGTATCAAACCTTGGGAGTGACCAAGTGAAGACTCAAAACTAGGTCTTCTTACTGAAATCAAATACTTTGATAAATGCATCACACTGCCTTTCAATCAACTCATTTAGCCTTTATTACTTCATCATATAATATATCAATTCTCAGAACAATTTTTTTTCCTTTTTGGGAGAAGTTCACTTTCAATAATGTCTATATATTCTATTCATGAAGTGTCTGTGATGCTATTGCTTTTTGTCTCCTCATTCTCTGCTATTTTGGCGTGTTGGGTTTTTTTTTTTTTTTTTGCAGTTTATGTAACAAAAATATTTCTTCTTATAAGCTGTTTAGTTACTTCATTGTTTATGTTGACAGATATTAATATCTGGGGAAATGCATTCAAAATTGACCAATTCCAATATGCTATTAGAAAGAATGTAATTATTCTGTGTATATGTTGGATCATGAGGGAAATGGACAGAATAAAGTAACTCTATAAGTACTCCATGAAGAATACGAAAGGTGGTTAACTAGATAGGGGAGTTCTAGCAAGAGCAGAATAAAATTACCCCTCACTGGAATCCTATTTAAATCTCATTATAATTAGTAATACTAAAACTCTAAACCTAAAATATAACAAGTCTTTTTTTTTTTTACTTCCATGATAAAATACTTGGTAGTCACAAAAGGTTGCTATTACATACACACATGAAATTAAATATGTATGTGTGCATAAATGTATATATACATATACATACATATGCACACACATATATACAGAAAAGGGTATAGTTAATATGATATTTGAATTTTCTTCTTGGTTTCCTCCTTTATGTTCATAGATATATGTGGATCAGATATTCTGTTGTGTCATACAGGTGAGAATGAATCTAATTACAACTCATATTACGCCTAATTCCCCATTTTGAATTTCAAACGCCATGAAAACATACAGTTTTTGTGAAGTTTACTGAACACATGGCAAAATCATATGATATTCACTGAAATATAAAACAGAGATAAGTTTTTCAATCTTGAAATATTAATATAAAGTAAAGCATAAAAAAGATATGTGCTTGTCAAAGTGTTTGCCAAAATCATCTGAATGTCCAGAACAAAGTTTGAATTAAAGTAGTATTCATTACACAAGGTAGAGTTTAGGGATAGCATTCTGCAGAATGCTGTCAAGTACCAGAACACAGCACAGATTCCTAAATAAAATGACAGTGATCAATGGATAAAATGGTAAAATATTAGCATTAGAGGAGATCTTGCAGTCTTCTAGTTTGAGCTGCTTCCCAGAGTAGATTGTCTTTTCAAGTACATATGACAGGTGGTTGTAGAAATTTTGACTGAACATTTCTATTGGTAAGGAATTAAATAAAGTATAAACTATCTCAATCCATTTCAAAATAGCACAGATATGAATTGTTTACTTATATTGAGCTATATATCCAAAGATCTTAGTTCTGTCCTCTATTCCAATGATGAAATAGTCTAATAATTTTTCAGTATGATAATACTTTGAATATTTGAAAACCACTAATACCACTTTATCAGTCCATTTTTGCTTCTACAGAGTAAATCATTAATTTATCCAACAAAATTTTATTAGCTATATCCTTCATGTTGATTACACATCCTTTTCATCTCTGGCTCCTGGAATCAATCCTCAATTTCTTTCTTGGCTCAAGTTAACTACCAAGTTTCACAGGTAATCCTCTTAGTCACTCTTCCATCAAGTGTTATTAGTCTCCCTTCGACACTAGTTTGACCAGGATTTAGTTCACTTATAATAGGTACATGATTTCTCCTCCATTGAAATAGTAGTTTGTTGATGGCACAGAATATTTCACTTTTGCCCATATATTTCAGGAGTTTATCCTAGTTTCTAGAGTATAGTGTTATTCATCCTTTGTTTTTTGTTTTTGTTTTTGTTTTTAATTTCTTTCTTTATTTACTTTTAGTTTACAAGATTTGGTTCCAGAGTCCTTTAAGTTTCAAATTTTCTCTCCTCCCTCTCCACCCCACCTCGCACCCATGGCAGCATGCAGTCAAGTATAGAATCTGAGAATACTTTCACGTTGCACATTAGTCTGATTGTATAGAAGGGTTGTAACCAAAGGGGTGAAAAATGGGAAAAAGGAAACAAAACCAAACATGGAAAAGAGTGACACCATGTAGGTTGCTTCAGCCTCCATTTAAACTCTATTCTTTCTAGATCTTTCGCTGATTGTAGGTATCTCCTTCCCTCCTGAGACTTGTAGAGTTGTCTTATATCTGTCCATTGCTGAGAAGAGTCCAATTAATCAAGGTTGATCATCACACATACAATATGTCTGTGATTGTGTACACATTTCTTTAGGTTCTGCTCCTCTCCCTTAGCATCAGTTTATATAAACCTCTCCAGGTAAATATGAAGTCCATCTCATCCCCATTTCTTATAGTACAACGGTATTCCATTACATTCATATACCACAACTTGTTTAGTCATTCCCCAATTGATGGGCATCCCATTAATTTCCAGTTTTTTATGACCATAAAGAGAACTGCGATAAATATTTTTGTACATATGCATCTTCCTCCAATTCTGTGATTAATCTCTTTGGGATACAACCCCAGAAGTGGTGTTACTGGGTCAAAGGGTATGCAATTATTTATAGCCCTTTTGGGCATAGTTCCAGATTGCTCTCCAGAATGGTTGTATCAGTTAATAGCTCCACCAACAAATCATTAGCATTTCAATTTTTCCACATCCTCTCCAGCCTTTGTCATTTTCCTGTTTTGTCATCTTAGCCAATCTGGCTGGTGAGTTGTGATACCTCAAAGTTGTTTTGATTTGCATTTCTCAAATCAAAAGTGATTTAGAGCAGTTTTTCATTTACTTATAGATATCTATAATTTCTACCTCTGAAAATTGCCTATTCATATTCTTTCACCATTTATCAATTGGGGAATGACTTGTATTCTTATAGATTTTACATGATTCCTTTTATATTTTAGAAATGAGGCCTTTATCAGAGACACTGGTCGTAAAAATTCTTTCCCAGTTTCCTGCTTCCATCTTAATCTTGGTTACATTGGCTTTGTTTGTACAGAAACTTTTCAATTTAATATAATCAAGATTATCCATTTTACATTTTATAATGCTCTCTAACCCTTCTTTGTTCATGAAGTCTTCCCTACTCCATAAATCTGATGGGTAGACTATGCCTTGCTTCCCCAGATTATTTACAATATCAGCCTTTATACCTAGGTCATGCACCCATTTGGACTTGATTTTAGTGTACAACATTAGATGATGGTCTATGCTCTGTTTCTGCAACACTATATTCCATTTTTCCCAGCAGTTTTTGTCAAATAGTGAGTTCTTATCCCAAAAACTGGGGTGTTTGGGCTTATCAAATAGTATATTACTCTAGTCATTGACTACTGAGTCATTTGTACCCAATCTGTTCCATTGATCCACTACTCTATTCTTCAGCCAGGACCAGGTAGTTATCGTGACTGTTACTTTATAATAGAGATTAAAATCTGGTGTGGCTAGGCCACCTTCCCTGGCATTTCTTTTCATTTTTTGCCTTGATATTCTGGACCTTCTGTTCTTCCAAATGAATTTTGTCACCATTTTTTCTAGCTCAATAAAATAATTTTTTGTTGGATTGGTTGGTATGGCATTAATATGTAATTTAATCTAGGGAAAATTGTCATTTTTATTATATTAGCTCTACCCAGCCACGAGAATTTGATGTTTTTCCAATTGGTTAGATCTCATTTTATTTGTGTGACAAGTGTTTTGTAGCTTTGTTCTTATAGATACTGGGTTTGTTTTGGCAGGTAGATTCCCAGATATTTTATAATATCTACAGTAACTTTGAATGGGGTTTCTCTTTCTATCTCTTGCCGTTGGAATTCATTAGAAATATATAGGAATGCTGAGGATTTATGTGGGTTTATTTTATATCCTTCAACTTTGCTAAATTTATTTATTGTCTGAAAAAGTTTTTTTACTTGATTCTCTTGGGTTCTCCAAGTATATCATCATATCATCTGTAAAGAGTGATAGCTTAGTCTCTTCTTTGCCTAATTTGATTCCTTTGATTTCTTTTTCTTCTCTAATTGCTACTGCTAGCATTTCTAGTACCAGAATGAATAAGAGAGGTGATAGTGGACATCCTTGTTTCACCCCTGATCTTGTTGGAAATGCTTCTAGATTATCCCCATTACATATAATACTTGCTGATGGCTTTAAAAAGATGCTACTTATTATTCTTAGAAAAACTCCATTTATTACAATACTTTCTAGTGTTTTTAATAGGAAAGATGTTGTATTTTGTCAAAAGTTTTTTGTACATCTATTGAGATAATCATATAGTTTTTGCTAGTTTTGTTGTTGATGTGATTTATTATACTGATAGTTTTCCTGATATTGAACCACCCTTGCATTCCTGGAATAAATCCTACCAGATCAAAGTATATTATTCTCGTGATGATTTGCTGTGGTCTTTTTGCTAATATTTTATTTAGAATTTTTGCATCTATATTCATAAGAGAAATTGGTCTGTAGTTTTCTTTCTCTGTTTTGTCTCTTCCTGATTTAGGTATGGGTACCATATTTGACTCATAAAAAGAATTTGGTAGGACTCCTTCTTCTCAAATTTTCCTGAATAGTTTGTTAAGTATTGGAATCAATCATACTTTAAATGTTTGGTAGAATTCACTAGTAAAGCCATCTGGCCCTGAAGATTTTTTCCTAGGGAGTTCATTGATGGCTTGTTCAATTTCTTTTTCTGAGATGGGGTTGTTTATGTAGTTTACTTCCTCTTCAGTTAGTCTAGGCATATTGTATTTTTGTAAATATTCATCCATTTCACTAAGGTTGTCAAATATATGTGCATACATTTGGGCAAAATAATTTCTAATTGTTGTTTTAATTTCCTCTTCATTGTAGGTAGATTCACCCTTTTCATTTTTGATATTCATAATTTGGTTTTCTTCTTTCTTTTTAACGTATTGGCTAAAGGTCTATCAATTTTGCTGACTTTTTCATAATACCAACTCTTAGTTTTATTTATTAATTCAGTAGTTTTCTTGAATACAATTTTATTAATCTCTCCTTTGCTTCTCGTTATTTCTAATTTAGTATTTAATTGGAGATTTTCAGTTTGTTCTTTTTCTAGCTTTTTCAATTGCATGCCCAATTCATTGATCTTTATTTTCCCTAATTTATTCATGTATGCATTCAGGGATATAAAACTTCCCCTAAGAACTGCCTTTGCTGCATCCCACAACTTTTGGTACGTTGTCTCATTATTGTCATTTTCTTGAATGAAGTTGCTGATTATTTCTATAATTTCTTGTTTTGCCCACTCTTTCTTTAGGATTAAGTTATTCAGTTTTCATCTAGTTTTTCATCTATCCTTCCATGGCCCTTTATTACATATAATTTTTATTGTATCATGATCTGAGAATAATGCATTTAATATTTTTGCCTTTCTGCACTGAATTGTGAGGTTTTTATGCCCTAGTACATGGTCAATTTTTGTGAATGTGCCATGTACCACTAAAAAGAAGGTATATTCCTTTTTATCCCCATTCAATTTTCTCCAGAGGTCTACTATAGCTATCTTCTTTAAGATTCTATTTACCTCCTTAACTTCTTCTTGTTTATTTTGAGGTTAGATTTGTCAATCTCAGAGAGGGGGAGATTAAACTCTCCCACTAATATAGTTTTCCTATGTATTTCTTCCTCTAGCATCCTTAATTTCTCCTTTAGGAATGTAGATGCTGTATCACTTGGTGCATAAATGCTTCGTAATGATATTGTCTCAGTTTTGATGGTGTCTTTTAGCAGCATATAGTTTCCTCCCTTATCTATTTTAATTAGATCTATTTTTGCTTTTGCTTTATCTGAGATAAGGATTGCTTCCTCTGGTTTTTTTACTTTAGCTCCGGCATGATATATTTTACTCCATACTTTTACCTTTACCCTGTGTGTATCCTTCTGTTTCAGATCTGTTACTTGTAAACAGCATATCG
This sequence comes from Pseudochirops corinnae, assembly GCA_028646515.1. Classification (NCBI taxonomy): domain Eukaryota; kingdom Metazoa; phylum Chordata; class Mammalia; order Diprotodontia; family Pseudocheiridae; genus Pseudochirops; species Pseudochirops corinnae. The sequence goes on from CM053587.1 coordinate 126,002,885, forward strand.
TAGGATTATGGTTTTTAATCCACTCTGCTATTCAGCTCTGTTTTATGGGAGAGTTCATCCCATTCACATTCACAGTTATGATTACTATCTGTGTCTTTCCCTCCATCCTATTTCCTCCGCTATTTATGCTTTTGTTTATCCCTTTCTCCCTTTCCCTTCTTAAGAGTTTTCCTCTTAATCACCACCTCCCTCTTATCCACCCCACTCCCTTTTGCTACCTTTCTCCCTTACTACTTCTTCCTTCCCTTCCAACCCCTCCCCCCCCCTTCATGGCCCTTTTCCCCTCCAATGCCTGTAGGATATGATTGATTGTTATACTTAATGGTGTACCTTATTTCTTCCTCAGACCAAGAATGATGAGAATAGATCTCATGCATTGCTCCTCTCCCTCCCCTCTTTCCCTATAGTATGATAAGTTTTACATCTCTTCTTAATAGAGTCTTATCTTCAACTGGTTATACTATTCCCTCTTTGCACCAGAACCAGTGAGGGAAAAGCTCATATAGTTCTCATCTTCCTCCCTTCTTTCCCTCTACTATATTGTTTTTATGTCTCTTTGTGTAGCAAAATTTACCCTTTTCTGCTTCCTTCTTTCTTCTTCTTCCATTACAGTCCCTTAATAAGGATTTTTATTATCATTTTGCATAATTTATATCCACACCCTCTGTTTGTCTATATTCCTTTTAGATGTTGCCATAGGTATAGAGTTCATGATATTAACAGGCATCAGCTTCCCATATAGGGATGTAAATAGTTTGCTCTTGTTAAATAACAAATTGTGTGTGTGTGTGTATGTGTGTGTGTTTCCTTATTTTCCTTTCTATGTCTCTCCTGGGTCTTGTAGTTGGAGGTTGAATTTTTCATTGAGTTCTGGCTTTTTCATCAGGAAGGTCTGGAATTCTGTTATGTCACTGAATGACCATCTCCTTGCCTGGTAGACTATGCTCAGTCTCGCTGGATAGGTGATCCTTGGTTGTTGCCTGAGGTCTTTTGCCTTGTGAAAAATCATATTCCAGTTCCTCCAGTCTTTCAACGTTGAGGCTGCCAGATCCTGTGTGATCCTCATTGTGGTTCCACAATATCTGAATTGTTTCTTTCTGCCCACTTGTCATATTTTCTCCTTTACCTGATAGTTCTGGAGTTTGGCCACAATGTTTTGTGGACTTTTCAATTTGGGATCTCTTTCAGGAGATGTCCAGTGGATCCTCTCAATTTCTATTTTACCCTCTGGTTCTAGGTTGTCAGGGCACTTTTCCTTTATGAGCTCTCAGAAGATATTGTCCAGGCTCATTTTTTCAATCATGAGTTTCTGGTAGACCAATGATTCTCAGATTGTCTCTCATGGATCTGTTTTCCAGGTCAGTTATTTTTCCATTGAAATATTTTACCTCTTTTTCTAATTTTTCTGTCTTAATGTTTTGTTTGACTGATTCTTGGTTCCTCATAGAGTCATTAGCTTTAATCTGGTTGATTCTAGTTTTTAGTGAATTATCCTCCTCAGTTAGGTTTTGAAGCTCCTTTTCCATATGCTCATATTTCATTTTTACTTCACACATTTTACTTTTTAAGGAGCTGTTCTCTTCATTGTAATGTTTTTCTAATTTCACAATTTTGTTTTAGTAGGAGGTGTTGATTTTATCTTCTACCTCTCTAAGCCGGATTTCAAAGTTCTTTTTGAGCTCATCTAGGAGTGCTTTCTGTGCCTGAGACCAGGTCATAGTCCCTTTTAAGGCTTCAGCTCTGGGTGTGGAGTCAGTACCCTCTCCTTCTGAGTTTGATTCCTCCTTCTCTCCTTAATAAGGTTCCAGAGTCTTTGTCTTTGTAGCCTGCTTTCTTCCCATTTTGAGGCAGGACCTTATTCACGACCTTCCTCCAGGATTCCTAAGCCTTTACTGCTTAAAATTTTCCTCTGGGCCAAAAATTACTGTGTTTTTGGTTGGGGGGGGGATTGGAGCAGCTGGGGTTCAGTCTGTCATCTTGGTCCCTGGAGGTTCAGTTAGGGGCTTTTTAAATCTCCAGGCTGTGAATGGGTAGTCCCCAGGTAGCTGCTGCCCCTGCTGTGGGCCCTCCCTTTGTCTCTTACCCAGCATAGTTCATCCCCACCCTGTGGTGATAGGCCTGGGAGTGGCCCTTGTGTTTGGTGGGTTAGCAGGCCATGTCCAAGGATGGCCTCTTGGTAGGCCGTAGGTCTCTGGGGCCTTCTTATTGGATCACACTGTTGCACTGGGTCTCCAGGCCTGCCTGGTGGGTCACACCCACTGCAGTACTGGACCTGCCACCCATCCTTTGTTTTTGAAGAACACAATGTGTAATGTTAATGGAATCTGAAGATATTGTGCCCCTTTCTATTGGCAAGTAAGCAGGTACTTATTACCTTGTTTCAAGGTAACACCTTGTTGAAGCTATTTAATTAATACAGAAGTAGTTAACACCTTGGGAGGAAGTTGCTGATGTAACAGGAAGGGACAGAATAAGGAGGAGCTATACTGCATGTAAGGAAGAATGCAAGTGAGACAGTCACAATTTCTCTCAGTGAGCATCTGAAAACTGAGCTTCTGCTGAGACCTGTCCTTTGGGAATTTCTGCTGAGAACTTCCAAGAACCAGGCTGAGGAGCTACTGTGAGTGAGAGAGGAAGATCCCTGATTGAGGAATTCTGTTCTTTTGTGAAGCTTGAGAATGTGGGTGTTCATTGCATTAACCATGTGTACCAACTTCTTGGCTGCTGTAATGACTTTGGCTTTCTGGTTCTGGGACTCAGTTTTCTGGTATTTGAATAAAGACATTGGTTCCACCCTCCATGTGGAGAGTCTGTTACATTTTTTGTGATTCACAACTATACCACCATATTCATAACCATTGAGGGTGTTGTGAATATTGTGTTGTTGTTACAAAACAACATCATAATGTTGGAGTAGAAATGCAGTTTGTTTAATTGTGCTTCAACCAACCAATCTGAGTTTGCAAGGCATTGTCACAGATCAGGTACAAGTGGTCCAATAGAACATTGAGAGAGGAAGTGGCTCTGGATTTGGACAGATTACTTTTCCTCTGTGCTTCTATAATTTTGCTTTCCTCATGGAACACAATGGCACCTTTGATGGGGGCACATCATGTGCACATCATCCTGCACAGTCCTGTGCCAGTGTTTCCTGTATCTCACAGATAATACTAAATATCTTGAGAGACACATTAATAGTGTCCTTAAACCACATGTTCTGACCACAAGGTGAGTGCTTATGTTGTATGAGTTCTCTATAAAACAGATTTTTGTGTGAGTGTTGTATAAAGCATTCAAACTACATGGCCCGTCCACCAGAATTTGCACTCTATGTCATATAGAAGTTTAAGTCATATTTGTTGATTAATTGAAATGTTTATGTGCAATATGTAGTATTGGGTACTGAGTAAAATAGAAAGATGACAATTCCAATAATATCAAAATACTTATACTAATATGTAATACCTTAAAGTTTACTAACATATAATCACCATAATAAAGTACAAAAAAGCTATTTTAAAAATCAATACAGTTTGCAAATAGGTCAAGATCTGAGGAGGATTGATTTTTGTCAGTAGGATCATAAAAATGTTCATGGAGGAACTTTGAGATAAATAGCATTAATTTCTTCAGTTAAACATCACATAGCATACATTCCAGATCACCCTCTTCTTAACATGAATTAATTTAGTGGTGTAACTTTTCAATATAGTACCCCACATTTAAACATATATCCCTAGGAAACAATATAACTAGCATAGGATAACCTGGAGCTACTACCTGAATTCTTCTAAACATTAAAATCCTGCTTATGAAATCTATGATTTTATTAGATTTTTTTTAATTCTGTCACACCATTGAAAGATACAAATACTTCTTATTTTTGTTTGTAACACTCCCCCAAACATTAAATGATATCTTTAATAAGATACAGTCACTTAACAGAAATGTCAGTAGTCACCCACAGAAGAAATCAAAGTAGATAGAAAAAACATCATACTGTCCAGGTTATGACAAACAGTTAAAGAAAAAAAAGAAAAAAACATTGAGTTAGTCTCTTAGCAGGTCCTAAAGACTGACAATGTGCTGGCCCCAGAATTGGACATAAGTACAGACTCATGCCAAATATAATTAGGAAAACTGTGTAAAGATTTCATTCATCTTAAACTATTACAAGTCACTTTAAAAAAAAAAAAAGACTTCTCCGAGTGAATTATAAAGCATAACAATATGAAGATTATTGAAATTGCATGTTACCCAAAGGGCAATGTTAAGATGCAAGCATGATGCTCATAAATAGATGATAACACACTTGAAGTGGTGTAATTATCAGAATCATACCCAAAATATAAACAGAGTTCAGTCCTGATTTATTACTCATGATTTTGTACTCTTTCCTGGATACTGTTGCTATTTCTCTGTCTTGTACTTTTACTTGTTTTTATAAAACATTTGAGCTTGTGGCACTATAGGAAGAGGTTAGAATTTTTTTTTAGAAGTATCCGAGTTAATCACAATGGATTAGGAATTACAAAAATGATTGTGGTCATATTGAGACTCATTCTCTTATTAATAGAATTTTGATTCTATGCATTAATATACAACTACAAATGCTTTGCTATTCAAACTAGAGAATAAAATAAAAGTTTTTTTGAAAAGCTATTTTCATTATAAAACTAAAACCAGCACTTAAGTACTCAATATATCTAGCTGTGTTTCAAAGGGTGTTAAAATTTCTCCCCATGAGGTTTCATTGTAATCAATGGAATTCCCAGGACATTAGTTTTGATAGGTTATCATCTCATCATTCATAAAGAAAATGGAATTTTCATACTTAAAGATCAAATGGTAAATAAATTTCTAATAACTGGTGGCTCAGTATTCTTGACCCTTGTAATTTCTAATGGTTTTTAATTTACTCTGAAGGAAAGTATTACATTAAAAAAAAAAAAAAAGACAATACAGTATTTCCTTATCCAATAAAACTTGAGTGCCCAAGCTTATAGTTGAGCTATTCCTGAACTGACAAAAGCTGCCACATGCATTTATGCAATTGCTATACTATCAATTTCAAATGCATAATTGTAATGCATTTAATGATAACTTTAAATAGCACTATAAAATGCAAAATTCTATTCTATTTTTGAAAATAAGTACAGAACACATTAGACACCATAAGATTATATAAGTAATGATTCTTTTAAAGTATGAAACCAGGAAAAGAAGCCAGAAAGAATATGGATATGACCTAATCCTTGCTTTGGACAGGTTTCCATTTGATTGGTACTCATCCTCCAAACTTCTTTCCCTTTCGTGGCAAGAGGCACAGATTTTTCTTGAAACCAGTAAAGTCATGACTACATTGCATACCTGTCATTAAATGCTAACTCTTGCTAGATGAGTACAGATCATTGTAATTGCTACATTGGCTCAGTTTTTGCACACTTTTCCATTTATCAGGAAGAGCTGATTTAAGAGCAAAGGGTCAAGTTCTTTGTAATGCCAGAGGAGTTGTTTTTTTTTTTTTTTAATTCTTGGAGTGATATTAATTGTATGAACCATGAATCATAATATTGTGAGTAGCAACACTTTTTAAGTTCCAGATAGGAAAAAAAAAAAGAGGAGGAAAGAAGAAAGATTGTTTCTTGGTGATTGATTTATTATCACTGTCTTTATTTTTGTCCAAACTCTTCTGAGACAGATGTTCCTCAGAGAAGCATCTAATAAACCATGCAATGATTTTCATTAGTGACTTGAAAAAATATTCGTTTCATATATTATACTGTTGAAGACTTCCCTCACTGTTCAATTTTTTTAACAGGCATTCTCACTTTAAAAATTTGTATTCCACATTTATGTAAGATATCTTGTCAGATTGGTATTTGTAAAGTTCCATGGTTATAAAATAGTCAATAAACCCTGATGGGAAAGTATTAGATTTTTGTCTCATAGGTAATCATGGAATTTATTATTTAAAACCAGATGCCCTTCACCTTCATTGTAAATTCCTCTACAGTAGCTGTTAGGGAAGAGCTCACTAGAGTTATCCAGGGCACTGCTGTTTCAATAAAATACTGTGGTTTTGATCTTTACATATCAACTGGGCCTTAAATAAACTCTCCTATTTAGGGTCAAAACTTGAAGGTAAGGTCCTCTTTTCATTGTGTTTGGACATTTAGAATGAAATAACTTCTTCTGGGCACAGGATCCATTGTAATGCACACTTCCATGAAGCAGTCATGATTGGCTTGGGAAAACAGGGAAATTACTTTTAAAAATTATCAACTTGAAAAAAAAGCCTACCACTGTGGAACTTTCCCTTTGCAGGCTTTTTATTCAAGTAGGGAATTAGTTGTTTTGTTTGGTATTTTCTTAATATTTTTGAGCAATAAATATTTTAAAAACTGATTATTTGTTGTTTAATTGAGAAAAAAAGGAAATATATCCAAAAATGAATCAATATATGGTTTTAAAATACTACA
>CM053587.1:126009866-126038607 GCA_028646515.1 Pseudochirops corinnae
ATACATATGCATATACATACATATATGTCTATATAGGAGGGTTTATATATGTGTACAAACACATGTCTGAGTATGTGTATATATGAGCACATATAGGGCATAGGATCAATTGAATAGGAAGGGACAATCCTCTAAAAGGTGAAATTCTGAGGTGGGAGAGGATTAGAATGAAAGGAGACAGGCAGAGACAGAATGGGGTAAATCATCTCATATAGAAGAGGCAAGGGATAAGTGTTGCAATGGAAGGGAAGAACAGGAAGGCAAAAGGGAAAGTGCCAACCTTATTCTCATTAAATTTGGCTTAGGGAAGGAATGACATAAACTCTAAACTAGGTGTATTGCCATTCAGGAGAGTAGGGGAGATGGGGATGAGAGGTGTGATGATGGAGGGGAACGCCGGGGGAGGGGGGGAGGTTGCTGGAACTATACACTTCTGTAAAGGGACAGGGACAGGAACAGGATAGAGAATAGAACAAGGGAAGGGTGGGATAGGAAGGAGAGACATATAATCACTTTCTCACAATATGCCCACTTTGGAGAGGTTCTGAATAATTACACATGTATAGCCTGTGACTTAATTGCTTGCCCTTCCAGTGGGAGTGGGTGATGAGGGAGGAAAGGAAAGAATATAGAATTTAAAGTTCTATAATCAAATGTTAACTATATATATATATATATTTATTATTATTATTATTATTATTGGTAGTAACTACATCCAACTGGGAATTAAGATACACAGACCCTGTGGTAGGGAGATCCATCTTGCCCTACCAGAAAGTCAGAGAGGTGAGGGGGAGGACATAGGAAAGAGCAGATTGGGGGAGGGGTTATACAGTGGGATAGCTGTTTTGAGATGTTGCTTAGGGGAAAGATGGGGAGAAAATTTGCAACTCAGAATCTCATGGAATTGAGTGATGTAAACAAGAAAATGAATAAATTAATTTATGAAAAGAAAAAAAGAAAATAATAGATTAATTAAATTTCAAACTTTTTGATGTAAACACTTAGGCAAAAAGAAAGTAAATGCAAGTTGTTATTCTTTCCCACTATCATTAATTTTCCCCTTGTATTATATAGATGATATATAGATATTTATATGATTCATATTACTCTAATACTCTTTAAAACCAGAAGCAGTTTGTCATTTTCGCTCTGACCTTTCTCTGTTTTATTGCATGTTCTTTTCTTTCAAAATTTGTAAATTCTGGAATAAAAATCATATATTTGGGTTAATTTTTTCTTTAACAAATGCTCTGTAATGTTTTTTCTCCTCCTCTTCTTCTGCCTCCTGTGGCTGTCATTGAATCTTAAAATTATTTGTTTTCTGTACCAGAAGCACCTCCCCACCAAAAAAAAAAAGATGTACTTTTATATTTCTTTAGAATTTCCAGGGTCTCTCACCTACTCCTGAAATTACACCCTCTCAGTATTTTTTACTTTATTTTATTTCTTATAGATGTGGTATTGTGGATTTTGAAGTCTCATAAACAATATCTTGACTTCCAGTTCAGAGTCTATTAATAGCTGTAGAATTCAGAAGCAGTCCTTCTCTGAGATAAAGTATAAGATTGCTGAAATTAGAGTAATGCAATAATGGAAAATGGTTTGGAGAAAATTCTAGACACAGAGTTAAGAAATACAAGGTATCCAAAGGCAAATTTATCAATTATTGCTTTATAACTAAACTACTTAATTCACAATGGGGAAAATTTAAATGAGCGCTAACAAAACTAGATTAGGGATGTTCTTTGAGAAATTCATAATGTAGGGGAAAAATAATTTTACTTCTTAAGCTCCTCCACTTGTTAGTTCTATTTCACCATGGCTTATGTAACTATAAGTTTCCTAAGAGAAAATACAACAACTCATCCAAATATATCTTTTAGATAACACCCCTACAATGTGCTCTCTTAGAAAAAGCATATTATAAATATTTATTAATAAATAAATGCAGATAAAATTATTGTAAGCCACTCAATAAAGGTTTAGTTTCCTTATCTATAGGAAGGAGATAAGTATACTGATCCTATTTTATTGGAGTATATTGAATAAAGTGTTTTGTAAATAAGTAGTTTTTAATATTATTCTGTAGGTCCTCCAGCATCTATATTGGCTAAACCATTCTGAAGATAAAAGATTAGCCAATTAAATACTAATCTTCTGCAGCATAATGTTCCAATATGACCTTTAGATTATTACATATTATGCCCTTTTTTAAAATCCTTGCCACCAGAGAGTAATATGATTGTTGAAACTTCATTTATAATCAAATTGAGAACATCCATTGTGGTGAGGGTGACATTTTTCCACCACTGATGACAAATGTGGAAACTTTGACTAGATGATACATATGTGAGTATGTCATAGTTACTCTGTTTAGCAAAGAAGTTCTGTTTGCTCACCAATTATCCCATTACTATTCCAGATTGGCATGCTTTTTGTGCTATGACTAAAATTTTAATTTGTTATGGTATATTAGAGTTCAGATGAAGTAAAACAGTGTCACAAAGAGATGTTATTGTTCAGTCATTTTATAGTCTTGTCTGATTCTTTATGACCCTATTTGTGGTTTTCTTGGCAAAGAGAGTGGAGTGGTTTGCCATTTCCTTCTCCAGCTCATTTTACAGATAAGAAACTGAGTTAAGTTACTTGCCCATGGTCACAGGCTAGTATATATCTAAAATCATATTTGAATTCACAAGTATAAGTCTTCCTAGAGAGCTCTTAACAAACTTTCATTACTACTCAGAAGAGGAGGAAGTGATTAAATGCAAATGGTGGACTGTCAATGTGAATCCCACCTTGTCCTCAGGGCAGCACATAGAGCAGTGACTTGACTCTGGCCCTGGAAATTTGCAAGGGTTTTCACATGCATTTAAAGCCCAAGAACACTTGGGAGCTCAAACCTACAGAATTTTAGACAATGAGCTACATGGTACAAATATGAAATGGTTCTTTCATCAATATAAGATTAGTAGCACAATTGGCATCAGAGAAATGAAAACATTCCCTAATTTCCCTAAATAACAAGTGAATAATAAAGGACAGAGAAAGGGCATCTTACCTCAGACTGGGCCAATCAGCAAGGAGGAACTAATGTTTAGCCTCTGGGTTTATTAACTTTTGCATAAACAATCCTGGGGAACTGAGTCCATAACAATCAATACAATTTTAATTTCTTCAAAATCCACCTCCTGATTTCAAAACCATTCATTTAAATTAAATCTCCTACTCTGAAAGATGATCAGTGAAAGAATTAGTGAGTTGGCATAGAATGTAATGAAGCACATAGCAGATGAATATTAGAATGATTAGTGTACCTACCATTCAGAAGACCATGATCTGGAATATACTTGTGTTTGACCCGTTAGTTATTTATAGAGGCTGTTGAAAATTCCATCTATTGTTGAAGTTAGTTGCCACAATTATTGCTTAAGTCAAAAAGGATTTCAATGTTGTAGATTCCACAAAAAGATGTAACTCAAGAGAATAGAAAACTGAGACATATTCACAAAAAGCATCTTGATGTTGCCATCCAGGCCTGTTTGCATCCACTGTATAAGTAATTCTCAAGGTCAAGGAGAAAAATCAAAGAAGTCTAGGAACAGTGAAAATAGTAAAAGTGTTCATAATATCCTTTCCATATCTAATATTTTCTATGGAAATAAAGCAAGCAAGGGAATAAGCCTGTGTTGTGAGTTCTCCTTCCCACCAGTCAAAATCACTTCCTTTCCAACCAACTTAAAGGGAAAATTATATAGGGGGCAGGAATATGCTACCAATCCCTTTGCTCAAGATCTCAGTTTTCACCCATTACCAATTTGATAGTATCTACCATTTTGTTTCCCCTTCATCCACTGAGGTGGACCACTTCTAATGCAAACATAGCCTTGATGTCATGGAGAAAGGTCTACATAATTCATTTACCAAGATTTGGTTGACTTTACTGTGTTACTGAGGATTTTTTGTGGAGCGTTTTTTCTCTATGAAATGCAACTGTAGGAAAATGAAACTATCCTTCATTTCTTTAAATTTTTGGTGAGGTGGAGTTCTGTGGTGGGCCTAGTTGTGCATAGAGGGTTCATTTGCATGACCATTTGGGGAATAGATTAACTATGCTACTGTAGCAATTTGTCTAATGATAAAACTGGTCATACCATTTGTATTCTTCAACTAAAGGTCTCTCTTTGGTAGCCAAATAGATGAGTGATGTATACCTTTTTTCCCCACTTTTAATTGATTTTCAAGATTATAGAGGTGTCTTCCATGTTGAGTATGATTTAATTTTCGAATTGGTTTGATGTTTATCCATAAAGTTTGTCAATATAGTCTATGAATAGGCTAGAACAATACAATTGTGGAAGTCATTTGAATAGTATACAAGATGAGACATGGGCTGCAGTTGCTGAGAAGAATTTGTTTGTCTGTATTGTGCAGGTACCCTGGTACTATGTTCACGTAGGTACCTATGTCTAGGAGAACCACAAAAAGTCTAGTTCTCTTGTTTGGCAGCTAGATAGTCACCAGGGCATATGACTGATTGTTTAAAACCTTTGGGCAGGGGACCAGGGGGACCATACCTCATTATTTAACCCTTTTTAACTGATTTGAAGGAGATGGAGTCAGGATAAAAAGCAAATATTTAAGTAATACACATATCTTCTTCCCCCTATCTTGGAGGGAAAAGCAAACTTTATCTATGGCATCCAAAAAGAAGGTGAGGTGAATAGTAAAGACCAGTTTCTAGGTTCCTTAGCATACATACATCTGGGGTGTAAGAGTGTTTACGGCCAAAAAAGTCCAATCAATTTTCACTTGTTCATATTTCCTTATTGATTTTCCAGAAAAATGTTATGTCAACCACAAAACACACATTTATTTAAAACAAACAAAAGAAACAAAGAAAAAATATTCCCTAATACCTTCATATAAATTCGTACTGCAAGCATGAATTTACTTCAGGAAAAGATACTGTTTCAGCATCAGCCATATCTAATGTTTATTTTTATTTCTTTGGTAATAAAATAATAAATATAGTGTAAGATGAGGCAAAATGAATAGAAGACTCTTGAACAAGGAAGACCTGGGTTCAAATCTCACTTATGACAATTTCTATCTGAAGGCACTAGAGCAGTGATTCTCAACTTTCCTAATGCCATGACCCTTTAATACAGTTCCTTATGTTGTAGTGATCCACAACCACAAAATTATTTTCAATGCTACTTCATAACTGTAATTTTGCTATTGTTAGGAATCGTAATGTAAATATTTGATATGCAGGATGTATTTAAGTTGAACATAACCCACAGGTTGAGGACCACTGCTCTAGAGAAATGCACTTATCTTCTATATAGTTCAGAAAATTCCATAGAACATAAATGCTAAATCATGAAGAAATTTTAATCTACTTTGGGTGAAGAAATACTAATGCCAGGCATGAGTTCTCTTATACTGATGTTGCCATTGTCTCATATATTCTTGAATATTTTATAATCTAGATTTTGTGTTTAAAAATAATTTTAAGCATCTGCAGATTGTTTTCACATTTTGAGAAAAATAATATAATTGCTAAATTTTCATGATTAAAATGCTGAGAAGCAAAAAACAAACAAACAATGTTAAGTGGAATGTATTGTTTTAGATCACACATAAATGAGTCATTAGGGTGGTATAATAATCTATTATCAAAAATATTTATTGCATGTCTATTAAATAACAACTTAAATATCCTGTTCACAGCTCTCAGTTTAATCCAATAAATATTTTCTAAGCTACTGCTTCTAAAGTACGGCATGAGGTTGTAGAGAAAACAAAAAGATAAATGAAATCTAAAAGAACTTAAATTCTTATACTATTTATGCAAGTAGAGAATAAAATGCTAATATTCCAAAGGAACCATCACAGATCCTATATATTTTTTTTAAAAGATGAACAGCAATTGACCTTTAGACTGTATTTTCATGTTCAAATATCCATGATTTTATTAGTCCATCTTGGCTGTTCAAAAATAACTCACTATATTAGCGACCTTATATAATGCATATAGCCTAATATTTCAGAACATCATGCTGCTAAATGAATTATGATAGTTACATTTAAACCCAAATTATCACTTTCCAATGTCTACCATGAGGATTATGTTTTGTTTTGTTTTTTTAAAGCCAATATAGCACTAATAAATAGCTTATAACCTAGGTTTCCAATGTTTCCTCTTATTATAGGGCCTGAGAGGGTAACTGTTTTTTATAATCTCTTAAACTCTGATTTTAAAAAAAATGTCTATAATAACAACACTTGCCTAGTAATTATTTAATCAATGGGTGGTTGAAGAGTTTTTATGTTACACCTGCATTCTACTTTTTAATTTGATTGCATTTTTGACATCAACTTCCTTTAAAAAACAAATTGCCTGGTTGTTATCAACTGGTTTAAATAAATAAAACTGATAGTATAATAAGCTTGAAAGTGAATTGTAATCCAGCAAATAAGCAAACATAGACAAAGCTCTCCCTTGTTGGAGAAAAAAGGGGTGGTATTCCGTAGATGCTTCTAGCTTTCTAATAGTATGAAGAAATTGAAGCTGTTGCTATATAATGGTGATGAGTATTTATTGACCTGAAAAAAAGCTAAATTCTTAGCTGACTTTGTCATTATTCTGATTCACTTAATGGGGTTAGAGGAATTCTCATTTAGCACATATGTTCCAGAACTATGCAAGAAACATCTGTGCTGTAGCCATGAAGTTCATTTCTCTGCTTCTGATCATTACCATAACATCAGGAAAAGAAATCTGTGAATCAACTGGATGTGCCATCATCTTTAGTGTGGATTTGAAGTTCTTCATCCTGCTGAAAGTCAACTTTACCACAATGAATTAGGTGATCCATCATGAACTACAAAGATCTGAAGACTGGTCCTTGCAAAGAGCAGAAGGAAAGGCTAGGTTTGTTGGCTTCTATTCATCTCCATTTCTTCTTCTTCTTCTTCTTCTTCTTCTTCTTCTTCTTCTTCTTCTTCTTCTTTTTCTTCTTCTTCTTCTTCTTCTTCTTCTTCTTCTTCTTCTTCTTCTTCTTCTTCTTCTCCTTCTTCTCGTTCTCCTTCTTGTTCTCCTCCTTCTCCTTCTCCTCCTTCTCCTTCTCCTTCTTTTTCTTCTTCTTCTTCTTCCTCCTCCTCCTCTTCCATTTCATGCTCTTCCTCCTTCTTTTGCCATTATAGTGAATCTTTGTGTGTGTGTTTTATTTTATTTTTCAATTAGTTTTTTTATGCACTATTGTTTAATAAAAACCCTAAAAACATCTACACAAAGGAATATATTTAAGGTAATATTTTTCTACTAAAGGGTTGTTATGTGATAGGACTAATATTTATTAGCATTTCCTTGACTCAGCTTCTTTCACAATAACCACAATAAGGAATGGTATAAGGGCTGCCCCCCACCCCTGCTTTGGCAGAGATTATATTTCCGTGAAAGCCGACAAAGCTTCCAAGAATATGATTGGCCCCTATTTCCCCAATGAAACTTTCTACACACCTAAGGGCAAAAAATGTCTCAACCATGGGCAGCTGGGGTCCTCAGATCATCTGGGTCATTATATGTTTCTCAATATTCTACACTAATTACCAGATGCATTTTCTTTTTTTTTTTAATTTTTAACTCTTTTGTTATTTTCCCAAATGACATGTGAAAATAATTTTAACAATTTTTTTTTAATTTTGAGTTCTAAATTTTCTTCCTTGTTACCTCCCTACCCACTCGCTGAGGCAGTAAGAAATTTGACATAGGTTTAGAATCAGCAAATCATTCTTAAATATTAGTATACACATTAGTACGTATATACATACATACACACATACATACATACATACATATTACTCATGTTATAAAAGAAAACAGACCAAAGAAAAAATGCCACAAAAAAAAGTGAAAAATAGTATGCTTCAATATGTATTCAGATTTTGGAATTGTCTTGGTCTCTTTGGTGTATAAGTCTAATAGTGATTTTACTGAGTCAAAAGGATTTCACATTTTAGAGACTTCCAAAATGCAACCTGGAATTTTAGAATATGTTACATCTTTACCAGTAATATACTCGAGTAACGACTTTCCAATGGGAGTTGCCAAAATTGGAATTTCCCTTTTTTTCACCTTATATTAATATCTTCATTTTTTTCTCTGTGAAATTTTAACAATATTGGTAATGTATATCTTAATCTTATTTTCCCTCTTAATGTCGTTCATCATCACTTCAGAAGTAACTTTTTAAAGGTACTTTTCTTCATTCTTTTTTGACTTTAACTTTTTTTTTCATTTTAGTTGTAAAATTTTAATCTACTATTTTCTAAGGGGCTCTCTAGGATACTTTAACCTCATTGTATGCTTGTGGAATTTAATACATCATAGTCATTAGATTTATTAAATTCTCAACTTTTACTTGCTTGAAAGTTAATTCCATTTTAACAATATGGTCTATGTTTCCTTTTTCACCATGCCGTTGTTAAATGACTCCAGTTCCTGGTAGTTATACTGTCCTACCTGACAGGAATATTGAGGAAAATGTTTTATTAATGATTGAAAAACACTTTGAAAATGTGAAGTGTCATATAAATGTTAAATTATTCCTGACATAAGGTACTAGACAATACTAGCTATGCTGATGATAAATGTCGGATCACAGTATTATGTCTGTGAAATAGCCTGTCTCTACTTTTGTGCCTATTGCCTTCTGAGGGAGCTAAGGATACATGAAACTGGGCTTATTATTTTCTAGGTGTTACAACCAACATTAAACTGTCCTGCTGGTCTTATATACTGCTAAGAATGTGACACAATAACACTAATATAATGAAGAACTGGTTTGAGGTTTTTATGTGCATATCTGTTATGTATGCATTAATGTATGGCATACATTTCTCTATATTTATAGAGAAAGACATATATGTACACATACATATATGCTACTAAGTATATGAGTGTGCGCATGTATATCAAAAGCTAAATTTGAAATAAACTTAGAAAGATACTTTTCATATTTATACTCTCAGAAAAAGGAGGTATTTGATTAGACCAATACCTAAGACCCGAAGAGAAAAGATTAGAAGCAGAATATAATTTGACACATTATAGTTCTGCTCTTTATCATGCAGATGAACAAGTAACTTTGTGGCATAAATTTTATTTAGAGTAGAATTTGTTGTGGTTGTAGTAGAGGGTGGGGCATTTAAGAGGGACTAAAGTTGAAAATGTAACAAAAGCAATCATGCTGAGTACATATTATTTGACTCCCTGGGAATATATGTACTCCAGACCAGAATCAAAGGATCTACATTGTAACAGAGTGAATTAATTTCTTCTTGGTCCTCCTATGACTCCGGGGTAAATCAAAGAAAACTAATGATGGAGTTTGGTAGAGCTAGACATTCTGTGGAGTACAAAAAGTAATGGGAAGCATCTTTTCCTGATTCTGTGACCAATACTCTTTGAAATAGTCACTAATCATTAGCTTGAAAAATGGATGCTTCATCATTCTATTATGTAAGTCATTCTGAATTGAGCTCATGTCCATTCCCATGACAATAGACAGCATGCATATTACTGCTCTTACATATTTTCAAGTCATAGTTTTCTAAAGAAAATAATATTTTCAGCTATCCTTTAACATTTACTAAAAAGTAAATCATCTTTCATAGGGGAAATTCCCCATTTAAATATTTTTTAGAATACACTTCATTGCAAGACTAAATTTGTTTTCCACTTGACTCTGTTTTCCAACCTCTTTATACATGGTTGTTGTTGTTGTTCAGTCATTTTCGATAATGTCCAACTCTTTGTGGCGTTGTTTAGGGTTTTCATGGTAAAGATATTTGAATGATTTTCGATTTCCTTCTCCAAATCATTTCATAGATTAGGAAACTGAGGAAAACAGAGTTAAGTGAGTTGTCCAAGATCAGACATTTAGTAATTGTCTGAGGTCAGATTTGAATTTGAGAAGATAGCTCTTCCTGACTCCAGACTTAGCATTCCATTTATTGTACCACCTAGCTGCTCTCACGCATGGTAACTTCCACTAAACTGTGTACATGCAGATGGTATTTCTACAGATTCCTTTGGACTAAGATAAAGATGTTGAAAAAACATATTTTCCTCATTATTTCTTTTCCCCAGCCCAAGTAACAGTGCCTGTCATAATTAGAGTTCCTTCATATGAAACATCTGGAGTATTTTAAATATATTAAAGTTATTATATCTCTTAAGGGTTAACATAATAACAAATTGGGATCTTTACAGGGATGACTTTCTATTAATCTGACAATACAAACTTCTTATGCATAATGCTTCTTTAATAAATATCTTTGAATTTGTGTGCCTATCATAATGCCAGATACTTAAAGTGCTTAATAAATGTTCATTATTTTATTATAGTTTTAAAGCATTATATAAATGTGAATTTCAAAAAATAAAACTAATCAAAGTATCTCCATCAAAACAAGGCCATGGAATAGTTATGTAGGAAAAAATTTAACATGAAGTATCAGAATTTAAGTCAGGAAGACTATAGTACAAATCGTTCCTCAAGGAATTACTATTGTGTGCTCTTGAACAAGTCACCTAACCATTCTGAGACTCTGCTTCTTAATCAGTAAAAGGGAGATAATAATTTCACTTTTGCTTCACATATTTTGGTCAAACTCCACTGAAATGACGTAAATAACATATTTCAAAGTGTTAAACCACTATATAAAAGTTGTTATTATTAATAGTAGTAGTAGTAGTATAGTATAAATAGCAGTAGTAGTATAGTATAAATAGTAGTAGAAGTATAGTATAAGCAGTAGTAGTATAGTGTAAGTAGTAGTAATAGTAGTAGTAGTATAGTAGAAGTAGTACTAGTAGAAGTAGAGGTGATGGTGATAGTGATGTTACTTATCATAAATTTATTACTATTAGTCAGTATCAATCACTCAGAAATCAGAGTCCTATGGAAGAATGAGATAACTATTAGGCAATGGGAGGAAACGGCTGGATAGAGGTTTACTTTCATTGATTCTTGATATAGATACTATACATACTTGTGGTAGTATCTAGATATAAATAATTGATTTTGACACTTATGGTCCAAGACAATGAGAAATCAAATGAAATTACTAAGAACTTTTCAAGTTTGAGAAGAAGGAATGTAAAATGGATTTCCCAAAAACTCATTTTCTGTATTCATAATTTTTACCTACAGCCAGCACCGGCTTTTCTCTCTTGTATTTTCTTCCTTTTCATCTCCTCTTTAAATTCCTATCATGCCTGCTACATTGGCTTCTTTAAAAAAAAATGCAAGGAAAATTATATAGAGCTATATTTAGATAATGTGTCTAGTCCTGAGGTCTTTTTTTTTTTTAATTCTATAATGAATACCTTTCTTTCGTGGGATAATGTAATGGCAAGCAAAGGAGTACTTTGCTCCTTGTTTCAGTTATTCAAGTGCTTTTAGCCTTGCCTCGATTTTGTCAATTCTTTGTTAGAAAAAGTATACATTGTGCTGCCCTTAATAAAAATAAGAAAGTTTGGAGACCTTCCCAGCGTTTAGTAGGCCTAACATCATCACATGGAGCTCATAATGGAAGGAACTTGCCAAAAGAGCTGAACAGGAAGGACACAACAGGAAAAATGGAACAGAAAGAGGCAGAGCATATAAAAGTCTGGACATGAACTGGGAATAAGAAGAACTGAGAGACAGGATGTTTGTGATGTCTATACTCTGTCTTTTGTTCTGTCTGTTGTTTTGTCCATTGCTCTGTTGATTATGTTACTTGATCAGATAGAAGCATTCTGTCTGTTGAATTGTGTTACTTTGTCAGACAGAAGCAATCTGTCCGTTAACTTGTGTTTATTTCTCAGACAGAAAGCAAATTGAGATGATAGTGCTGGCAATGTGTGTGAATATTTTTGTAACTCTGTTGAGCTTAATGTGTGCAAATATTACTGGGGCTCTGTTAAGCTTTGTCTTATCAGACACAGATACTTCAAAGAGATGTCCCCTTAAACCAGTGGTTCTCAACCTTCCTAATGTCACAATCCTTTAATACAGTTCCTCATGTTGCAGTGACCCCCAATCATAAAATTATTTTTGTTGCTACATCATAACTGTAATTTTGCTACTGTTATGAATTGTAATGTAAATATCTGATATTCAAGATGTATTTTGATTGTTACAAATTGAACATAACCCACAGATTGAGAACTGCTGCCTTAAACTGAGGTGTGAAACAGGAACTGAGAGCTGCCTACTTGTGAATCTTGGAAGCAGTCAGGAGAATCCAGGCAAGAGCTTGGAGCAGCCAGCCCTGGACAAGAGCTATGGAGTTTGGAAGTCAACCTTGAGTTAATATGAAAGGATGTTCACATGTATAAGGATATAAGTCATTCCCCAATTGATAAATGGTCAAAGGATATGAATAGGCAGTTTTCAGAGGAAGAAATTAAAGATATCTATAAGCATATGAAAAAATACTCTAAATTACTATTGATTAGAGAAATATAAATCAAAGCAACTCTGAAGTACCACATCACACTAGCCAGATTGCCTAAGATGGCAAACCATGAAAATGATAAATGCTGGAAAAGAGGTGGAAAAATTGGTGTGCTAATGCATTGTTGGTAGAGTTATGAACTGATCCAACAACTCTGGAAAGTAATTTGGAACTATGCCCAAAGGACTATAAAGATGCATACTCTTTGACCCAGCAATAATATTTCTAGGACTGTATCCCAAAGAGATCATACAAGTGGGAAGAGGACCCATATGTACAAAAATATTCATAACAGCTCTTTTTATGATGGCAAAGAATTGGAAATCCAGGGGATGCCTGTCAATTGGGAAATGGCCAAACAAGTTGTGGTATATGAACGTAATGGAATACTGTTGTGCTCTAAGAAACAAGAAGCAGACAGACTTCATAATAACCTGGAGAGACTTTTATAAACTGATGTTGAGTGAAAAAAGCAGAATCAGGAGAACTTTATACACAGTTACAGATACACTGTTTCTGTTATTACTAACTTTGATAGACTGAGCTGCTCTCAGCAATGCAAGGTTATAAGAAAACTCCAAAAAACTCATGATGGAAGAGATTATCCACATCCAGAGAAATGAACTACAGAGTCTGAATGCAGATTGAAGCAAACTAGTAAACTACTTGCACTTTCTCCCTTTTGTGTTTTGTTTTGTTTTGTTCCTTCTTTCTTGTTGTTCACTCCATTGGTTATAACTGTTCTTTACAATTTTACTACTGTTTAATGTAAAGGTATTTGTAGAACCTATATCTGATTGCATGTAGCCAGGGTGGGGAGTGGGGAGAGGAGAGGGAGGGGGAGAAAATTTGGAACTCAAGGGATTGTGGAATTGAATGTTGTAAACTTAAAAGTAAATAAATAAATTTAAATATATGAAAGGACCTTTATTTGGGTACTCAGTGCTGACTGATTGTAGTTGTGACTTACTTCTAACCTAGAGGTGTATGATCTTTGTACTTTCTACTACCCCTTAAGAGTGTACTTAGTAGTGTTTGATGATATTTTAACTCAATTTTGACCTAGGGATGAGGGGTCTTTGTACTTTCCACTACCTCTTAAGGATGACTGAAAGTCAACCTGGAGTCAAGATTAAAGAAGGCTTTGACTTGGGTGCTTTATACTGATTGATGCGATTGTGACTTACTTGATACATTTTGTTTAAGACTAAGTAGCCACATTATTAATAAGCTGTTATGTTATATTTTTGTGAATGTTTTACTTTAGTTTATTGCTAAATAGGGAATTCACTATACTATGCCATGAGAACCTTAAAATTATTCACAGCTGCAGTCCTAAGTAGAGCTGCTCATGATTGGCTTTACAGGTAGGAGGAGAACAGGGTAGAATGAACTTTCCTTTTAATTCTCCTATTAGAAGAGTTTCAGTAAGATCTTACTGTCACATGGCTAGTGCAAAATTGGTCAATAAGAGCCCACCCTTGACCTTGGGCTCTCTATTTCCCTAACCAACCATATCAAAATATCATCTCCCTTCTTGTTTCATACCAGATAATTGTCTTTATACGTACTGCACAGCATGGTTATTACATGCAAGCTAAGTAAGCAAGTTACCATGGATGTGGAAGAGGTCATCCAGCCTCAAATCACATGAAGATTTCAAACCAACAGGCTTATATTCCTGCATATAATGTAGTCATTTTAGATAAATAGCTAAATATAATTTTAAAATGATTCTGACTTTGAACAGAAGGAGGAATTATTTCCAAACCACATGTTCTTCCCTCCACATCTTCAACAACTTATGGAAATAATGGAAATAGGCAAGGCCTAGGAAAGTACCAAGATCAACAATTGGCAGGAAAGTTTTAATTAAATTAAGCTACTATTTTTTCTGAGTTCCAGTTTTGAAATGATTAATAATAATCCTGGATATGACAATGCAGCCACAAAGTCTATGTATTGAAATTGACAATTTTAATAGCAGTTATTTTGCCTTTTTCTGTACTACATGAAGCTCTTTACATCAGTGATTCTCAACCTTCCTAATGCCACTACCCTTTAATATTCGTATGTGGGCATATCTGTATGTGGGCAGACCCACCTGGAGACAGATAGAGGAGTGGTGTCTCTGTTCCTAAGACCATAGGAAATATGTGTTTTCTGATGGTCTTAGGAGACCCAAAGGGGTCACAACCCACAGGTTGAGAACTGTTGCTTTACATGGATGAACCTAATTATCTCAGGAGGTCTTAGGTGACATTTTTGTAATCAATGCCTAACTACATAAACTGACCTTGTACCTATGATAAGTAATTCTCTTTTTTATGTTAAATTGCATCTGCATGACATAACATTTTTTCCCTTCTATATGAGAAATGGAAGGAACATTTATTAGATTTTTAAAAATATAAACCATGCTATAAACATGAAGTGCAATCTAGGCTCTAGCAGAGATCAGAAACTCAAATGAAGATTCTCTAGAAATTAGTGATTCTTTACAACTTCCCAAAACAGAATTTTATATTTATGTCCTTAGTG
The DNA here is from genome assembly GCA_028646515.1 of Pseudochirops corinnae. NCBI lineage: Eukaryota > Metazoa > Chordata > Mammalia > Diprotodontia > Pseudocheiridae > Pseudochirops > Pseudochirops corinnae. The sequence goes on from CM053587.1 coordinate 126,024,927, forward strand.
TACCTAGAAACAAAAAATTTAGTTTATGCAATCCATGTTTATTTTCAACATGTATCCATTTAGCAACAACTGTGTGTCATGTACTGTTATGCTGGAACTATAATCACAAAAACAAACCAACCCCTGCCCTCCAGGTAACTATATTACACTAGAGGCAGGGAAAGACATGTACAAAAGTTAGAAAACATGAACCATATGAAAGTAAATCCAAGTTATTTTTTGAGGTACCATTATCTAAACAATTCAGAATAATCTTAAATTTTGAAGTCCTACTTAAGACAAGCTTTGAAGGAAGCTAAATATTCTAATAGGTAATAGTGAAGAGGAAGTGCATTCCAGGTAAAGTGAGATAATGGACAAAGATAAAGGTATGTGAGGTGAAATGTTTTTAATGAACAATATTAAGCCGGCAACTTTAGCTAAAAGAGTGAATGAAGGATCAGCTCTGAGGTTCTACCTCATATTCATCAGGTTGGCAAAGAAAACAAAAGAGAAGCAGGATGTTTTTTTAAAGGAATGATGGGAAAGTAGGCACACCAATACACCATTTTTTTGCTTTTGCTTTTTAGAAAGAGGAAGTCAGGGCAATTGGGGTTAAATGACTTGCCCAAGGTCACATGACTAGTAAGTGTTCTGGATTTGAGGATGGATTTGAACTCAGGTCCTCCTGACTCCAGGGCTGGTGCTTTGCACCACCTAGCCACCCCACCCACCCCCACCAATACATAATTGGTGGAGATTTGAATCAGTCTAAATATTTTTAAAACAAATTATAAATATCCCAAAGTCATTAAACTTTGTGTCATTTAACCTAGGAACGTAACTACTACAGACATACTCCAAAGAGGTCAGCAATAAGGGGAAATTATCAATATTTATGTAAATATTTAGAAGAGCATTTCTGTTGTAATAAAATACTGGCAACAAAGTAGATGTCCATCAACGTGGAAATGATTTAAGATCTGTGATATATAAATATAACAGAATGCTATTGCACCATCACACATGATGAATACAATGATTCCTAGAAACCTGGAAAGACTTGTATGAACTTCTGCAGAGAGAAATTGGTAGAAATAGGACAATTTCTTATATCACGACTATAACAGCATAAAGGGAAAAGAATTGAAAGACCTGGCAACTCTGATCAACATGACCAATCAGAATTTTGTCTCTTGCTAAAGAGGTAATGTATTAGAACTACAGAGAGAGACATATATCTCCAGAAACATCAAATGTGTTTATTTGTTTTGATTATCTGTTTGGGTTTTTGTTTTTGTTTTCCAATTTCTAAAATAATTTTTATTGTCAGAATTCTGTGCTTTAGTTCTCCCTCTCCTGCACTGTCTTGGTACCCCGGAGTCAACCAGTATGTCAGGCAATGATGAGACTGATCTTTCTTCCAGCTGGGGAGTCTCTTCAAATGGTGGATGTTTTTCTAATATGCTGGGGATTATCTCCTCCAAAGGGATGTTCCACAGGATTCATGGCCACATCCCAGACACAAGGCCAGCAGTTTCTCTTAGCCTTGTATTTGTGATAGGTACAACCTGCCTTAAGGATAGATTTATCAATACGACCTGCTCCAGCAACAACACCACCCACAGCTCTGTTAGCAGAGGAGATCACTTTCTTAGAGTAGTAGCTTCAGTAGAGTTTTCTTGGTTTCAGGATTGTGGGAAATCACTGTGGCAGAGTTTCCAGGTGCATGGGCAAGCTTACCCCAGTCCCCAGGCTTTTCTTCAAGACAACACATTATGGTCCCTTCAAACATAGTGCCAACTGGGAGGACATTGCCGATGCTGAGCTGAGCTTTCTTACTACGGTACACAAACTGGCCAGTATGGGTGCCTTCAGCAGTAATGAAAAGCTCTGTCCTCTTTTTAAATTGGTAAGGATCCCGAAAAGCTACTTTTGCAAGAGGAGCCTCTCGGCCTGGATCATGGGTCACGTCCTTTACCATACCCTTAATGTAGCCAGGCCTCTCGGTGAAGTCGACAGCCCGGAACTTGGCAGTCTGTTTCCTGTGCTTCATGTGAGCACAGAAGACAGAGCTGGGACCCTTCCTCTGACCACGGATCACTCGTCCCATGTCGCGCGGTCTCCTTGGGTCCGGGGAAGCCGCAACTCAAGGAAGATTAGATACAGGGAGTCCTGGCAACGGCAGGGCCGCTACTGGAGGGAGGATGGCCCTCTGAGGGCCCGGATTGGATACGGATGGTTGAAGGCTACAGAGAGAGACAGGAGTAGGTCTCACCTGGCTCTGGACTTCTGATTATCTATTTGTTATAAAGGAAGGTCTGAATTAATGAGAACAGGTAGACATGGGGGGAAAAAAAGGCAAACGCCAAATCAATAATATATTTAAAAGTACACAGAAAAAAAAAAAGACGTTCAGGAGACACAAAGAAGTTGATTTTTTTTTTTTTACTACAGTGTTAAATTTAATATACTCTTTAAATTCAAACTAACAAAAACTACTATTTGTATATTAAAAGTCTATGTTCATGTCTCAATATGTGTATACATGTGCATATAAACATCTGGACATATGGCAAATATGTATACACATACATATAAAATACATATATTGTGCTTAAAGTTATCCAGAAAAAGCCTGGAAAAGTTTTCTTAAGAGGGCTTATGAAGTCCTTTATATGCTAAACAAAGGTGTTCTCAATAATTTCCTGGAAGCAAGCGGGAGCCTTGGGAGATTTTTGAGTAGGGGAGGGATATAATCATACTGTAGTTATGTTTTAGGAATATAATATTAACAGCATTATGGATGATGGATTAGAATGAGGAGGGACTTGAGGCAGGAAGAACAACATATATTCTATTGCAATTTAAATTGCCTATGAGATAAGTTTTAACATTATCTAGGGCATAAGTGATTTTAAAAAAGTGGTTTACAACAGGTTCTTTATTGTTAGTCAACAAGTATTTACTATGAATTTATTGAGAACCAGATAATGTGCTAACTGCTAAGATTATAAAAAGGGCAAAAACAGTCCCTACTCTCAAAAACCTTCTGTTTAATATCAGAAAAACATAATTGTCTATAGATAGATAGATAGAAGATAGAGAAATATAGATATAGTACATACAGAGTAGGTGAAAGGAAATATTGAATGGGAAGATACTAGAAAATGGAGACAGAGAAACGCCTCCTCCAGAAGGTTTAGGAAGTGAAATTTTTAACAAAAGGGAAACCAGCAGGGGGTAGACAGGAAACAGAATATTTTAATTTTATCCTCTTCTTCCTTCATCTTCTGTGGTTTCATCAGTTTAGGAAACTAGTAGTATGGAAATGCCCTCCACCCAATGCAGATCCCATATTGAGAAAATGTGTATGACTTGTGATGTTATATATTTGACTAGAACGTAGAAGCATTAAGGGACTTGCCAGGACAGTGCAGTTAATATATATCAGACACAATACTTGAACCTAGGTTTTCCCAACTCTGAGGTCTACTTTTCTACTATCCTCTATGTCACATTTGCCTTAGTATCCATCTTTTCAATTTAAATGTCACGAGTCAGGATATAAAACAAAAGTAGGAAATAGGAACTGAAAAAGAAGGAGTAATCATGCTATCAGATTCGAATGGAAACTACCAGTAATATCTGAAGTCAGATATTCAACTTGAGCTAATGTCATTATATTGATACCTCAAAATTAGTTTGAAGGTTGACAGGTTATGTGGATATAACCTTCTGGTTAGAGGATCACAGCTCTTAATATAACTTTATGATGATGAAAAAAATTAAGGAACCAATAACATTTTGTAACAATCTTTTATTTTTTTCTCCCAATATAGATTTTTACCATGATCTTTAATTAAGATATAATAACATATATATCTTAGTATATAGCACAATACTTGGCTTTTGCCTTATGAAGAAATTTGATTTTTTTTTTTTTTTACATATAACTTGGACAGTAATGACTAAATTAGAGGGGAGCAAGATATCTATAACCTTCTTTTCTTCTACGTTGGTCTGTACCTTTTCTTCTATTTTTATATGATGCTAGAAACACTAGGTGTCATAAAGCAGCTGGCAGGGGACAGCACTTAGGAAAGCAGCCAATTATTGCTTCCAAGAGCAAAGCATTTTGGCTTGGCCTAGGGACTAAATCTGTTCTCTACTTCAAAATGAAAATCTCTTAATGGCTGCTCTGTGCTCTGTTACCATACATATGCATTAGGCCAGCCTGAAGGGAGCATAGACATTGATTGTTTTTGGAGAACAGGCTATTCCCTATACTATCTTTACATGTTCTTTCATTTTACCATTTCTAAGTGATGGATACATTTCGGTGAGTACAATTGGATTTAAGGACAGATCTTAGATTCAGGGCCTATGTTTTGATCTGCAAGATTATCTTGGTTGGTGCCAAAAGAGAATGAAAAATCTAAGTTTCATTATTTTGTAAATAATGAGCAAACAAATAATGTTTTCCTTAACTTGTTACCAGGAAATATATAGACTTGTTTATGTGTTTGTTTCCATTCAAAAACTATGCCAGATTTATGAACAATATTTCTCCCCTTTAAATTATTTAGATATTTTAATATCTTCTTTTTCTAAAAATTCTATAATCTCATTTATAGTAGGATCAAGAAATTGTACACACAATTTTTGCAGTTCAGAAGCTGTGAAGGTACTTAAATGGTCCCAGTGAGACTGTGATAAAAATGGATATACCTCCATCTCTCCGCATCCTGCTTGGCTCTCTATTCATTGGACCTTCCTTAGGAAACCAAGTCTCCTATTCCAATGCTAGTCACAAGCCTCTTGCTGTGCAAGATGGACATTGGCTCATTGATAACTGTGCAAGGTGGGATTGACAACTAGCCAATTTAGAAAAGGCTGCTGGTCAAGATTAGGACAAAAAAATAACATGGAAAAATAAAAAGCTCTTATTATGCAGCCAGATGGACTAGAACCAAACAAAGTAGCTGTCACACCAGCAGTCAATCTATGATAAACCTTTTCTCTTGTCTCCTCATCATTTTCAGGCATGTGTTTTGTTACTCTGGTCTCATTGATAATGAAATCACTGCATCAACACTGCCAAGAACAGAGGTGGAGAAAAGATAGGAGTATCTAAGCCAGGCTTCTCCTCTTCTGAAGTGGTCACTGATTATACATTTTTGGGGTGAATGTGTGTGTGTGTGTGTGTGTGTGTGTGTGTGTGTGTATGTTGATCTCTCAAGCTTTTGACTCTCAGATAACTAACTGGGAGATTTGTTTGTTTGTTTGTTTGGCAGGTGGAAAATAATAGTTGAATACAAGGAAGGGAACAGGAGGAAAACTCCTGAGGTATATCATAACCTAAGGATAAGAAAAAGAAGAGTACACAGTAGCCATGACTGTCATGTTCCCTTTATTAATTTTTTCTCATAATAGACAACTCTGTATTCTCCACTTAGCATTCAAATTTAACATCAGCCATAAATATATTATTTAGGATTGTGCACTATACTTTAATTCAGTTTTTTTATTTTAATTTAATAATATGGGAGGAGAAGCCCATTGTTGTTAAGAATTGAAGTTATAGGTCTAGGAAATTTAAAACTAGTTTGAATTGGTTAGTCATTTGCAGTTTGTGTATCCAAGCTCTTCATGTAGCAAGCATAGTTTCCATATCTTCATAGTAGTATGGAAAGTATTTTCCTTTCCTTAAATCTATGACCAAAGATTTCTGGCTAAGTCAGATTCTTTTAAAGTGGAAAGACAAGTTCAGGCACAGCAATTGACTGTGATCACCATCCACGGACAAACCTAGCTAAGTGCTAAGAGCATTTTCATGAACACGTTGCACAAAAAGTGTTTAATCCTCTATCTCTGTGTGTTATATTTAGAAATAGGTTTTGGGAATGGAGAAAAAGTAGCATTTAAAAATGATTTTTACAATAATACAAGTCAATATGTAATCAATTCCACTGTTAGTCTCACATACTTTATATCTAATTTTTAAAAATTAACTCATAGGTTTTTGGGAGAAATGTCAAAAAGCCTTCAAAGGAAAATTTTATCTATGTTCAATCATAGATGAATATAAAAATTGAGCTAGTAGATGCTATTTGACTCATAATGAAACACCTTTGTGCTTATTCTATTATTTCTTTTGTCATTACATTCATTTATGTATGTGTTATCTCCCCAACTAGGTTGAATTCTTCTTAAGAACACATGTTGTAAAGTTTAATGTATATCTATCCTCTGTCTTATTTATTTTTATATCACCCTTCAGCTATTGGGAGGGAAGGTTTCATAAAGGGGCATATATTTTAAATTTTAACAAATGAAGTTAAACTTTAAAATAATGAAATATGCCATATGACATAAAAATTTTCATGTGTTTTTTTAATTGATAAAACTTGTTGTTGTTGTTTTTTTCTTTTCTGTGACAGAAAACTTACTAATGTGTATCACATTATATCCTGCCTGCTTGGACAGAGAATACTGAGGATAATGTAACATCTCCTTGATGATTCAAGATCTTCATTGTGAAATCTCTTATTGTATATACGTTTCTATACACAGAAATCATTCTGTGTCTGCTCTGGTTCTATATCAGTATATTGAAGGAATTCAATTAGTATAGGCAAAGTAAATTGATTGATTTATTTGTCTTCTTTCCTCTTTTCTGGGTCAAAAGGGTATAAAAGTGGACAAAGTAAATTAAAAATCACAGTTTGTAAACTGTCTATAAAGATTAGCTGAGTTGCTGGTATTGTGCATGTGTGACCCTTGAAGCAGAATGATTAAGTAGAAATTTTACTTCCAGATAACAGAACCACAAGAATCTTAACATTATTAACCATAATTGGAGAAGAAAAACAATGTGTTGTCTTCATAAAGTTTGATTCTGTATTTAATGAACCCAAGTTTCTGCATGAAAAAATATTCTCTCAGTGACAATGTAGAATTGAAATTTATAGGATAATAGAATCACAAAAGCAAAAAAAAAAAAATCTATGTTATGGGTCACCCAAATCACAATGGTGAGACACATGGTCCAGATAAGTAGCTGAAAATGTTACCTACAAAAAACTGTGTAATAAGGGGTGGAGCTAAGATGACAGAGTAAAAGCAGGAACTTGTTTAAGCTTCTGTACCAACCACCTCCAATACTTGTAAAATATGACTAAGGAAATTTTAGACCTCTGGAACCCACCAAGTGACAAAGAGAAACAAATCTCCCACTGAAGGTAGCCTGGCAGGCCAACAGAAAGGGTCTATCTCACAGGGCTGGGATCTAAGCACAGTGTCCAGTGAGTAGGGTGGGCCCAGACCTGGGGTTGGGAGGGGTGGGGGAAACCAACAGCATAGACCAACCTGAACATACTTCAGGAGAGTGAATCACCAGCAGCCGCAACAGTTTTCAGACTTCTCAACCCATAAATGCCAAAGAGAAAGAAAAAGATCAGTATGGAATTCTGTTGAAACTGGATGAGAGAAGAACGTGGTCTGGCCCCTGATTCCTGGGTGAGAGGTGGTGGAGGCCCAGTGGCTTCAGCTGCTGCAAAGTGGCTGCCTTTGAAGCTCCAGGCCTGCAGAGCCCAGCGGGACAAAAAGACCATACAAAGGGCAATCACTCTTGCTTTGACCTTCTTGGATCTGGGTCACAGTCTTGGCTGGTGGTCCTGGGATGAGGAATGCCAATGTCCAGAGCTTGTGGTGGCTGTAGAGAGGGCACCCTCCTCATGGCTCTGACAACATTTGTGAAAACCCCAGCAATTTGGGACATAGCTCTCTCCACTATGGAAGCAGAGTTCCGCCATGGCAAAGAGCTCAAAAGTCAAGTAATTGGCTGACAAGATGAGCAAGCAGAGGAAGTGCAATAGATGATAAAATCCTTTTTTGGGAACAAAAAGGATCAAAGCATGGAACTCAAGGAGGACAATGAAGTCAAAACTTTTGCATCAAAAGCTTCTAAGAAAAATATAAACTGATTACAGGCCATGGAAAAGCTCAAAAAGGATTTTGAAACTCAAGTAAGAAAAGTGAAGGAAAAATTGGGAAGAGAAATGAGAATGATGCAAGAAAATCATGAAAAATAAGTCAACAGCCTGCTGAAGAAGATGCCCAAAAATACTGAAGAAAATAACATCTCAAAAATAGACTAACTCAAATGGCAAAAAAAGGCCCAAAAAGCCAATGAGGAGGAAAATGCCTGCTTTCCTTTGTCACTTGTCTTGAGGCCCCATTATTCCTGATTGTAAGAGCCTCCTTGAACCCTTGTTGTTTGATCTTTATAATCTCTTTTGGGTTGGGATAGCAAAGCTTATGAAAATTACACATTTTAAAAAGAAGCAAAAATAAATTCAGTGGAAGCCTAAAGCATGTCTGTGGCTTTGCTATTGGAGCTCTGTGATAACTGCTTCAATTGCTCAGAGGTCTTAACAAGCCTCAGAAGGAAACTTTAGATAACAGGCTTACTTTGTGGTTTAGATGTTAAGAAGATTTGAGATATAGGAAAATCTGAGCTACAGATAAGTGGGAAATTATTATATTCATCTCAATATAGTACGATAAGTGCTAACTAGTTAGTTTAATGAGAGCATAAAATGAAGCCTTTTAGGGACATAATGGTACTGCACATACTATAACCTATCAGAAATAACAAGACCTCGCACAATAATAGAGACTCTGCAGTCTGACTCTTAATTGTATTGATGACTGATTCACTTATTCATTTTCAATAGTAAACCAGGGGAAAATGCTGATACCATAAAAAAATCTACAAGTATGATACAAAATATGCTTAATCCACTGAGAGTTAATGAAGCAAAGGAAATAAGATAAAATAATTTGGTATTTATATAGCTGTTTTTGAACATCCCCCAGATATTACTTTAAGAGAATTACAAAAGTTATTGTTATTTTTTTTTTTACAAAATCAGAATAATCTATTGTGAAATATCTGAGAACTACCAAGGTAAAAAATGATGTTTGTTTTCTAAGTTCAATTGGATACCCCCCAATATAGTGTCAGGCTCTGTGCTAAAAGCTGGCGATACAATTAATTAAAAAAAATATAATCCCTGTTCTCAAGAAACTTACATTCTAATGGAGGGAGACAAAACAAAAAAGGAGAAAGGAAAATAGGATGTGTTGGTTTGAGGAGAAAGGGTACCAGGGGTACCTAGCACAGATATCAAGCAGAAATCAAGCAAAGCAGCAGATGCAAGACTGAATGAGGTGAAAGATCAGTTTCTGTCTTACACAAAAGAAGGTGATGGGAGAATTTTGGTATTCTACCCTCCCCCCAAAAAACAGAGGGAAAAACAAGGTTAAACAAGTGATTCCAAAAAAATTATAGTAGTTTTCACTGTCCCCTTAAGTTAGCTACCTACTTTTATATTTGTTCAAATATGCATATACTATATATATATATATGTAGTGTAGACATACAGCATGTAATATAGTTTTGTGTATATGTATGCATGCACATGTACATACACACACACATACACACACACGTGCATATCTGTGTGTGTGTGTGTGTGTGTGTGTGTGTGTGTGCTGGATGAAACTTGGCCTCAAAAACAAGTGGGTCTGGGTTAGTGTCCTGACTCTGGCATGTACCGGCTATGTGCTGCTGACCAAGTCATTTAACCTCTCTTTATTCTAGGCAAAGTGATTATTGATGTAGGTGCACATCTGCAATTTAGAGTGTTTCCTCACTTGAGAATTAATTACACTAATGAAATTGTTGATCTAATCTCAATCCCTAACCCTTATGCATACAAATATAGAGACATAAAATCTTAGGATCATAGAAGGAGAGTTAGAAGGGAATTTAGAGGACATTTAGCCTGCTCCCCCCCCACTTTTTATTTTTTGTTCTTTTTTGAAGGGGGATGGCAGGGCAATTGGGGTTAAGTGACTTGTCCAAGATCACATGGCTAGTAAGTGTTATGTGTCTGAGGCCGGATTTGAACTCAGGTCCTCCTGACTCCAGGGCTGGTGCTTTATTCACTGTGTCACCTAGCTGCCTCAACCCCCAACTTTATATAGATTAAGGAACTGAGGTCCAAAATGTTTAATTGACTTGCCTAAGGTCATATAAGTAGTTATCTATCTATCTATCTATCTATCTATCTATCTATCTATTTATCCACACACATATTTGAAGAGAGAGAGCATGTATCATGTGTGTGTTTGTAGATTATTTAATTTTTGTATATTAAAGTTTTGCTGTCTCTCAAGTTCAAGATTAATAAATAAGAATGGGTGGAAGGGACAATAATATGAGTACTATTATGAGGGAGTGGAAATTAAAAAAAACTCATTTGTATGTGAGGCAATGTTGTACTTTAATAAGAACTTTGTCAGACAACTATAGAAGCCCTGGGTCATAGTAATATGAAAAACATGAGAAGTCTTCTAATCTAATCCCCTCACATAGAAGATGAGGGGGAAAATATTATACAATGTTCCTTATATGAAATGACCCAACAATAATGATTAATGTAACTAGTAATGTCCTCTGTGTCCAGACACCTTTATCAAATAAGAAAAAAAAAGTATTTGAGTTACAGAATCAAGCAAACCATAAGCAGTATAAACTCAATGTGCACTCGTTCTACATTTTTCTGTTTAATTGAAGAATAAAAGAAATAACCTAAATATAAAAAGCCACAGATAAAATGTGGGATAAGTGAAATGCTTTTGACCACTACTACAGCTAAGCAAGAGAAAGGGAGGGAATGATTATCCTCCTAAGTTCCTCCTACTTATTTACCATATTAGTAGAAACCATGAACCAGTAACAAACCAGGCATTGTGCTGGAGTATAGAGCAGAAAAACTAGAACCACTAAAGATTGGATGAATGAGGAAATGAAATTTCTTTGGGGTAAAAAGTAACGCACAATTCTATAAGAGCACTTACCTTGGGAGGCAAGCAGAGAATTGTACCTAAAAGCATCTAAGTGACAATTACACAAACAGAGAAAAGGACTTCCCTTTTTAAACATAAGCTTTGAGTAATTGTTTTTTCAAATGTGTCATGTTTGAACTCATTTCCCTGGATTCTGTGTATAGTGTAGGAGAGTGTAAATAAGACTTTTGTTGGGGAGGGTGGGGGGGGGTGTGTATGAATTATTTTAATATACCCTCTTATTAAAAATCCCTTTCTTAAAATTATTGAACTCTGGATGTCTAATTTATCATAAATCTGTAACACATCAGGTGAAACAAAAATACCATGCAACACCCAATCCCATGTGTTTACCCCCAGGATTGCTGAGGAAAAACAATAATCAGCTGCCCTGTGAGGCTTTCATATTTCAGGTATAGCAACATTTGGAAAACAGCCCAGAGCCAATACTACACTTGTATTACAAAGGGAGAAAGCAGCAGAGTCAATATTCGAACATAGATCCTTTTATTCTAAATCTAGTATTTTTACATATTTATCAGGTTTTTTTATTTATTCCTCTATCCATTCATTAAATCATTTTTCAATTATGAAATATTTTATGTTTCTTCAACCTTCCATCTCCCTTTGGAACAAATACCAAGCCCTTTCAGTGTTAGAAAATGGTTCATATAAACAAATTATTTTATTGACAATTTCAAAATTATTGCTTACTCTATTTGTCTACCCTCCTTTAGAGAGGAGAGTAACTTTCCTCAATATTGGGCCTCTGAAATTATAATTGATCACTTTGCTGATGAGAGTTTGAAAGTCATTTGGAATTTTTTTTTTTTTACAATATTGGTGCTATTATAAGTTACTTTAATTAATTAACTCAGTTAAATCTTCTTGTCAGATGTGCTAAACAAGGTTCAAGGGCAACTGATGGACCAATGTTAGTGGGATGTCTGCCTGAATGATTTGAAGACCTAAGCTCCGAGTTTCATGAAACATTGTAGCCACCAACGTTATCCACTGTACCTTGGGCCACTTCCAGTCATCCTCATCTTTGTCTTGCCCCTGGACTTTGATGACTCTGGAAAAAAAGAGTGAAATTGATGACTTTGAGCAACTCTACCTCACTTACATTGAATTCACGTGCAAGTCAAGACATCTCCCTCTGATGACATCAGTCATATTTAAAAATGAAGGATGAATGGAAACAACATTAATTCTAATTCATCCCATATTTCTCTGAAATATTTTGTTTATTTCTTTTAAAATAATCTTGGTTTTTGGCATTTTTATGGCATATTTAATTCTATTACCCAAATGAAAGGTCTCCTTTTATTTAACCTTCCTTGACAATGTGAAAATAATTATTATAAATGGTTTTTGTACATTTAGGTCCTTTTCTTCTTTTCTTATTATTTTCTTTTTTGGAACATTGACCTCATGGAAATATTGCTGAGTTAAATGAACTGCATGCACAGTTTAATTCATAATCCCAAATTGCTTTCACAAATGTTTGTATCAATTCACAGCTTTAATAGTGCATCAATATGCACGATTTTCCCCAGACCATCTAAAATTTTCTTTTTTTTTTTGGTCAACATTGCCTTTTTGATAGGTACATGGTGAAACTTTAGAGTCAAAATTGTAAATTTGAATTTCTTTAATACATAATGACTTAGGACATTTTTAAAATGGCTTTCAATAGATTAGATCTCTTTCCTTGTGAACAGCTTTTTTCATATCTTTTAAATATTTGTTAAAGTTGCTTAAAAATAAGCTTAAAGTATATTTCTCATATGTCTTAGAAGAAGACTATTAATTAGTGGAAATCATTAAAACAAATCTTAGCCACTTCGAAACTTTTTGTAGAAAATCTTTTAATTTTTTAAATTAATTTAATCATATAATATTTCCCTATCAATAGATCTAAAAGTTAATGTCTTTCTTTTTCCCTAATTTTGTTTTAATGTGACCTTTTGCATCCAGGAAACATACTCATTTTTGGACTTATTTTTGCATTTGCTGAGAAGAATAGCTGGAAAATTCAATCCTGCTACACTGCTGTCCAGTTTTTGTAGCAGATTATGTCAAATAATGAATCTTCGTTCTAGCAGCTAGGGTTTCTGTATTTATGGAACAAGTGTTTACTAATGTTCTGTTCTTCTTTGTGTTGTGTACTTAATTGGTTCTACTGACCCAACCTTTTTCAAATCAACACAAAATCATTTTTTTTACATTACTATATTGTGTCAATGTTGTTATTATCAGTTTAATTTATTCTCCAGAATTTCCTGTGTATGTCTTACCATATATAAAACTTTTTAAAATGTTTTCTCTTTGTTTATCATATTTTCTCTATTTCCTGCTTAATTTTTATAGCTAACATTTCTAGAACTATATCAATCAGGAGTGATGACAATAGACATCTTTGCTTTATCTTTGATCTTACTGGAAAGAACTCTAGCCTGTCTTTATTTAGTATAATGATGACTTTAATGTTAGATATATGTATCTATATGTATCATATTAAGGAAGGCTTCATTTTTCCACGTGTTGTTTGCTTTTCAACAGGAATTTATGTTGTATTTTCTCAGTCATTTTTCTTTATCTATTTATGTACTTATTTTATAGTTTTAATTTACTTGCTCAACTATATTTTAATATAATGTTTATAATTGTATTAATATATTACATAATATGAATTATATATAATTATGGTTGCCTCTGAATTTATGGCATGAATGAAACCTGATTATATTTTATATTTTTTATGGCATAGTAAAGTAGC
>CM053587.1:126039107-126050831 GCA_028646515.1 Pseudochirops corinnae
CCCTCCCTCCCTCCCTTCCTTCCTTCCTTCCTTCCTTCCTTCCTTCCTTCCTTCCATCCTTCCTTCCTTCCTTCTTTCTCTCTCTGTCTCTGTCTCTGTCTCTGTCTCTCTCTCTCTCTCTCTCTTTCTCATTCCCTCAGTTGCTTTTAAGAAAGGGAGGGTGCCCCAATGGCAGAATGGATTGAAGGAAGGTGGGGCAAGGGGTAATGGGGCCACTCTCTACCAGGTTCTTTTGTTTTTTTCTAAGATAATTGCTATAAAACATTAATAGGAAGAGAACATAGGCGGGTATTCCAGGAATAGGGGATTCATAGGAAAAATTATAAATCATGTTGTTCAGCTGGACAATAGAAGTGCAGAAGAGGAATGATATTAGATAAAGCTGAAAAGATGGAATTGTCTCCTACTTGTATAAGGCTTTGTATAATCAAGGTAGTTTAAGCTTTCTTTCTTAGGGAAAACAGAATCAATTTGTCAAGAATTATGAACAGTGGCATGTGAATGACCAGAAATTTGCAGAAATATGAAGATTAATGTGAAAAAGGTTGGAGAGGAGTAGAGATAGAAATGTTTCTTTATAAACATTTGGAGGAGTCTAAGCAAGTAGTAACAAAGACCTGTGTTTTGGGTTGACTTTGGGGAGAGAAAAGAGGCCAGATGTGTATAATATTGTATATGTATAATCAACAGGAAATCAAAATTACACATATACATGTACACACACACATATATACTAATATGTTTGTATATATTATTTGTGTATGTATGCATGTATTATGTATGTGTGCATGTGTGTGTATCTATATCTGTCTAAATTTTTTCCTGTCATTCAGGTTGGCTGTATTGGAGTCACTCTTGTCTCTTCATTTTTCCTGTTTCACTAATTAGCACACAAATCTTTTCAATTCTCTCTCCATACTGTCTGTCAATATTTATGCCCTATTATTTCCATTCACATGTCTAGCTCTCTATTTCAGGACCTCATTACCTAGCAGTTAGGTTTTTTTCAACTTACTAGTCTACAATCAACCTACTTTCCAGTCTATATATCACATATCTGGAAAAAGATATTTTCCTTAGTCACAGTGCTAAATGTATCATTCCCTTATTTTATAAATTCTAGTGTAGGAGTGTGGAACCTAAGGCCTCAAGGTCACATGTGGTCTTCTAGGTCCTTAGGTGTAGCCTTTTCACTGAGTACAAGTTTTACAGAACATATACTTTTATTAAAGTGATTTGTTCCGTGAATTTTAGATTCAAAAGGACTTGAGGACCTAGAGGGCCACATGTGGCCTTGAGACTGCAGTTTCTCTACCTCTGTGCCAGTGGTTCTATGTAATCTTAGATTTAGGTAAGAAGTAGAACCAGGCCAGTGACCATCTTGAAAAATATGGAATTAAACAACAGCCATAAGACACATACAGAAATAACCTCTGTGTAAAATAGTAGGTGATAATTCACTAAGAAAGATATAAACAAAATGCTGTGTGGGTCCTATTCACAGGCACCCCCCCACACACATATTTGCTGACTATAGGGGAGACTAAATCTAAGATCACTGTATCAGCAATGCAGTATTCGCAACGCCTACAGCAACTATAAGTATGCTGATATGGTTATTAATCACAAAATGTAATAGAGTCTCTACATGGGAAATATAGCTAGAGCATTTATTCAAATACCAGAAAACTGAGTCCCAAAACTAGAAAGTCAAAGCCAACACAGTAGTTATAAAGTTGGCACATGTAGTTAAAGCAGTAAACACCCACATTCTCAAGCTTTCAAAACAGAACAGGCTACCTCAGGCAAAGATCCTCCTCTCCTCACTCAGGACAACTGCTCAGCGTCCAGGCAGCTTGCTCTCAGCAGCTCTAGTGCAGCCCCTCTGCCCCGGCCCCACAATTCCCATCCCTGGAGGTCCTTAGCAGAGATTCTTGCAGGCTCAAAGAAAAAAGACGTTCACACCACAAACACAGCCACTGCCTCTGCTGTTGCTTCCAGTCACCACGGCATGGATGCTAGCTTGGTTCCAGCTTTCTCTTGCTCCACCCCTTCCTGCTATGTCAGCAAGTTCAAGGGACATGGAAGATCTTCAAATCCCAAAATCATTACAATCACATAGAAACTCCTTGTGTGGCATTTACAACCCAACTCTAATCTAGCATTTTTGACTTTTATTACTTTATTCTTACTACTCCCTTCATATTCACTACAATACACAAGCTTCCAGTTCCTTACACATGACAGTTCATGCTTTGCCTGAATGCCCTTAACAAACTTTCTCTCATGCATGGAATGCATTTCTGCTTCACCTCCACTCATCTATCATCTTTCCAATTTTAAGTAGGACTTGTAGATCAAATCTCCTGATATTCCCTATTTTTATTTCCTTCCCCCACAATAAAAACAAAACGAAGACATAGATACAAATCCATCATTTAAAATGTCTTTATTTTACATATGCATATACATGTCTATTGTTATGCAGATATATTCAAATAGGTATATATACACGTATATAGATGTGTGTGTGAGTGTGTGTGTGTGTGTGTGTGTGTGTGTGTATGTATACAGCTAGATACAGCTAGTTGTACAGTGGATAGAGTTCTTAGCCTGGATTCAGGAAGACCTGAATTCAAATTCATCCTCAGACACTTATTTGCTATGTATCTCTGGGCAAGTCACTTAAACTCTGTTTATCTTATTTTCCATACCTTCCTCATTTTCTGACTTACATCCCTGGATTGTTTTGAGCATCAGAAGAGATAATAGTAGCAAAGCTCTTAGAAAAATGACTGACACATAATAAGTACTATATAAATGTTGTTGTTTTATGCATGCCAAACATCATATAAAACTGTAAAGTCATAAGAGCAAAAGCTGTGACATATCTTTGTTTCAATGCCCTGTTCCTAGTATCATGTCTAGCATATGATAGGTATTTAATAAATGCTTCTTGAGTAACTGATTGAGTGATATGTATATACATTCACATTCATATGTTGATATATTTGTAATTTCTCTCTAAGATGAATAAATGACCTAAAGGCTAGCAAAGAACCTCAGGAAAATACAGAATATATCATATTTCCTCATATAACCTATATAAATCATTATATATTATGTAAGCCTATAATGCAAATATATCTAAAAATAAACAGATGTGTAGTTATATATGTACATATACAGAGAAAAATTGACTTGGAGTTAGGATTCTTTTCTGTCTTACAAACTTTTCTTTTTCTTGCCTTATTAGCTGTGAAATTTTCTGTGCCTCAGTTTTTTAATCCATAGAAGGAAGGGCTTGGACTACCTAAATTCAATTTTTACTTCTGACATGTTATATTAAAGTTGGAACAAATGCCAAGAAACCCTCTTTTTTGAGATAAACAAAATTAAATGCTTGAGGGAAGGAGAGAGATTAGCTTAGGAGGGGTGGTGTAGATTAGGTTTAAGAAAGCCTTTGGAGTTACCATGTTGCTGTTAAAGGTAGGCAGTAAGGAATGAGACCAGGCAAGATAAGGTAACAGGATTCATTGAGAAAAGTCTAGCATAAAGAGAAAGCCATCAGGATCCTTAGAAAATAGCAAAAGAAAAATGACTCTGAGGTAAGAGATTCAAAGTTTGGTGGTTCAGCAGTGCTGAGACTTGAACATACATCATCTAAAAAGCTTAATCTTACATAAAATCACTAGCAACCTATTAATGCGGTAAAAGGGAAAAATTCTCTGCAGTTACACAGGTAAGTTTGTTTCTCCTCCCTCTCTGTCCCTCTCCACCCTCACCACCTGCTGAGAATTATCTCCTTGCTCACCATGTGTCTGTAAGGGGATATTTTATTTTAGAGATTTTGTACCAGAATTCTCCTGGGATATTAGAACTAGATTGGAGCTTAATAAATTGACCCATTTAAATCAGCTTTCCCAGGAAAGAAATCTTAAATCACTACAACAATTGTCAGAGCAAAACAGTCAGAATAATACACATTTTAAAATTTATAGGTGAGGCACAAGCTTTTTTTTTTTCAGATGTGACTGGGGGAATATAGCAAAGTCAATAATTCTACTTGAGCATGGATTATGGAATTTTTTTTATGAGAAAAGTCAAGTTCCTTGAACTTTCCACTAAAATGTGAACCCTGTCTGACTCTGTGATTTAGAATTAAAAGAGTTTACACTTAAAATTTTTTCTTCATGTGTCTTTGAATATAAATGCTAATAATCCTGTCATTGTTGGTATTTTAGAAAGAACCCTAATCCTGACGGAAGTGGCACTGGGTTCAAGTCTCTTCTCTTACATTTCCTAGCTATGTGAAAGGATAGAAGTAAATGGCGTAAGGTCTTTTCAGCTTTAGATCTTCATAGCAATGTTGCTAATTCCAAACTATATGGTGGGATTTTAGCTGAAAGGAAAACAATACAAGATATTTAGGAATTTAAATTAATTTCTTGAAAGATCTTATGCCTCTTCTGAATAGATCACATTGAGAAGTACATAACCATGCGTCAAATGAAAGTCATATCTTAAGTTATTCACATTCCATACCACCAGGTCTTTCACAAATGTTATTATGTATAACTCTTATTAACAGAAGGAAACAAAGATAAAATATCTCATACTGTGCAACCTAAGACTTTTCTTTTACAATATCTTGTCTATAGTAAGGGTAGTATTAACTTTAGTTCAATTCAATGCCCTCCTATCAAACAGAATTGTGCTAGGTGCTGAGGATATAAATACTAAATACATATAGCTTCTTCCCATAAGCAGTTTCCATACTGCAGTGATATAAAATGTAAGCAGATAAGTATATATGTGATAACTTGGGAGAGATAAAGAGATTAATAATATCCAAGGGAATCAGGAAAGATTTCCTACAGGAGGCAGTGGATGTTAAGAACCTTGAAGGCCAACTAAGGAATTTTCAGAGCCAATGTGAAGAGAAAGTGGATTCTTGGAGTTGGGGGCTGCCTGTGCAAAATAATTGAAGAGAAATTTGAAATAAAGTATTTTGTTGTTGTTGTTGTTGTTGCTGTTGTTGAGTTCTTCACTTGTGTCTGACTCTTTATTATCTCATGGACCACAAGAGGCCAGTCTGCTCTATCCTCCACTATCTCTTGAAGTCTGTCCAAGTTCATGTTCATTGTTTCCATGAAACTATCTATCCACTGCATTCTCTTCTATTCTCGTTTCCTTTTGCATTCAGTCTTTCTCAGAATCAAGGTCTTTTCCAATGAGTTCCAATTTTGTGTCATGTAGCTAAAGTATTTAAGCTTCAGCTTCAGTATTTGACCTTCCAGTGAATAGTCTGAATTAATTTCTCTAAGTATTAACTGATTTGATCTCCTTCCTCAACAAGGAATTCTCAAAAGTCTTTTCTAGAAACATATTTTGAAAGCATCAATTTTGTGTTGCTCAACTTTCCTTATAAGTCCAACTCTCATAGCCATACATTGCTACTGGAAAACCATAGCTTTGCCTACGCAGACTTTTGTCAGCAAGGTGTTTCTGCTTTCTAGGATTCTTTCCAGATGTGTCATGTCTTTACTTATAAGTAGCAAACATTTTTTTTCTTCTAATTTCTTGGTTGTAGTCACCATCTATAGTGATCTTTGATCCCGAGAATTTAAAATCTGACACTGCTTCCATTTTTTTCCCCTCTGTTTGCCAGGAAATGATAATATTAGTTGTCTAAATCTTGTTTTTTATGTTAAGTTTCAAGTCCACTTTTTTCCTCTCCTCCTTCACTCTCTGCAAGAGACCTCTTAATTCTTCTTCACTTTCTCCCATCAGAGGGATAATCTCTTTATATCTGATATTGTTGATATTTCTCCCAGCAGCCTCAATTACAGCTTTTGATTCATCCAGCCTGGCATTTTATATGATGTACTCTGCATATAAGATGACTTTATAAAGCCTTGTTGTACTCCTTTCCCAATCTTAAACCAATTAGTTATTACATGTTCAAAGTGTTGCTTCTTGATTCACATATAGGTTTCTCAGAAGACAAGTAATATGATCTGGTACTGCCATCTTTTTGAGGACTTGCCATATTTTGTTTTGATTCACACAGTCAAGGTCAGTGAAGCAGAAGATTTTTTTTTTTTCCTATATCTACCTGTTTTCTCCAAAATTCAATGAATGTTGACAATTTGATATCTAGCCCCCATGCCTTTTCAAAATCAACTGCTTTTCTAGTAATTCTCTGTTCACATATTGATGAAGCCTAGGGATTTCAGTCTTAAGCATAACTTAGTTGATGTGGGAAATGAACACAACTGTTCATTAATTTGAACACATAAGCTGATCTTTTGCAATCTAGTGGCCGAAGTTGAGCTTTTCAAATTTGCTGGTTGTAATGATAATGGGATTTGAAGATCTTCTATGCCCCTTGAACTTGCTGAGTAGCAGGAGGGGGCAGAGCAAGAGAAAGCCAGAACCAAGCTATATTCCCTTTGGTGGTGACTGGAAGTAGCAGCAGTGGCAGTGGTTGCAGTTGCAGCATGAACTCCTTTTTCAAGCCAGCCAGAATCTCTGCTGAGGACTGCTAGGACAGGGAACTGAGTGGGGTGAGGGAGAGGTGGAGCTGCTGGGAGCAAGCTGCCTGGATGCTGAGCAGTTGCCACAACTGAGGAGGGAGGAACTTTGTCTGAGGTAGGCTGTCTTGTTTTGAAGGATTGAGAATGTGGGTGTTTACTACATGAACAACATGTGGCAACTTCATAACTATTGTAATGGCTTGGACTTTCTGGTTTTGGGACTCAGGTTTCTGGTATTTGAATAAATGTTCTAGTTATATTTCCCATGTAGAGAGCCTGTTACATTTTGTTATCAATAACCCTATCAGCATATTTATAGTTACTGTAGGCATTGTGAATACTGCATTGTTGATACACTGATATATTGAGTGCTGCAGCTAAACCACACCATCTTTTAGAATTTTAAATAGTTAAGTTAGAATTCCATCATCTCCACTAACCTATTCATTTAAATTCATTGACACCAAGATGCTGATGTTTAATCTTTCCATCTCCTGTTTGACCACATCTAGCATACGTTGGTTCATGGAGCTTACATTCCAGGTTCCTATGCAATATTGATCTTTATAGCATCAGATGTTCCTTTCCCCAAGAGATGCATCTGATGCTGAACTTTTTATCTCTGGCCCAGACACTTCATTATTACTATAGCTACTTATAGTTGTCCTTTACTCTTCATCAGTAGCATACTGAACTCCTTCTGATCAAAGAGGATCATCTTTGGATGACATCTCTTTTATTATTTTAGGTTTTCTTGGAAAAGCTATTGGGTTAGTTCATCAGTTCCTTCTATAGTGGGACACATTCTATCAGAACTTTCCACTATGACCTATCTGTTTTGGGTAATCCTAAAAGGCATAGCTCATAGTTTCATTAAGCTATGAAACCCACTCTTCCATAACAAAGCAGTGATCCAGGAGAAGAACAGATGTTGAAGAACAGTAAATGAGCAGCTTACTTACAATTTAAAATGAAAGGGAGCGAAAGACTGAAGTCTCTATTGATTAAAGCATCCACAACTTAAAAAACAATTTATTAGTTTAGAACACTTCCAGATTGATTCCAACGACTGAAACTGAATATGAACAAGACCTATAAACCTCATTAAATTATACAAAGCCATTATTTTTAAACTTGTCTACAACCTAAGGAAAAAGTAAAAAAAAAAAAAAAAGGCATATCTCAGAACCAGAGATAGAGACTCTGAGAGCTTAGATTCCAGAGACAGGAGCATGCAGGTCTTTCCAGAATACTTCTGCAAAGCAAAAGTAGTACTAAACTGTGGCAGACAAAAGAGAGAGATACTGGGGCAGAAGGTTCTGGCTGAGCAAAGTCCTTCAAAGATCAGCACTTTAATCAATCTTTCCTATCAACAGATACTCTAGGCAGGTAGCTGGCTTAGATGATGATCTGTTGAATTTAACATCAGGAAGATGTGAATGATAATCCAGTATCACAGAATTCTTAACTCTGGGACCCTAGCTAATTCACTGAAACTCTTTATGCTTCAGTTTCCTTATCTGCAAAATGGGTATAATAATAGAACTTACTTTTGAAGGTTTAATGAGAATAAAGTGATGTAATATTTGTGAAGGGCTTTGCAAAACTGAAGGCACCATAAATGGTTCTGTAACTTTTATCATTTTGTTACCCAAACATTTCTAATGAACTAAATTTTACTTCAACTACAAAGTCAAAAAGGATAAAGAAAGATATAAATGTAAATTGTTGTTGTTATTGTCCTGTCATTTTAGTCCTGTCCAGGTCTTCATGACTCAATTATGTAGAATCATTGTGAATGCCCTACCTTGGTTTCTATGAATGTTTTCCTTTAATTTTTTGCTGAATGAATAGAGAGTTCACTGTATGATGTGATGAGAACCTTAGAGCTATTCACAGCAGCAGTGTTCGGGAGAGCTGCTTGTGCTTGGCTTTACAACTATACAAATGTACACACACACATATATACTTTCTACATGTGACTTAGTGAATGATCACTTCAAATTGCTGAATCTAAAAAGGTCATCCCATTTTGGCCAACCTGATCTTCTCCAAAGTTTTCTAAGTTAGTTTTAGCATAACATACTTACTATCCATCATTAAGTCTTTATTTAAGGGCATTCTCATTTTATGTAAGGCCTATCAGAGAATCACACATTTTATTGGCCTATGAATGTGTTTATTTATGAGACAAATCATGAACATTTGTAATGTCATGCAATGTTTTATATCCATGGTCAAAGTATGAAACTAGTTGTCTTCTCTTTACTCCTTTCCTCCATCCTATTTAAATAATAGGGATGATTTCAGAGCTAAGTGTCTATTTCATTGAAAACTGCAAATTGGAGATCTTTACTTTTCCATTTTTATAGGGAAATTAATTTATATGGGAAGCTTAACTTTTAACAAGTTCAGGGAAAATCTATATCTATTTACAAAATCTTATATATTATATTTCAGGAAAGGTTTTCTTTTTTTGATATTTCATTTACATCTATATTTTTTAAATTTATTTTTATTAAATTAACTTTTATGTTTATTTTTAGTTTACATCATTCATTTCCAAAAGATATTGAGTTACAAATTTTCTCCCTATCTTTCCCTACCCATCACCCCAAAACAATGATCCCACTGCATACCCACTTCCCTAATATGTTCTCTCCTATATCCTCCCACATCCCTTCTCCCACTTGCCAATAGGGCAAGATGGATCTCCATACCCCAGTGCCTGCATATCTTATTTCCCTGTTCCATGTAAATAATAATAATACTAATAATTTTTTAAAATATTTGGTTTTGTAACTTTGAATTCCAGATTCTTTCCCTTCCTCCCTCATCATCCACCATTACTGGGAAGATAAGCAATTCAACATAGGTTGTACATATGTAGTAATGCAAAACATTTCCATAGTGCATATATTGTGAAAGACTGACTATATTTCCCTCCATCTTATCCTGCCACCCCCTTGTTCTATTCTCTACTTTGTCCCTGTCCCTGTAAAAAAGTGGGTGCTTCTAACTATGATACCCCAACCTGCTCTGCCCTCCATCAACCCCCTCTCATCCCCTTCCCCCCTACTCTCCTGATGGGCAAGATACCCAATTTAGAGTCTATATCATTTCCTCCCTAAGCCAAATTCAATGAGAGTTAGGCTGGCTCATTTCCTTTGGCCTTCCTGTTCTTTGCCTCCATTGTAACAGTTATCCCTTGCCTCTTCTATATGACATAATTTACCCCATTCTGTCTCTCCCCATGTACTCTCATTATATTCCTTTCTCACCTCTCAGTTTCACCTTTGAAATATCATCCTTTCCTATCCAATTGATCCTCTGCCCTCTGTCTATGAATACCTGTAAACATATATAGACACACTCACATATGTATTCATATGTATCTATGCGATCCTACAGATATATCTGTATGTATACATACATACATACACACACACATATATAAATATATATATATATACACACACAATTATATTCCCTTAAACAATCTTCATACTGAGAAAAGTTTCATAAGTTAAAATTATCATTTTTCCATGTAGGCATGTAAATAGTTCAACTTTGATAAGTTCCTTATGATTTACTTTCCCTGTTTACCTTCTCATCCTTCTCTGGCTTCTTGTATTTGAATGCTAAATTTTCTATTCACCTCTGGTTTTTGTCACCAAGAATGCTTGAAAGTCCTCTATCTCATTGAATGACTATATGTTTCCCCAAAACATTACACTCAGTTTTGCTGGGTAGGTGATTCTTGGTTTTAATCTTAGCTCCTTTGATCTCTGGAATATCATATTCCAAGCCCTTCAATTTTTTCATTTGTTTGGATTTGTTTAGTAGTATCTTGATTTCTCATAAAGTCATTAGCTTCCATTTGCTCCAATCTAATTTTGAAGAAATTATTCTCTTCAGTGAGTTTTTGAAATTCCTTTTCCATCTGGTAAATTCAAGTTTTTAAAGCATTTTTCTCCTCATTGGCTTTTTGGGCCTCTTTTGCAATTTGAGTTAGTCTATTTTTTAAGGTGTTATTTTCTTCAGTCAGGTCGTTGACTCTCTTTTCATGATTTTCTTGTGCCATTCTCATTTCTCTTCCCAATTTTTCCTCCACTTCTCTTACTTAATTTTCAAAATCCTTCTTGAACTCCTCCATGGCCTGTAACAGGTTCATATTTTTCTTGCAGTCTTTTGGTGCAAGAGCTCTGACTGTTTTGTCTTTCTCCTGCTCCATGCTTCAATCTTTTTTGTCCCCCAAAAAGGAATCTAAAGTTGCGTGGCTGTGTTTGCTTTGCTTCTTTTGCTTGCTCATTTTACCACACAATCAACTTGATATTTGAGCTCTTTGCCCCAGTAGAACTCTGCTTCTAGAGGGGAGAGCTTTGTTTCAAATCAATGGGGTTTTCACAGATGGCACACCTATTAAGAAGGCACCTTTTCTACAGCCTCCACCAACTTTGGATAACACCTCTGGACCACCACCCAAGACCACAATCCATATCCATGCAGGTTAAGGCAAGAGTACTTAGCCTCTGAATGGTCACTTGGCCCCCCCTATGATGTGCAGACTCATAGCTATAAAGCAGCCACATGGAAGTGGATGCAGGGCTGCTGCTTCCAACTGCTTTTGGCTCTGGGGGTAGAGGCCAGACTGTACGCTGTCCTTCCCCCCCCCCCCCCCAGATCCAGCAGAATTCCACTGACCTTTAACTTTGTCTTTGGCATTTATGGGTTGATAATCTTGAAGCTGCCCCAGTTGCTGTTGCTGGTCGGGACCACCCTGGGGCTAAAACTGCCAGGCTCACAGGGGGCTGTTCTCTGCTCCCTGTGTGCTGTGATGTATTCTTCCTGCCAACCTGCCAGGCTGCCCTCAGTGGGAAATTTGCTTCTCTCTGTCACTTTGTTGGTTCTGTAGCTCTAAAATTTGTTTAGAGTCATATTTTATAGGTATTTGAAGTGGTTATTGGAGGAGCTCACAGAGTTTTCCTGCTTCTATGCCACCATCTAGGAATGGTTTTCTTAACACTCATCTTGCAGTATTCCTTTTACTGCCCTTTTCCTCCATTGATACTTCTATCATTATATGTATTAAGGCATTCTTCTCCTCATTGGCTTTTTAGGCCTCTTTTGCCATTTGAGTTAGTATATTTTTTAAGGTGTTATTTTCTTCAGTCAGGTTGTTGAC
>CM053587.1:126058031-126102641 GCA_028646515.1 Pseudochirops corinnae
GCTTGAGTCCCTGTAGAATCCTAGATATTTGAAATTGCGTTATCATGATATCTACTCAAATTTTAACTCTGTCATACACACATGTTCTAGACACTTGGTTTGAAAAAGAAATAAAACCAAAGAATGTTTTCCAATAGTGTTTCATGTTGGTGATGTAGTGTTTTTAATTTCATTCTTAGTTGAATAAATATTAAACTACAAATAAAATTAGATTAAATGGTTTTATTGTAATTAGTTACCATTACAATTAATTGTACATTTTTAAGAGCACTCCCTATGCCAAATATTGCCAAGCATGAATGTTTCTTAGAATTGCTAGGACATGGTTGTCTGTATACATTCCAAATATAGTTATATGAAATTATTATTTTAAAATATATGAACTTCTGCATATTAAGACATTGATTTCATGCAAGGACTGGTATTTTCTTTTCCTTCTGTAAAGTCATGGATAAGCAGCTTTCCAGAGGACTGCTGCTGTAAACAGCTTTCAATGTGCTGATTACATAGTATAGTGAACACTCTTTTTATTCAATAACCAATAAGAGCAAAACATTTACAGGAAATCAAATACAACATTCATGATGTTACACCTTTCATAGAAAATCAGAATACAGCATTCACAATGACTCATCACTAAATGGCCACATAGTTTTCACCAAAGTGGTCACAATAGTTTTCAACAAAGTACATTCATTTAACCAATCACAAAATCTTTAATTCAATCAAGAAGTACAAAAGTCAAACTTCTCCACCCCTAGGTCACAGTAAATCATAATCTTGTTGGTCAGTACACAGTATCCAAGAAAAGTCTTCTTTCAGCTTGACTCGAGGTTGGATCTCAGCTTCTGTGATTCCTTTTCCATGGCCCCAGCTCCAACTGTCATCTGGGTTCAAAAGCAGGCAGCTCCCAGTTCCTTGTCTTGCTCCTTGTCCAGTTCTTTGTTCAGTTCGCATTCCATACTGAAGCTTAAAGTGTCCAGTCCACCTCAAGTCCTTCACACTTCCTGTTTCTGTGAAGACAAAGCTTGGCAGAGCCACAATAATATTCATAAACATAGACCCCACCATCATCAATTCACTATCTGCCTGTGAAATCATCTCAGATGCACAAACAAGGTCCAAGAGGTCAGCACAAATCATCAGTAAAGTCCCAGGACCTCCAAAACCCTCCTTGTGGACTTCTGTAAACATACATCCAGAAAATCCTCTCTCTGAGCTTCCAATAAGGTTCCAGGGCTTCTGTACAAAGTATCACAAACAAATATTAACACAGATAGAACAGACAAACGGTGCTGGGATACCACAAATTTTCTCCTCCTTGACTTAGCCATCACAGGAGTCCTCTTCTCAATTCTTGCTATCTCTAGCCCTGAACTCTCCTTATATAGACATCACCTTCTCCCTAGGAGTTCACAAGTTCCAGCACTCACAAGTTGTCGGGTTCACATGTTCTGTTTCACAACAGACTTGATACAAGGCTCAAGAAAAGCTTGAACTGAAACAAGGTGTTAATTCAATAGCTGAAACAAGGTGTGAACTGCTTCTGTGCTTGCCATTGCACCCTCATACAAGGAAGGTTTTTCTTATCATAATATGAATATTAGTGAGTCAAATACCTGACAAAACTCCCAGATCACATTTACCATGATGTTATCAAGGACTGTTGAATGCATAAGAGTACAGTTTCCTATCTTTTAGTTCCTGACTGTTTTTCATGCTTTGTACTTCATTTCCCTTTGTATGAATATTTGGGCTTTATCAGAGTCTAGATAAATATTCATCTTAGCAGCCTTTGGTTCCACTTCCAATTAAAGAATGTAAAGAAGAAATAGAACTACTTTGCCCTTATCACCCAATAATGTCCAGCAGATTAGTAGATGGATCTTCCCCTTCTATGAAAGATATTAGTCACTGATAAAGTAAGAACAAAAGAAAATGATCAAGTGCTCTGCTAAAGCCTAAGTGGGATCAGTATTGGCAGTTGTGAGAAAATACACTAACAGCCAGTAAAAGAATTACAGGGGACAATTCACAATCTGATGGTAGATGGTATTGATGGAATGCTTCTGGTAATCTCTCAAAAATCGTAGAGAACCAGAAAAGGGCTACTGAACTGAAGATGGACAAATTGTGTCCCATTTGGGAAAGGATGTGAAAGGCAGTTACTTCAAAGCATATTTTGATTCATTTCTTGTGAAATAAAAAAAAATTCAAAGTTTAGTAAAGAGACTTTATATGCACACTTAGAAAAATCAACATTAAAAACCAGCATGCCTTTTATGAATGAATCCTGTTTAATTAATTGACTTTCCTTTGCTGACAAAATTTCTAAACTACATCAATGAGATAACAGAAACATAGCCTATTTAGATTTCTTTTATTTTTCTATAAACTGATTTTATTTAATTTATTATAGTTTGGGAGGTTTTTTATGGTAATCAGTTAATTTATTTTTAGTTTTCAACATTCATTTCCACAAGATTTTCAGTTACAAATTTTCTCCCCATCTCTCCCCTAACCCCACCCCAAGATGGGAAGCATACTGAATACCCCTTCCCCCAATCTACCATTTCTTATATTCCCCATAGCCCCTTACTTTCTTATAGGGCAAGATGGATTTCTATACTCCATTGCCTGCATATGTTATTTGTCAGTTGCATATAAAAACAATTTTTTTAAACATTTGCTTTTAAAACTTTGAGTTCCAGATTCTCTCCCTTCTCCCCTCCTCACTCACTCCCACTGGGAAGACCATCAATTCAATATAACTTATACATGTGCAGTTATGCAAAACATTTACATAGTAGTAATATTGTGGAAGACTAACTGTATTTCTTTCCATTCTTTCCCACTCTCCATTTATTCTATTTTCTCCTTTGACCCTGTCCCTTTTCAAAAGTGCTTCCTTCTAACTGCCCTCTCCCCGAATCTGCTCTCCCTAATATCATCTTCCCTCTTGTCCCCATTCCCTCCTACTTTCCAGTAGGGTAAGAAAGCCAATTAAGTGTGTATGTTATTTCCTCTCTATGCAGTGCAATCGAACATTCTTGTGGGTCTATCAGGCTGTCCTCAGTGGAGGATTTGTTTCTTTCTGTTACTTTGTGGGTTATGTATGACTATAATTTATTTAGAGTCATTTTTTTAGGTATTGGAGATCTTTGAAGTGTGAGCTCAAGCAAGTTCCTGCTTTTATTCCAGCATCTTGTCTCTGCCCC
Source organism: Pseudochirops corinnae (assembly GCA_028646515.1). Lineage (NCBI taxonomy): Eukaryota > Metazoa > Chordata > Mammalia > Diprotodontia > Pseudocheiridae > Pseudochirops > Pseudochirops corinnae. Next base: position 126,061,250 of record CM053587.1, read on the forward strand.
TTGCATATTTGGATTTCAAGAAAGCATTTGGCAAAGTTTCCCACAATGCCCTCATGTTCAATTTGTATAGATGTAGATTTGTGCTAGTATGTAGGTTTGGAAGTAGATAATTCATACTAAAGAAAATTGATATAATTACAAAATTCTAACTTTAAAAGTGACATCAGAAATCTTTTAGTCCTATCTCAACCTACCAAAAGTGTCTTCTGCAATCTCCCAAGTGGTTGGGAGTTTATCAAGTCTTTGACTAAAGATCTAAAATGATGGGAACCTCACCACTTTCATAGGCAACCTGTATTATTTAAAAATTGTTATTTTTATTAATAATTTACATTGCTATCATTAATAGTTAAGTTTTCTGTAATTTTTTCATGTGTCTTTGAGTCCCTCCTGTGATTACAAGGTGGGAGGAACTTGCTAATGGAACAGGAAGAGTGGAACAGGAAGGAGCAGGAGTCTATAAAAGCACAGGATATAAAAGTATTTAAAAGCTGGGATGAAGCAGAACTGAGAGGGAGAACACTTGTAGTGTTGGCACTCTGTTGGCTCTGTTTTTGTTGATTTGTGTTTTTGTTACTTTGTCAAACAGAAGCATTCTGTCTGTTGATTGTGTTACTTTGTCAGATAGAAGCACTCTGTTGACTTGTGTTGATTTCACAGACAGAAAGTGAATTGAGATGATAGTGCCAGCAATGTGTGTGAATGTTATCATAACTCTGCTAAGCTAAATGTGTGCAAATATTTTTGTGGCTCTGTTAAGCTTTGTGTTCCAGAAACGGAAGTTTTGCCGGACTTGGAATGGACTAGTCACCCTGAACTTCATGTTGGAACAGGAGTTGGAACAGGAACTGGAACAGGAGCTGAGAGCTGCCTACATGTGAATCCAGGTGACAATTGCATGAATTCAGGCAAGAATTGGGAGCTTAGAAGAGGAGCAATGAAGTTGAAGTCAACCTTGAATCAAGATGAAAGGATTTTTACTTGGGTACTTAGTGCTGACTGACAAGATTAATATTGTATGACCTAGGGGTGAGAGACATTTTGTACTTTGTACTCTGTACACCTTAAGCATGATTGCTCCTTAAGGATGATTGAGTTAAGGATGATTGGAAGCCAGTCTCCAATCAAGAAGAAAGAAGGCTTTAGATCAGTATTTTACATTGATTGATTGAGATTGTGACTTACGGAATGATATATTTTGTTTAAAACTACGTGCCCACGTTAGTAATAATTTGTTATGTTATATTGTAGTGAATGCTATACTTTGGTTTCTGTGAATGTTTTGCTTGAGTTTATTGCTGAATAAATAGAGTTCACTATACTATGCAATCAGAACCTTAATGATTTTCACAGCAGCAGTCCTCAGGAGAGGTGCTTATGCTTGGCTTTACAGCAACTCTAATAAAAAACCTGCCAAAATTACCCACTCAACCTATGATGGGTTACCTAATAAAGTTGCCCCCAGCCCCAATATTCTAACTTCATTATAGGCCTGGCCCCACTGAACAGCAGGCCCACTGTACCCCCCTGCCTCCCTGCCAATGTCCTAACTTCTTCATATATGACTCACTGCTCACTGGAACAAAAAGAGTATCCCTCAACTCTTAGCCCTCACAAAAACAATAGGTACCTCTATCTAGTCACTGTGCCAGAGACAATCTCACAGAAATAGGTGTGTTCTTATATTCAGTCACAATCGCATCATCCATCTAGCCCAAGACAGGACCACAATACCAAGCTATCTATTTTGACCACACAGGACCACAATAGCTAGCCAATTGAAGGGCAGCATGACCAAAATGTTTAAACACAGAACCATAAACAGGACCCCTCCTCCATCACATAATCACTTAACAAAACCCTCCTGCCTTTTTAATATTCATGATTTCTGTTATGTAATTGCATCTTTTCCCTATAAAAATCCATCTTTCTTTCTCTAAAGATGCTGCTTCCTCTTGGAACTTAGGGCACTTCATGAGACGCGTCAATCTCATTAAATGCCTATGCTTGGATTAAAGGTGGTCTGACTCTGAATTCTTTGAGACCCTTCTACAACAACACATCATGAAACCATAACAGATTTTGGGTGGAAAGAGCTCCCACCTCAACAGTTTTTGGCATCACTGGGTTTAAACTGCAATACCCATGAGACTCCTCCATTGCTTACATTAGGTGCCACCAGTTGATAATGAGGAATGAATTCTAATTTCTCTCCTCAAAGACACCATTGGTAGAGAAAAGAGTAAAAAAAAAAGTTTTTTGAGAACCCAATCCCACTTAAATTGATCCAGGTGAATAGTAAGCTATCTTATTTACATTTTGGAGATTCATTAAGTGTTTTTAAATTTCCTAGTCATATTTTACTCTAGTGTAGATTAGAGAGGCAATGAAGTACAGTGGATATAGAACCAACCTCAGCACTAAGAAGATCTGAATTCAACTTTCACTTTCTTTAAACATATGTTTTACTTTTGTTAAATATTTCCCAATTACATCTATTTTTGTTTAAATTTTGAATTCCAAATTCTCTTCCTTGTTTTCAACCATCACCCCACCTTGAAAAGACAAGATATTTGATATCAATCATACATGTTAAATACATGAAACACTTTTCCATAGTAGTCATGTGTCAAAAAATAAAAACAAGAAAAATAAAGACATTTTTTTAAACCATGCTTCAGTTTTTATCCAGTATTCAACAGCTGTCTTTTTGATGGTGAGCACTATTTTTCATCATGGAGCCTTTGGAATTTTCTTGGATCACTGACTTAATAAGAGTACCTAAATATTTTATGATTGATCATCATTACAATACTCATATTAATGTATAAAATATTCTCCTGGTTCTGTTAAGTTTAAATGATTTCATACAACTCTTCTGAGGTGTTGCTTTTTTTCACTGAAAATACCCTGCTAGTCATTTCTCATAGCACAGTAATATTCCATCAAAATAATATTGTACAGATTATTCAGTCATTCCGTAACTGATGGCCTTCCCCTATTTCCAATCCTTTACCACTATAAAAAAAGAACTTCTATCAAGATTTTTATTCAAATAGGTTATTTTCTCTTCTTTGATATCTTTGGGATGTAAATCTAGTAGCAGCAGTATTGCTAGATCAAAAGGTATGTGTAGCTTTATAACCATTTGGGCATAGTTCCAAATTGTTCTGCAGATTGGTTGAACTAGTTCCAACAACTCCATCAACTCTACCAAGAAGGAATTACTATCCCAATTTTTCTATATTTCATCAAGCATTTTTCATTTTCCTCTCCTGCCATATTAACCAAACTGCTAGATGTGAGATGGTATCTTAGAATTCTTTTAATTTGCATTTCTCCAATCATTAATTATCGAGAGCATTTTTTCATGTTACTATTGAAAGCATTGATTTCTTCTTCTGGGAATAGTCTGTCCATATCCTATGAGCACTTATCAATTGGAGAATGGCCAATTTTTTAAAATAAATTTTGTTCATTATACTATATATTTAAAAATATATATCAAAAAATTGCCTTGTAAATTTTTCCCATTTCCCTGTTTTTCTTTTACTTTTGGCTTCATTAGATTTGTTTGTGTAAAACCTTTTTTAAAGTTGTATATAATAGGAATTATCCATTTTAATTCCCATGATTCTGTATAAGTCTTATGTGATCATAAACTCTTCTTTCATTCATAAATCTGACAGATATGTTTTCTAATGCTCATATAATTTGCTTATACCAGTTCTAATCTTTAATTCATTTATTCATTTTGATCTTATCTTTCTATGCAGTGAAAGATGTTGGTCTATGCCTAGTTTTCTTCAAATTGTTTTCCAATTTTCCCAATGCTCTTTATCTCATGGTGAATACTTAACCTAAAAGTTTATATCTTTCAGATTATCAAATACTAGATGATTATGGTTGTTTACTATGTATTTTGTACTCAATCCATTTCACTGATCCATGATCTTATTACTTTGCAAATACCAGATTTTTTTAAAGAAAGCATGCCGTGGGTGGCAGAGCCAACATGGTGGAATGAAAGCAGGAACTTAACTGAATTCCTCCATGAATTCTGTCAGTAAACTCTAAAAAGTGAATCTGCACCGATTTTAGAGTGAAAGAATCCATTGGGAGACTGAGTGTGGCAAGTTCCCAGTTCAAAAAAGTATGCACATAAAACTGGACATGGGGAGCACAGAGTGCCGGGGGCTTCACCAGGGCAGACCTGAGACCAGACCACAGTGTAGCCAGAGCAAGCCCCGGAGAGTGGATTCACCCACCAGAGGGGCAATTTGCAGACTTCTCACAGCAAGATGGAGGATTTGTCAGAGCTTGGTAAGAGAAAATGCAGAACCCACAGGAGCAGCAATTACTCCTGGGGCTATCAAATTAAAAATCACGTTTCAGAATTTCTGAGAACCAAGGTGTCAGAGTAAACTCTAGCAGCTCTAATCCCCTTTCATTACCCAGAAAATCCAGAGATTATTGCCCCTGTGTAAAATCCTGAAATAGTGGAATCAGCAGCAGGCTTGGGAGTCCTAGAGGAAGGGTGTGACTGAGACTGAGCAGAGCTTGAAGTGAATGACTAGAGATGTCCCAATAAGTCACATCTCACCTGACCAGGGAGAGATCCTGAAACCCAAGGGGGTGGAACCAGCAAACACTAGCAAGAGAAGCCCAGGTGGGCCTTAGCATAATCAGGGTAATCTTCAGACACCAGCTCAGCCCAGGCACCAGGTGCTTAACCTGCCTGAGCTCTAGCCCAGAGGCACAGAGGCAGAAACCTGAAGTGGCCAGACAAACCCTCCCCCTGCCACCTTACTCAGTGAGCCTCAAGGTAACGCAGGGGAAACACTGAAAGTCTTGGCCTTGGCCTCATTCTAGACACACAGAGGCTATAGTATACAAAGTCAACAACAGGCTACTAGCAGCCCAGCTCCCAGATGCTGGGACAATCTTGCTTCCTCCAACAGGAGCCACCAGAAGGAAGATTCCTGATTCTGTCTCTCTGTCTCTAGAATTCTTCTTATATACTATACACACACTGGCCTCCTGTCTCAGCCAACCCCCTCCTGCCATGTCAGCAACAGGAGGCAGAGCTCACACCTTCTGTACTTAGCCCTAAATTACTAAGGGTTAAGTATCTGCTAAACTGATTACTGTTACAACGGGAGAAGATAAAAGAGAGAACAGATTGGGCGATGAGGTATTCAGTTGGCTTGCTATTTTGGGGTTGGGCCTCCTGTAAAGATGGGGAGAAAATTGTAGCTCAAAATCTTCTGGAGATCTATGTTGGAAATTAAAATGAATAAATAACTAAGAAAAAATAGAAAAAAATAAAGTTACTATAGACATAAAATATTTGGGAATCTACCTGCCAAAACAAACCCAGGTCCAACTTTTCACACACATAAAATCAGATTTAAATAACTGGAAAAGCATCAGTTGCTCATGGCTAGGTCAAACTAATATAATACAACAATTACAATTTTACCTAAATTAATTTACATATTTAGTAACATATCATTCAATCTGTCAAAATTATTTTATAGAGCTAGAAAAATAGTAACAGAAATCATTTTGAAAATAAGATGTCCAGAATTTTAAGGGAATTAATGAGAAGAAATGCTAGGGAAGGTGACCTAGCCATAGCAGATTTTAATCTATATTATGAAGCAGCAGTCATCAAAGCTGCTTGGTACTGGCTAAGGAATAGAATAGTGGATCAGTGGAATAGATTGAGTACAAAAGACTCAGTAGTCAACTATTATAGTAATATACTATTTGATAAGCTTAAAGACCCCAGGTTTTGGGATAAAAACTCACTATTTGACAAAAGCTCCTGGGGAAAGTACAAAATGGCATGGCAGATATTGGGCATAGACCAATATCTTACATCATATACCAAAATAAAGTCTAAATAGGTGCACAATCTAGGTATAAATGCTTATTCTGTAAACATTCTGGAAGAGCAAGGAATAAATTACTTTTCAGATTTATGGAGCAGGGAAGACTTTATTACCAAACAAGAGAGAGCATTATGAAGTGGAAAATGGATAATTTTGATTACATTAAATTCAAAAGTTTCTGTAAAAATAAAGAAAATGTAACTAAGATTAAAAGAGAAGTAGAAAATTGGGAAATAATTTTTAAAAACAATGTCTCTAGTAAAGTCCTCATTTCTAAAATATATAGAGAACTGGGTCTAATCTATAAGAACACAAGTCATTCCCCAATTGATAAATGATCAAAGGATATGAACAGTTTTAAGAGGAAGAAATTAAAGATATCTATAAACATTTGAAAAAATGCCAGAAATCACTATTGGTTAGAGAAATGCAAATCAAAACAAAACAAAAGCAACTCAGAGGTACCACTTCTCACCAGTCATATTGACTAAGATGACAAAACAGGAATATGACAAATGCTAGAGAGGATGTGGAAAAATTAGAAGACCAATGCATTATTGTTGGAATTGTGAAATGAACCAGCCATTCTGGAGAGCAATCTGGAATTATGCCAAAAGGGCTATAAATACCCTTTGATCCAGCATTACCACTTCTAGGATGGTATCAAAATGGCAAAGAGATCATACAAGTGGGAGGAGGATCCATAAGTACAAAATTATTTATAGCAGCTCTTTTTGTGGTGGCAATGAATTGAAAATCATGGGGATGCCCCTCAATTAGGGAATGACTAAACAAGTTGGGGTATATGAATGTGATGGAATAATATTGTGCTATAAGAAATGTGGAGCAGACTGACTTCATAATCATGGAGAGACTTACGTAAACTGATGCTGACTGAGGAGAGCAGAACCAGGAGAAATTTTGTACACAATTACAGACACATCATATGTGTGATGACTAACTTTGATAGACTGGACTCCTCTCAGCAATGCAAGGTTATTAGATGGTACCAAAAGACTCATGATGGAAAAGGATATCCACATACACTCAAAGAACTGCAAAGTCTGAATTCAGATTGAAACAAACTACTTGCTGTCTCTCTCTTTTTTTGTTTTGTTTTATTTCTACTTTCTCATTGTTCATTCCATTGGTTATGATCCTTCTTTACAACTTGACTAATGTTTAATGTGAAGGTTTTTGTAGATCCTATATTTGATTGCATGCTGCCATGGGCATATGGGGGAGGAGAGGGAGCAGGAGAAAATGTGAAACTCAAGGGATTGAGGAACTGAAAGCTGTAAACTAAAAGTAAACAAATAAATTAAAATTTAAAAAAAATACCATGTTGTAATATAGTTCACAGTCTGATGTTCCTGGCCTAAATTCCTTCGATGTTTTTCATTGATTCTCTTAATATTCTTGACCTTTGATACTTCCAAATAAATTTTGTTTTTTTTTTCTAGCTCTATAAACTAAGCCTTTGGTAGTTTGATTGATATGGTACTGAATAAGTAAACCAACTTTGGTAAAACTTGGTAAAATAATTTTCATTGTATTGTCTCTACCTACCCATAAGCTATCAAAATTTCTCTAATAAATTAATTTTATCTTTATTTGTGTGAAAAGTATTTTGTGAGAGGCAGTGAAGAGATGGCAGAAAAGAGGTACAAACTTCGCTCAACAATCCTAATATTCTTCTACAAAAAACTTTAAAATAACTCCTCAAATCAACTTTTGGAATTATACAGTCACCCACCCACCCACCCTCCCAAAATAAGTCAGAGTGAGACATTTCACAATTCCAAAATATCTTAGGAAGTCAGCAGAAGAGGCCAGTGACATTAGGGTAAGAGATAGTCTGGAGAGCGGCAAGAGCACCAGCAATGAGACTTGAAGATGGCCACTACAGTGGTGGCAGCAGCAGCAGGGGTTCTCAGACCAGAGATAGTAAGGGGGTCAGATAACTGATCAGAAAGACGTTCTGGGGAAACCTTTACTGGCTTGGGTGTTAGTGGTATTGATTTCTAAGTCTATTGTCCAAATGAAGTTTTGACCAGTTTCATGGTCGAGAGAAACACTTCTGGTAAGTTACAAAGTAACAGGTGTTCTGTTCATATTTCCAGGTACAAAAGGAGTTCAACTATATGGGAGCAATAATTGTTCTTCCTGGGTAAAGATCATAGCACAGACAAGGAGACAAGTGATCACATCTCTACCCAGACCATATTGTCTGGGAAACAATAAATGCTGATGATTTATTTGGGTTTATTTTGCATCCTGAAACTTTGATAAAGTTGTTTATTATTTTAAGTAGTTCTTTAAGTGTTTCTCTTGGATTCTCTAAGTATATCATTATGCAATCTCCAAAGAGTGATAACTTAGTTTTTGCCCATTCTAATTACTTCAATTTCTTATTTTTTTTTTCTTTTTCTTATTGTTAAAGCTAACATTTCTAGTGCCATACTGAATAACTGGTGATAGTGGACATTTTTGTTTCATGTCTGATCTTATTGGAAATGCTTCTAGCTTATCTCCAGTACATATAATGTTTGCTAATGGCTTGAGGAAGATGCTACTTCTCATTTTAAGGAAGACTACATTGATTCCTATGTTCTCTGATGTTCTTAATAGAAATGGTGTTGTATTTTGTCAAAAGCTTTTTGTACATCTGTTGACATAATTGTATGGTTTCTGTTAGTTTTGTTGTTGATATGATCAATTAGGAGGATAATTTTCTTAATACTAAACCAACTCTGCATTCCTGGTATAAATCCTACCTAATCAAAGTGTATTATTCTCATGATAAGTTGCTGTGATATTTTTGCTAATGTTGTATTCAAAAAATTTGCATGTATATTCATTAAGGAAGTTGGTCTGTAATTTTATCTGCTTTGACTCTTTTCAGCTTAGGTATCAGCACCAGATTTATGTCATAAAAAGAATTTGGCAGGACTGTCAATTTTTTCAAATACTCTGTCTAATATTAGAATTAATTGTTCTTCAAATTTTGATAAAATTTCTTGTAAATATATCTGGCCCTGGAGATATTTTCCTGGGGAGTTCATTGATGACTTATTCAATTTCTTTTTCTGAGATTGGATTATTTAAGTATTTTACTTCCTCTTTTGTTAATTTGGGCAATTTATATTTTTGCAAATACTCATCCATTTCACTAAGATTGTCACGTTTATTGGCATGGAGTTGGGAAAAATAGTTTTAAGTTATTGTTTCAATTTCCTCTTCCTAGGTGGTGGATTCAACCTTTTTGCTTTTGATACTGGTAATTTGGTTTTCTTCTTTTTTAAAAATAAAATTAACCAAAAGTTTATCGATTTTATTGTGTTTTTTTTAAAATAAAACTGACAGTTTTATTTATTAGTTCAATAGCTTTCTTGATTTCAATTTTATTAATATCTCTTTTGAATTAAAGTGTTTCTTATTTGGTATTTAATTAATTAATTTGGTATTTAATTTGGTATTTAACTTTTAATTTGGTCTTTTTCTGACTTTTTCAGTTGCATGCCCAATTGATTTATCTCCTCTTTCTCTATTTTATTCATGTGAACCTTCAGAGATATAAAATTTCCCCTAAAAACACTTTTGCTTCATCCCAAATGTTTGGCATTTTTTTCTCATAACTGTCATTCTCTTGTATGAAGTTTTTGATTATTTCTATGATTTGTTGTTTAACCCATTAATTCTTTAGGATTTGATTATTTTGTTTCCAAATAATTTTTATGGAATAAAAAATAGTTACATGTCTATTACTTAAGATTTTCTAGAATTAGCCAAGTGCCTTACAATACAGTACAGGAATAAAACCTTGACTTTTTAAAGAGTATGCATACGCATATATGTAAATGTGTATATATATATACATACAAATATGTGTACATGTTTATGTGTGTATGCACAAGCTCCCATGCATAAACACACATACACACCCATGAGTTTCTTTAAATTCTAAATGTGGCATAATAGAAAATACTGACATTACAGTCAAGAGAGACATGAATTCAAATCATCCCTTTGAAACAAATTATTTATACATCCAAAGGTAAGTTGTTCAAAACATCTGAACCTCGTTTTCCTCATCTGAAAAATGGAGAAACGGTATCTCTAGTATTTGCCTTTCTAAATGATTGTGAAAATCAATTGCAGATATAGATATAAACACAAATTTAGATCCCATGGTTTAATTGTCAATTCTCACTATTTAGAATAAAATATCCAATAATTTAATATAATCTAGGACCTATCTGGGATTTGATCAAAATCATTTATTTTATTAAGACTTCAATGATACACATTTTTTTTTCATCTTAAATACCTTACTGGTTTAAGTTCTGCCAATATGCAGTGAAATTATAATCTCATTATTATAATGTCCTTCAGTGTGACTCCTTGTATTCTACTATTCCCTTGTTTTGATGGCAATTCATTCACTAAGTCCATACATAGCAGCATTAAACAACTGTGGTATCAGAAAGAAATAGTCTGTATTCTGATATAAATAAATTGTAAGGGACACAAAGGAAAGAAAGCTTTTCAATTCAAGACAGTCACAGTCTCCAAAAGTTAACATCTTCAAGTACCCTAATGTGGTTTTAACCCTGATATACAAGAAATAGAGGTGTTTTAGCATATTCTCTCTTTGAGACGTAACATTGTAATGCTTTTCTTGACAAGATACAAACTAAGGTTTTTGAAGAGAAGAGATAAAACAGAGTTCTGAATGGCTCTTTTAGGGAGAGAAAAACCCTTACTCCCCTAGCTTTATTAACCAACCCCATTAAATATGGAAGTCATCCTTATTATGTCTTATGGAATAGAAAGAAACTTGCTCTTGACAAGATTTGTTTTAACCACAATTACATGTTTTCTGAGAGTCAGGATCTTTCCACATATAATTACCCTTTCATAGTGTTTAAAATTTTAAAAATAATAAATTAATGTTTATAAGTTTTAAATATAAATATATGTAACTTTCTCTCTCCATATAGATAAACACATATATATGTACACATATACATACACACACATATATATGTATATACACATTACTAATGTCCTATTGATTTGTTTTTTGTTTTGTTTTGTTTTGTTTTGTTTACATTTCAGTGTTGGTTATTGCTACAGAAATATTTTTTTATTTCATTTACAAGGTTAATATTGTAGATTGTTGCTTTTCTTCTGTCATATATTTCAATTAATAGCAAATTTTAAAGTAATGAATATTAAAAAGAGGTAAATATGTTACTAATCACAATAAATGCACAAAATATCATTGTCCATACTTATTTGTGAGCATATCACATGTAATATCCTTAATGCTAAGTCTATACTTTTCAGAATACAGCATAATTATAATGATTGGAATCTATACACTAGAGTAATTCTTATTTCTATCTTGATATATCTTTTCTATGGTATATCTTATATACCATATACATAAATGGTATATATATTTATGAGTAAGATTTAATGAATTAAACCCATTTAAAACATTATTCTACCAAGGACAATCCTTGATATTTCTGTGCCATTGTACATGTCACCTTGGACAAATGGCTTCACTTTCCTGAACCTCAGTTTCCTAAACTTTAAAGGAAAAAGAATATTTGTACTAGTTAACTTATAACTTTATTAAAAAAAATAAATCTTTGTGATATAAGATATTACCACTGTCACTATTAAAGAGCTGCCCTAACTTTTCATCATAGTGTGGAGGTGACTATGGATGTACAAAGGTTATCAGGAGATTACAACTTCTAATAGGGTCTATTAAACCATGAAAAGGTTCTAGTATGGTTTGGGTAACAGATCATGTGACTTTCAATGGCATATCAGCCTAACAGAAACAAATTTAGAGAAATGCCAGGTTTTTGTGCAATGATGGCAAAAAAAAATTCTATTTAAGTACATTTATTAGGTCATTGACATGTATGCCTTTAATTTGGGTGGTCATTTGTGCAATTTACAATTATTTCCTCAAAACAAAATTGTAATATTTACATAATTATTATAAAATCTGAGCATTTTGGATGGAAAGAAATTTACAAAATAATTTTGATCAATTCTATCACTTTATAATTCAAGAAACTAAGTCTTAAAAAATGTTAAGTGATTTGTAAAAGATGATACTTAAATAGTAGCAATGACTTCAGAGTTAAACAGAGACATGCCACATATGCCCAAGGACAAACAAATGTCTATCCAAAAGTAGATTTTGGTTTTACTTTTATGTCATGAGATAGTCTTTCAGTTTTAAAGTATGCATAAGTTTAGTTAAGTTCTATTCTGAGGAATAAAAAAAACCTCTGTTTTGATTAAATATTAAATGAATGGCTTATAAAATACAACCATAATAAAATTCCCTGTTGTCATAATCAAGTAAAATATGTTGAACACACATTCAGGTGCTAAGATTTGCATCCAAAACCCTAATTCTCAGTCCAAAATTCTTTATAAACATTTTCTTAGTGACTTTGAGGTGCTGATCACTAGGATAAGTGTAAAGATTAAATGACATATATACTCTGATATTCCAGGAATGCAATATCATAGAAATAATTTTACTTAAAGTTGTCAAAAGAATAATAGCAATTGAATACTTTTATATAAAATTTGCATGCACATTACCACTTGAGAGAAACAGAACAATATAATGGAAAGTGGGCCAACCTTAGTGTTAGAAGAACTTAGTGTTAGTTTTGAGTTAGATACATATTGGTTATTTGATCATGGATTTATCAGTTAAGTTTGCAATGTCCCAGATATGTCCATATTATGCTTATTTATGGATATATTGTCAATCTGCATTGGGGGAGAGAGTTTCTTGCCAAGCAAATAGTTCCCTTCAATAACTTGCCAAGCAAATAGTTCCCTTCAATAATGATTTTTCTCTTTCCTGTTGGTTTTCTCTCTTTATGGTATATCATTAAAAAAATATCCTACTGTCTTCATACAATGCTCTCCATTCAATTCTAACCATGTTTATATAAACTAGGTTAAAATCACACACACACAAACACAATACACATGTATATGCATAATTATGTATCAATAGATCTAAGCAGCTCTTCCTAGCTATATAAAGATACAGAATAGAAATATATATATATACAAACACATACATATATAGGTATCTCTCTCCATATATATATATAGATAGATATACATATATAGTTATATATAGATATCTATAGGTATATAGTTACACACACTATATATCAATATATATATATGTGAATGTATGTGTGTGCACAAACATATGTGTGTGTGTACACACACTCCCACACACATATAAATGTATGGTGAGAGAGCGAGGGACATTTATTCCTATTAAAAACACTAGAAATTATAGGAATAAATGGAGTTTTTCTTAAAATAATAGGTAGCATCTACTTAAAACCATCAGCAAGTATTATATGTAATGGGGATAAACTAGAAGCATTTGCAATAAGATCAGGGGTGAAACAAGGATGTCCACTATCACCCCTCTTATTCAATCTGGTACTAGAAATGTTAGCAGTAGCAATTAGAGAAGAAAAAGAAATCAAAGGAATCAAATTAGGTAAAGAAGAGACTAAGCTATCACTCTTTGCAGATGATATGATGATACCCTTGGAGAATCCTAGTGAATCAAGTAAAAAACTTCTTGAGACAATAAATAAATTTAACAAAGTTGCAGGATATAAAATAAACCCACATACAGACTCAGCATTCCTATACATTTCCAATGAAGTGCAACAGCAAGAGATAGTAAGAGAAACCTCATTTAAAGTTACTGTAAACATTATAAAATATTTGGAAATCTATTTGCCAAAACAAACCCAATACCTTTATGAAAACAACTACAAAACACTTTTCACACAAATAAGATCAGATATAACTAATTGGAAAAACATCAGTTTCTCATTGCTGGGTCTAGCTAATGTAATAAAAATGACAGTTTTACCTAAATTAAATTACATATTTAGTGCCATACCATTCAATCTACCAAGAAATTACTTTATGGAGCTAGAAAAAAATGGTGACAAAATTCATTTGGAAGAACAAAAGGTCCAGAATATCAAGGCAATTAATGAAAAGAAATGCTAGGGAAGGTGGCCTAGCCAAACCAGATTTTAATCTCTATTACAAAGCAGCAGTCATCAAAACTGCTTGGTACTGGCTAAGGAACAGAATAGTGGATCATTTGAATAGATTGGGTACAAAAGACTCAGTAGTCAACTATTGTAATAACGTACTGTTTGATAAGCCCAAAGACCCCAGTTTTTGCGATAAGAACTCAGTATTTGAGAAAAACTGCTTGCAAAATTGGAATATAGTATGGCAGAAACTTAGCATCATCTAACACCGTACACAAAAGTCAAGTCTAAATGGGTGCACAATCTAGGTTTAAAGGCTGATACTGTAAGTAATTTGGGTAAGCAAGGAATAGTTTACCTGTCAGATTTATGGAGTAGGGAAGATTTTATGACCAAAGAAGAATTGGAGAACATTGTAAAATGCAAAATGAATAATCTTGATTGAATTAAATTGAAAAGTTTTTGTACAAACAAAATCAATGTAACCAAGATTAAGAGGGAAGTGGGAAACTGGGAATGAAATTTTACAACTGTGTTTCTGATAAAGGTCTCATTTCTAAAATATACAGGGAATTAAGTAAAATCTATAAGAATATAAATCATTCCCCAATTGATAAAAGGGCAAAGGATATGAAGAGGCAATTTTCAGAGGTAGAAATTAAAGATATCTATAAGCATATTAAAAGAAATGCTCTAAATCACTACTGATTAGAGAAATGTAAATCAAAACAATTCTGAGGCACCACAAATCAGCCCAATTGTTTAAGATGACAAAGCAGGAAAATGACAAATGCTGGAGAGGATGTGGAAAATTTGGAACACTAATGCATTATTGGTGGAGCTGTGAACTGATACAACCACTGTGGAGAGCAATCTTGCACTATGACCAAAAGACTATAAATCATTTGCATACCCTTTGACCCAGTAATACCACTTCTGGTATTGTATCCTAAAGAGATCATAGAAGTGGGAGGAAGACTCAGATGCACAAAAATTTATTGCAGCTCTCTTTGTGGTGACAAAAAACTGAAAATTAAGGGGATGTCCATCAATTGGCAAATGGCTCAAGAAGTTGTGGTATATGAATGTAATGGAATATTATTGTGCTATAAGAAATGTGGACTTCATATTCACCTTGAGAGGTTTATACAAACTGATGCTAAGTGAGAAGAGCAGAATCAGGAAAAAATTGTACACAATCACATACACATCCTTTGTGTGATGACCAATCTTGAAAAACTGGACTCTTCTCAGCAACACACAGTTATAAGACAACTCTACAATCTCAGGATGGAAGGAGATATCTACATTCAGAGAAAGATCTAGAAGGAACTGAGTTTAAATGGAGACTGAAGCAATCTACATGCTATCATTCTTTTTCATGTTTGGTTTTCTTTCTTTTTTCCCATTGTTCACTCCATTGGTTACATCCCTTCTATAAAACCAGACTAATGCCCAATGTGAAAGTATTTGTACATCCTGTACTTGATTGCATGTTGCCTCAGGGGGAGAGGCAGGGGAGAAAATTTGAAACTCAAGGGATTGAGGAATTGAATCTTGCAAACTAAAAGTAAATAAACAAATCAATTAAAAAGGAAAAAAATACAAAAGAGAGAGAGAGGGAGAGAGAGAGAGAGAAGGAGGGAAGCAGGGAGGGAGAGATATATACGGAGAGAAACCATTATACATAGACCTATAAATTCATTATTCTGTTAATAGCTTTATTGTTCTTACTACGTAGTTAAATAAAGGTATATAGATATGGCTATATGTATAATGAAATATATTTTGATATTTTTCATTATCTATATATAGTTATAGGTACCTACAAATATTTCTATGTAGATAATTATATATAAAAGCCTCACTATTAAATTTAATAATTATTACATGCAAGTTGAAAATTCAGTGGAGTGCACTGTGGAAGATTACAGGGTATTTTTTCTGATAATTAATCATGAAGAAAGGAAAAGGGGAATATAAAAATATTACTTCTACATCCATGATCTGCCTATCTCTATATTTATAAATATGGATACATATATAAAATGTTATCTATAGTCAAATTTCTCTTTCTATAGGGACATGGAAGCTCTGTTGCTCCTTCAGTCACCTTTATGCTGTTCTCAATTGCGTTCTGAATCTTCCATCCTCATATCCTACTTGTTCAACTTTTCCTTTCTATGGCTGGTCAACATCAGTGTCTTCTATTTGTGGGTCATTGCTAAAGGAAAAGATAAGATTTGAGATGATATTTGGAAATCTACATTATGGCCTGCCCCCATATATCATTAGGCTGCTTATTGCTTTTGCTCACTGTTTCTGGCATATGTACTATACTTGTTTTAATTACTGAGTTGGAGATGTAAATATTCAAATTCTTCACATTGTTTAACCTTATGTAGAGATTGTTTTGATTCAGGTGGATTCATCTATAACTATTTGTTGTCTATTTACAATTTTTTTTGAAGATATTTGTGGGAGAAGTTTTAGGAAACATTTACTATACCATCTTCTAACCATGTAACTCATTTCCTTCCTCAATAATAACAGTTTTTGTGTGTCTGCAAATACTTCAGTATCATAAGAGAATAACAGATATACTTGTTCCTTATCTCTTGGGTAGAGACTGAGTCAAAGGATTTAGACTTTTTTTGTTATGTTCTTTAATTCCTCTGTGTCATGAAAGAATGTATTTACAGAAGAAAGAATACAAAATTTAAGACTGAAACTGTAAGGTGGTATATTTCTGATATAAATAGGAATATTGTTGATAGATATTAGAGGAATAAAAAAAAATTAAATTTGCCCTTTATGGGAAAAAAGCATAAACATACAAGGAAAAGTATTAGTTTACCACTATGGTTAAAGTATTCAACCACAGACTTGTATAGACCTACACAGGGAAATGAAATAGTCAAAGAATTGTAAATTACCATGATATTTTCCTTTTATAACTATAGTATTTTTAACACTTTTTCATTATTACTTGAATATCAAGGAGATAGCATCTGTTACATATGCAGATTTGACCTGACATTGAGAAAGTTATTTTTTCATTTTATCAATAATTTTTCCTTCCAAAACCTTGTCATGTCTGTGCAATAAACCAATTTAATGTGAAATTCATAGCATTGACTCTTGATGTTCCTTAATAATGCATACATATTCTGCAATATTAACATATAGCAAATGGCATAGGCCATGAAGGTTTAAAAGAATGTCTTTTTTAATAGTAAATGAATGATAACTATTTGAAATGCTGGTCTAGATAGTCAAGCGAATTGGAATGTGTTCTTTCTGACCAAGCAGATGGATAGTATATCCCAGATGAACATTAGGAAAAACCATCTAAGAAAGTTCATAACTTACCATTTTGAACATGAACGGGTAATGTAATAGATATCTAGAGCATTTGTAAAGAAAATGAAAGTAAAAGTGTTATGATATAGTATAATGGATTTTGAATTTAGTTCCATATTTTGTTTGAATTTAGCTCGGTATTTTGGTGCAACTGCTTTCACATTGGGCATGTCACTTAATGTCCCTTCCCTAAGTTTTCTCATTTATAAAGTGAAAGGCTTTTGTAAATGTCTTTATATTTCCTTTTAACTCTAGATACATGCACCTCTAGAATTATATTTCTTAAAGTTTTCTGAAGATGTCTGATTCTTTAAGGAAAATTAATTGTCAAAACTATGTGGTTTCCCTAGTGTTTCCCTAGTATTCTTTCCGTTTTCTTCCTCAGTGCAGCCATGTCTCCTTTCCTATCTTTTATAATTTTAGCATCACCAGAGAAAAGAAAATCTTTCACAGGTCCAATGTATTAAATTATTTTTATGATCCCTAATGATATTAGGGTTCTGAAAGGACATTTGTTTTATTACCATTAGAATGTAAGCACTTCTTTATCTTCCCTTGTATTACTTTTTTTTGTTTGTTTTTTCTTTAATTTTTTTTTTCTGTTTCTAATTTTTACTCGGTTCTAATCTTACCACTAGGACTTTTTACAAGTCATCCATTTCATTAAAAGTCTTTTTTTTTTCTTTACTCCAAAAGATTATATTCATTTTAGCAAATGTCTTTTGGTTTTAAAACTTTATCTTTTTGCCTTTTAGAATATTACATTCCATGATTTCTGCTAAATCTTGTATTATGAGCATGATAGTTCCTAATAATTTGAATTATTTCTTATTCTTTGTAGTATAGATTTCACTATCCTAGAAGCTCTGGATTTTGGCTATGATGTGTCTTGGAATTTTCAATTTAGAGCTTCTTTTAGGATGCATTTGTGATTTCTTATAATACAATAGTATTCCATCACAATGAGTATCATTGCCCTTTGGGAATAGTTTCAAATTGTACTCCAGAAAGGTTGGATCAATTCTCAAAGCTAATAGTGTTTTATTGTCCCAAATTTTCCACTTCCCCTCCAACCTTTTACCATTTTCCTTTTTAGGCATACTGGTCAATCTGATAGGTATGAGGCGGTAGCTCAGAATTGTTTTAATTTTTATTTCTCTATTCAGTAATGACACAAAATATTTTATCATATGTCCATCGGTAGTTTTGATTTCTTCATCTGAAAACTGTCATTTTCATGTTCTTTGACTATTCGTCAAGTGGGAAACATATCTATACATATTTGAGAAATGAGGCCTTTATCAGAGAAAGATGCTGCAAAGTATACTTCACCAATTTTCGACTTTCTTTTTTTCATCTTCCCTGAATTATTTTTTGGTATGCAAAAATTTTAAATTTAATATATTTAAAATTGTTCATTTTACATGTTGTGATGATCTCTATCACTTGTCCATTCATAAATTATTTCCTTTTCCATTGATTGGAGAGGTAAGCTACCCCATATTACACTACTTTGCTTTTGGTATAACCTTTTTTTTTTCATATAAATCATATACCCATTTTTACCTTTTCTTGATATATGTTGTGAAGTGTTTAGTTTCTGTCAAACTGCTTTCCTGTTTTCCCAGCATGTTTTGTCAAACAATGAGTTTTGTTTTAAAGTTTTATATATTTGGATTTATTAAATATTAGATTACCATGGTCACTTACTGCTATATATTGTGTACCACATCTATTCAATTGATCTACCACTCTATTTTTAGCCAGTATAAGATTGTTTTGATGATTACCACTTTGTAATACAGTTTGAGATCTAGTCACTTTTTACAGTTTTTCAGGTTCCTTTGTCTATCTGTGTCTCTGTGTGTATCAGCAAGCACCCTAGCATACCCAGGATGGCTGCTACCACAGGTCCTTAGATCTGCTTTTCTAAAGGAAAGCAACTCAAAATGGGTTACCAATCCTATTTTAATCAATCAAACAAATATCATTTACCTAGTTCAGGGGAAAAAGTCAGCACCCTGAACTTCAGAGAATGCAAACACAAGTTACAAACACAAGTTACAAACAGAAAAAGACAGATCAGCAGACGGGCTTCTAACCATCTGAACTTTACATCCATACCTAGTCAGTTACCAGAGAGGGGAACAAGCCTCCCAACACAGGCTCCCCGTGACCACATTCAGCCTATTAAGGGGCAGAGTATACTATCAAATCGAAGAAGGTTCTCAGAATCATGTAGCTACTTTAGCAAAAGGCCTAGGGGTAGGGAGGATCTTCAGATTCCCGTAACAGTGTGTATATATGAATTCACTTGCATCTGCATATGCATGTAGACACATACACATATATGTATGTATATGCCCATACATACACACATATTTTTTGTTCTTCCATATTAATTTTGTTATCAATTTTTCTAGTTTTCTAAAATCATTGTTAGGTAATTTGTTTGGTATAGTATTGGATAAGTAAATTAAGTAAATTTGTAATTTTATTATTTTGGCTGGGCATACCCATGAGTAATTAACATTTTCCCAAGTGAGTAAATGTGATTTTATTTGTGTGAAAAATGTTTTGTAATTGTATTCAGATGGTTCCTGGGTTTGTTTTGGTAGGTTGGTTTCCAAATATTTTATATTATCTACCAGTATTTAAAATAGAAATTATCATTCTATCTCTTGCTACCGGACTTCTCTTATAATATATAGAAATGCTGATAATCTGTGACTTTATTTTATGTGCTGCAGTTTTGCTAAAGTTGGTAATTATTTCAACTAGTTTTTCAGTTGATTCTTTAATATTCTCCAATTATACCATTTTATCATCTGCAAAGAGTGATAGCTTTGTTTCTTAATTACCAATTCCAATTCCTTTAATTTCTTTTTCTTTTCTTATTGCTATACATAACATTTCTAGTATACTATTGAAAAACAACATGATAATTGCAGTCTTTGCTTTACTCCTGATGTTACTGGGAAAGCAACTAACTTATCCTTCTTACAGATAATGTTTGGTAGATACATACATGAGTAGAGAGCTGCTACTTATTGTTTTCAGGAAACCCTATTTATCTCTATGCTTTCTACTATTGTTATAAGAATGGCTGTTGTACTTTGTCAAAAGGTTTTTATACATCTATTGAAATAATCATATTATTTTTATTGGTTTTATTGATATGATAGGGTATGATAATATGTTTTCTAATGTTGGAACAGCCCTCTTTCTCTGGTATAAATTCCATATGGTTATACTGTATGATCTCTGGGGTATATTATGCTGTAATATCATTTCTAAAATTTTATTTACATTTTATACATCAATTGCAATTACAGAAATTGGTCTTTAGTTTTCTTTCTCAGTTTTTGTTCTTTCTAGTTTGTGTATCATCATCACATTTATGTTGTAAAAGGAATATGGTAGAATTCAGACTTTTCCTATTTTTTCAAATAGTTTATGCAATATTTCAATTAATTTTTCTTCAAATGTTTAGTAGAATTCATTTGATTATTGGTGCTTTTACTCATTTATGGCTTGTTTATTTTGTTTAACTAAGATAGGGTTATTAATTTATTGTCTTTTCTCTTGTATTAGATTAGACAACTTGTATTTTGTAAATAGTCATCAATATCTTTTAATTTTTTTGTCATATAATTGGGAAAATTACTCTTAATTGCTTTATTTTCATTTCATTTACAGTGTAAACTTGAATTCAAGAGAAAATAGCAAATATAGCAAAATTGAGATCTTCAATCAGGACAAGTAAGTTGCAGTTCAAGCTGCCACATAGCAAATTCTGGGGCACCCAAGGAAGGAGCTGGGAACAGCATTGGTATAGGGCACTAAGGCAAGTGGAATGGTCAAACTGCAGATCTGAAGGTTTTGGGATTTCTCACAGATATTGCTAAGTTTTCCAGCTTATTTCTTGATTTTGAACCTTATATTACAATTGGACTTTGCTCTTAAGGTACAGGGGGCACTGTCCCAGCCTTCATCTTTTTTTCATGTTACTGTTTTCCGAATTAATTTAGGGGGACCTGTAAGTTTCCAGTTCTTCTAATGTGGTATCATCTGAGGAGATATGTGGTTATTGGTTTCCTGGCTTATAGTCTGGTTGGTGAGCCAACCAAAAACATTCTTTTCCATTGGGGCTGTGACCAGTAATACCTGCCCCATCAAATGCTCATTCTTTCCCAACAATTACAACTACAGTATGGGCACTGTGACATAGTCCTGCAACTACTGCGAGAAAAAGGTCCATTGTAATCTGATCAGGTTTCTAAATTGTCTCTCCCCTATGATACAGGCATTTTCTACTAATCTTCTATGTTGTCTTTGCCTGGAAAGTTCTTTTACCTTTATTCTTATAACACCATGCACTAGCAGATTCCCAAAATAATGCTACTGTGAACAGTTTTTAAGGTTAGGATTACACAGTATAGTGAACACTCCATTTATTCCATTACAAATCAAGGCAAACATTCCCAACAAATTGCAATATAATATTCACAACATTACATCTTATCACTGAAAATCACAATATAGTGTTCACAACAACTTAACATTACAATGGCCACATAGTTTTCACTAGTGGCCACAGTATTTAGAACAAGGGACAAATCAATAATCATCTGGTTTCCCTCAGGGGGAAACCCTCCTTACTTAATCAATCAATCAATTCACAATACAATAATCAATCTTTCACTCATGGGACAAGCATAGATTAACTTAGTCACTTATCTGGCAATCAGTCACTAAATACTATCATTAGAAAACCACACAAACCCTCTACCCCTTGATGTCCAGAAAACTTCAATTTCATCAGACATTCTATATCTGAGGAGAGGCCTTTTCTTCATCTTGACTCAGGGTGGTCTCTCAGATTCCTGGGATCCCCTTCCATGGTGCCAGCTCCTACCTGAATATATCAAACAGTCACCTGGATTCAGAAGCAGACAGCTCCAAGGTCCTCATCCAGTCCTCCAGGCAGTTCCTGGTACACACTGAAGTTCACAGGGTCCAGCACATCTGAAAACCTTCACCACTTCTGCTGCCAAGTACTCAAAGATCAACTAAGCCATGAACAAAGTCTTATCCTGGTCATGCTTCTTCTTTCCTTCAGCAATTCAGCTGGCCCTAGGACCCAGGAGAAATCTCGGCCTTCTAGCAGCCTTCCAGGCAGCCCTCTCTGCCTTCCAGGTGGCCTTCACCAGATTCTGGTATTGTAGAAACTCCAACTCAGTTCTCAGTCCAGTAGCCCCACTCCCAGATGATGGCACAATTCTACTTCCTCCACCAGGAGCCACCAGGAGGAAAATTCCCCTTTCTGATTCTCTATCTCTAGAACTCTTCTTATATGCACACACTGGCCTTCCATCTCAGTCAACCCACTCCTGCCATGTCAGCAACAGGAGACAGAGTCCACGCCCCCTG
This sequence comes from Pseudochirops corinnae, assembly GCA_028646515.1. NCBI lineage: Eukaryota > Metazoa > Chordata > Mammalia > Diprotodontia > Pseudocheiridae > Pseudochirops > Pseudochirops corinnae. The sequence goes on from CM053587.1 coordinate 126,084,036, forward strand.
TTCACACAGGAGACAGAGTTCACACTTCTGCCTCTCTCAAGAGGTACTTAGCCCTAAGTTATCAAGGGCTAAGTATCTGCTAAGTTGATTGCTGTTACAGCTCTGAGTCTCTGTGTGTGTATGTGAGTGTATGTGTGCTTTGTTTTTTAATTCTGCTGCTCCCGAATTCTTTTTGAGGTATTATTTTAAAGTTGGGGTAGGGGATTTTGAAAGAACAAAGGTGATTCCCTATCTTCATTCTGACCTCTTGGCTTTGCTCCCTACCTAACGTGAATTGAAATATTGAAGCCAGTTTTAGGAAAGGAGAACCACATGCATGCATTCATGCATGCATACATACATACACATGTGCACATGTGAAGACATATATCTTAAATTCTTCTGTTAAATGTCTAGAATTCACCAAATGTATAGTAATTTTCTATGTACCAATTAAATTCTTCCTAACACTTATAGCCCATCTCAAATACTAGAAATTCAGTAAACTTCTGATTCCACAGTTTATAGTATCCTTCCTCTACAGCCTTCTTATGGTATGTGGTATAATTTCACTTTAGTACACTTATCATGTATTACTACATTTCACTGTTATCTATATCTTCCTCATCACCTTTCCCCAATTCACTACACCAGACTATATGCTTTATTTGGACAAGGTCTATGATTTATCTAAATTTTTTTTTAATTTCCCCAAATACCTAGCACAGTGCTCTGATTGTAGCATGTACTTAATAAGTAGTCAAGTAGAATTTCATACTGAAGATCTATCTTCCTATCTGTCTCTCTCAACCTTTCTATTTATATGTATATTTACATATTGTATGTATAACAAATATATGTGAGTCTATATCTGTGTGTATATGTTTATTTTATGAAAACCTCATTTAATGTCATGTGAAGATCCTTTCCCTATCCCCTCACATTAATTAAAAGAAATTTAAAAATAGAAAATAAACTTCATCAAATAACAGATGTTTTTTGAGCTTGGAGAAAATTAGATCAGGAACCTTGAATGATGTTTACAAAGATGTTGCTTTGACAATAAATCTCATGTAAATATTGGAAACATTTTTTAAATAATGAAAAGATTGGAATAATCCTGGGAATCTAAGATTAGCAATAATTTCATTTTTGTGCAAGCATCAACAAACCAGACTTAACATAAGGTTATTTAATCATGCTGGTAGTATGGTATCCAGACTTGGCAGCATCAGAGAAGCAGTCCAATTTTGGAGACAGTTCAGCATTATGTTATATTGTAGTAATTAAAATTAGAAAAAAAAAAACTTTTAGAATGTGACTTTTTCCTATATAGTCTATTAAAGATAAATCTACAATTTGACTTTATTTTTTTGCATTCATATAGAAAATAAAATATGCAAATTTCAAGTAAATGCAAAGATATGAAACCATATTTTTAACAAATACCATTTTCTCAATGCTTGAAGAATCTGTGATTTCATTGATTTGGAAGCTTCTATAAAAATGCACTACATAAATCATTGAGACATTCGTAGATGATGCACAGGAGTTGTTATAATCCAGGACACTCTTTATTTCATGATTTAATCTACAAATGAATAAATTTGAGCTTAGCAGACTAATTATTAGGGAAAAAATAACAATCCATCATTCATAGTTGAAGATATAATAATTTGAAATGTAGAACTTCTAAAATTTGCAGTGCAGAGATTTGGCTTTTGAAATTATAAGTGAAGAGTTCCATTTCTGGGAGCCAAAATAGTGGAGTGAGAAGTAAGTCACTCTCACCCTCCAATATTAACCTCTGAAAGCCAAGAAAATGTCACTCTAGGTAGAACTCTGAGCAGCTGAGTCAGCAGAAAAAAAATGGGTGTGCCAGAAATCTTGCAGGACTAATGGGAAAGGCTTCTTTTGATCTGGAGGAGGGGCAGCAGTACAGGATGGGAGGCAGCCTAGCAAGCCAGTGACAAGCTCCACCTCAGCAGAGCAAGGGGAGATCCTGAGCCCTATGGTGATGGAGCAGGCAACTGCCAACACAAGGACCTCCCTACCCACCCCCCACCTCGGCAAGTGCCTCAATACAGGTGGAAGAACCAGTACACACCAGCTCAGAAAAACACCACCACATGAGTCACTATTCTTTAGCAGCCAAATCATCCAGTGCTTCAGTACAACTCCAGGAAGTACAACTCCAAGAGACACAGCTCAAGGGTTGACAGACATCCCCTATCAGCCAAACATTCAAGTGCAAGTTCTGAACAAGTAGACATCTCCCAGGGGCCAGATTCCCCAAAGTTCCAGTGATACTGATCCCAGTTCAGCACCAGGTAAGCTGCCAGACCCCTACAGCCTCCAACTGCCTTCCCCTAAAGCACAGAAAGCCACTGACCAGGTCCCAGGATCCTAGTACATGAACCTTCGGTCCATACCCCCATGCTCTAGTAGGAAAGCACAACTTCAAAAGACAGGAAATAGACAAATATTATGATCACAAAGCAGAAATGGACAATGACCATAGATTCTTATTATGGGAAGATAAAGACATAAATTCAGAAGAAAACAACATTGTCAGTATACTCACATCCAAAACCTTAAAGGAGAATATGAATGGCTCTCAAGCCCCAAAAGTCTTCTTGGAAGAGCTCAACAAGTATTTTAAAACTCAAATAAGAGAAATAGATGAAAAATTCAAGAAAGACATGGGAGGTATGCAAGAGAGTCCATAGCTTGGAAAAGCAAAGACAAAAATTAATTTTAGAAAACAAGTTCTTAGAAAGTAGAATTGGCCAATTGGAAAAGGAGGCACAAAAACTAACAGAAGATAATTGCTTAAAAAGTAAAGATCCAAAAGGAAAAGGAGGTACAAAATCTCATAGAAGAAAAAAATTTGTTAAAAAGTAGAATTGGGCAAGTGGAAGCTAATGACTATGAGATTTCAAAAATCAGTTAAATAGAAACAAAAGAAGGAGGAAAAAAGAAAGCATTGGTAAAAACAACTGACCTGGAAAATAGATCCAAGAGAGACAATTTAAAAATTATTGGTCTACCTGAAAACCTTGATTACAAAAAGAGCCTGTAAAGTGTCTTTCAGGAAGTCATCAAGGAAAATGATGCCTTGAAAAAAAATGCCTTGAAATCTTAGAACCATGGCATAAAATCATTGTGGAAAGTATCTACCATTCACCCCCCGGATAAGATTCCAAATTGAAAATGACAAGCAATATAGTAACTAAATTCCGAAATTATCAGGTTAAAGAGAAAAATACTGAAGAAGTCAGTAGGAAACAAGAAGTACAATTAGGATTACACATAACCATACAACTTCTACATTAAAAAACTACAGGGCATGGCATATGATTTTCCATAAGGCAAAAGAGCTTGGATTACAACCAAGGATAAACTACCCAGCAAAACTAAGCATAATTTTTCTGAGGACAAGATGGATGTTTGAATTAAAATATGAGAGCTCCACAAAAATTTTGGTCATCAAATACAAGACTCAAGAGAGGTAAAAGGAAAGGAAAAAACAACAATATGTTATTAATAACGGCAAATTATTTACATCCCTACAAAGGAAAATGACACTTGTAACTCTTGAGAACTGTGTTGTTATTATACCATTTAAAAGAGGGATACTAGAGGTGGCTAGGTGGCTCACTGAATAGAGCACCAGCTATGGAACTAGAAGGACCTGAGTTGAAATCCAGCCTCAGACACTTAACACTTACCAGCTGTGAGACCTTGGGCAAGTCGCTTAAAACCAATTGTCCTGCCCTCTCCCCTATAAAAAACAAAATGATACATAAAAGGGGTATATATAGACAGGGGTATTCCGTATAAGTTGACTTTGATATGATGATTAAAAAAATCTAATTAAGTAGTTAAAAGGCATTGTCTTGAACAGACGAGTAAACTGCATCACATGAAAAGGCAGAAAAACCTTTTAAAATATAAGGATAGACAGGAGGGAAATGAGAATTATTTGAACGTTATTGTCATCAGATTTGTAGTAAGGGAATAGGGAAAGAAAAGGATGAGGGTTAAAACAAGGGAGGGCAGACTGAGTGAGACTGTGGTCAAAAGCAAAATTCTAGTGAGGATGGAAAGGAGGAAATGAGAGAGAAAAACATTCACAGGGGAGTAAATAGGATGGAAAGACACAGAGAATAATCATAACTGAATGTGATTGGGATGAACTCTCCCATGAAATGGAAGCAGATAGCAGAGTAGATTAAGAACCATAATCCTACAATAAATTGTTTAAAAGGAAGACACTTGAAGCAGAGCTTTATACATGGAGTAAAGGTGAAAGGTTAGAGGAGAATTTATTATGTTTCAACCGAAGTGAAAAAAACAAAAGCAGGAGAAGCAATCCTGATCTCACAAAAAGCAAAAGCAAGATAGATGTAGTTAAAAATACAAGAAAGAAAACTAAATACTTCTAAAAGATATCATGGATAAAAGTGTGTATAACCTTTGATCCAGAAATATCACTTCTAAGTCTGTATCCCAAAAAAGATCATAAAAATGGGGGAAGAATTCACATGCACGAAAATATTTATACAGGCTCTTTCTGTGGTGGCAAAGAGTTGGAAATTAAGGAAATGTCCATCAATCGGGAAATGACGGAACATGTCATGGCATATGAATGGAATAGAATGCTTTTGTGTTACAAGAAATTATGAGCATGCAGACTTCAGGAAAAAACCTGGAAAGATTTATATGAACTGATGCTTAGTGAAATGAGCAAAACCAGGAGAACATTACATAGTAACCACCACATTGTGCTATGGCTGATCTCAATAGACTTAGCTCTTCTCAGCCATGCAAAGATCTCAGATAATGCCAAGTGACTCATGATGGAAAATACTATCCACACTCAGGGAAAGAACTTTGGAGTCTGAAGGAGATGGAAACATACTATTTTCTAGCCTTTTCTTTTGTTATTTTGTGTCTTCTTTCTTGTGGTTCTTTCTATTAGGCCTTATTCTTTTTTACATCATGACTAATATGAAAATATGTTTATGAATGTATAAGTAGAGCCTATATCAGATTACATGCCATCTTGGGGAGGGAGGAGAAGAGGATGGGGAGAAAATTCAAAACTCAAAAATTTTATAGAAGTGAATATTAAAATTTAAAATTAATTAATTAATTATATAGAAAAACAACCTAAATTATAAGTAGGCCAGAGATTATTGAAATGTTGGAATAATGAGGGCAGCAAGGTGTTGCAGTAAATAGAGCACTAGCCCTGGAGTCCGGAGGAAATGAGTTCAAATTCAGCCTCAGTCACTTGACATGCTTGCTTAGCTGTATGAGCTTGAGTAAATCAATTAACACCAATTACCTTCCATTCCCCCCTAAAAAAAAAAAGAAAGAAAGAAAAAAGAAATATTAGAATAATGAAAATCACAACTTCAAATTAATTGACTAACAATTTTGTGGAATAAATACTTTATTAGAATAAATATGTAACCACAATAGTAATTTAGATTGGTAAATTCTGTCATTTAAAAATGTTAGGCTAATTTGCCTGTATTTACTTCTTGATTCTTTTGGTCCACTTTGGAAAATTGTTTGTAGGGCAAAAATGAAATTCCTAAATAATATTTTATTCTAATATCTGTAATTAGAATTTATCTCTGAATGTTTATATATTTTTGAACGTTCATCTGTATAATTTATAAAGATAACCAGGATAATTAATGCAATAAGTGTGCTTGTGACATAGCTTGAAACTTCTCAAATTTGGTTGTCATTGAAGATAATGGTTATACTTACTATTTTCAACCTTATGTAGAGATAAATTTTTCTTTATACAATTTATATCAGAAAATTCTCACTCACAGAAATAAAGCATTGCATAGAAGAGAGAAATCTTTAAAACCTTATTTTTAAGACACAATCATTATTTTATTTTACAAAACCAAAATATGGTACCTTCAACTGATAGTTTCAATGTATTTATCAATCAATTAACAGACATTTATTAAGAGCCAGTCACTGTACTGAGCTCTGGGGATGCAAAAAGAAGAAAATGTCAGTATCAGCCTTTAAGAAGCTTACAATCTAATGGATGGAGACAACATGTAAATGAATATATATGAATTGAGCTACATACAGGATAGATAGGACATAATTAAAACATGGAAGCTATTGGAATCAAAAAGGGTTATTAAAATGTCTTATAGATTATAAGAGATTAGTTGGAATTTTAAGGAAACCAGGATGGCAGTAGTCAGAGTGGAAGAGAGATATTATCACAAATAAATTATAATATTAAACTCAGTGCAGATTTTTTACTCCCTCTCTCCGTCTCTGTCTCTCTTTGTCTCTCTGTCTATCTCTGTCTCTCTCTGTCTCTGTCTCTCTCTGTCTCTCTCTCTGTCTCGCTGTCTCTCTCTGTCTCTCTGTCTCTCCGTCTCTCTCTCTCTCTTTCTCTCTCTTTCTCTGTCTCTCTCTCTTTCTCTCTCTCTCACACACACACACCCCTACACTCAACTAACTGCGCTTGTGGTATTTCAACTTTTTTTGAATAACTGTTTCTTGGATGTTATTTTATTTTATTTTATTTAAGAAAGTGAATGACATTGAACAGTAAAATGGTTATGATTTTTGTAATTTCCACACAAGTCTTTATAACTTAGGTTTTATACCATTTATATTTATATACAAAGAGGAAGAAGGTACAACAAATAATCTGTTTCATTAACCGATGTCAATGCATTTCCATGCTGAGATTTGAAATGTGTTGACTTCAGTTAGGCATAATCTTATAAAATAATAGATTGATACATTCATTTTCATTTGAAGAAAAGTCACTTAGTTTCCTTTAGTCGAATTTAATTTGAACATTTTTTATTGAAAAAAAAGGATGTATTTATGTGACTTGTAATCAAAAACATCAAGCAATTTTGAACATTATTCTATGTTCCTTCAGCATGTGGGTAAATAACTGACTGGAAAGTTCATCCTTAAGACTACACTTGAAAGTGTGAAGTGTACCCAGAGAATATGAGGATCCATGATGGCTACAAGGTAACTTAAAATAGGGTATACTTCTCAGGAGAAGCAATTAATAGAAACTAGGAATATTGGAAATACAAGGGAATAAAAAAAAACTAAAGGTTCTTTATTTTCCCCCTTCAGTAGTCTCAAGCTATTTCCTAATGTAAATACAGAGGAAAACAATACCAATTTACCAAACTATTTGTTAACAAAAATATTCTTCTCGTGATGCTACATGGCATGCCATATAAAGTACCATAATAGATTCAAACTAAATGATCCAAAAGTCACACAAAAAGTACTTCAGTGGGTTAGATCAAATGACTAAAGTGGAAGAAAAAGAATTAACTCAGCTATGTACATCCAGGAAAGGAAGTGGACAGGTGAAATAGCTAGACTGAAGGACAGTAAGTGAGCAATCGACTGATATCAGCCCCTATCCATATGAATGACTGAAGAAACCACCCAGGTAGTGGAATGGATATTCTTGAAAGGTTTCATGAGAGGAATGGATGAAAGAACTATTTGTTGAGCACCTATTTTGTGCCAGCAAATGTCCTAAGTTAGTCTCAAATATTATTTCATGTAATGCTCACAACAATCATGAAAGGTAAGGCCTATTATTATCCCTTTGTCACACTTGAGAAAATTAAATTCCACAGTAGTCATGTGACTTGGCCAAGAATCACATAGTAAGTATCTGAGACCAAATCGGAACTTAAGTCTTCCTCACTCTAAGTTCAGCACTTTATCAACTGCATCAGTTAGCTGCCTTTGAAGATTTCCATAAACACCAAATTTTAAAATGAGGCAAGATGTAGAGAATAATATTAATTTAATGGAACTTTGACTGTATTAATGAAATAAACATTTACTTAATATTTTCCATGTAAAAGTCATTGCACAAAGTGCTAGGATGAAAAGATGAAAAAAAAAACATTATCAAACTTCATGGGTCTTGCAGTCTTTTAGAATGTTAGGACATTTACAAAGCAAATATAATACAATTTAGGATAAATGCATTGGAGTAATAAAATATTACAGAGATGAATGTGGAACATCTTTCTTCATCCAGGTTACAATCAAAAAGAGGTCTGTGAAAACCATGTGTCATATCTTATAGCTTTCAGCATATTTAAAAATAGTCATCTTGTGTTGTTAATTTAAATATATTTGTGACAATTTTAATTAATTCCACTTAATGTGTTAAACATATATTTTACAATTTTCTTTATTCCATTGTTTTGACTAGTATTTAACAAGTAATTTTATCAAATTAAATGATAGGTATTTTCTGTTCTTCCAAAATTAGCCATCTATCAGAGTACTGCTATTTTGGGGAACAATGAGGAAGAAGTGCCTTTCACATATGAAGTATGCAAAGTAAAGGTAGTGAATAATTTTTAGATAGAATGTATGAATAGAGATAATATTTTTTCTATACACACATTTATGTATATATGTCTGTCTGTCTGTCTGTGTGTATGTATGTATGTATGGACAAGAAGGGACAAAATTGTAGAACATTTTAAATACCAAGTAAAATGTATATTTTATCTTGGGAATCATAAGCAGACTTTGAAACTTTTGAGTAGCAAGTCATAATGTCACACATTTGCTGTTCATCTATTATTTTGGTTTCTTTGTGGAAAAAAGTGTAATGACAAGCAAAGAAGCACTTAGCACCTTGTTTCAGTTCAAGTGTCTTTGAGCCTTGCCCTGATTATATCTTCCTAAAGGAAAAGAACCTGTAAATCCCACAGTCAGGGGCACTTGCCAAAGACAAGAACAGGAAGTATGTAAGAAGTGGGTGGAACAGGGCCAAGCTAATGAAAGATAAAAATCTGAGCACAGCTGGGACTGAGCAGAGCTGAGAAGGAGAAAAACTTGCAGGGCGATCACTGTTTGTCTGTTCTGTCTGTGTTGATTTGTATTTGTGATACTTTGTACAGAAGCCCTGAGATCTTATTGGAAGCCCTGAAAGAGGATTTTCTTTTTTTTTTTTTTCTTTTTTATTTAATTTTTCATTGACTTGTTTATTTACTTTTAGTTTACAAGATTCAGTTCCACAGTCCCTTAAGATTCAAATTTTCTCCCCTCTTTTCCCCCTCCCACTATGGTGGCATGCAATCAGGTATAGGATCTGCAAATACTTTCACATTGTACAATAGTCTAGTTGTATAGAAGGGTTGTAACCAAGGGAGCGAACAATGGGAAAAAAAGAAAAAAAAACATGAAAAAGAACAATAGCATGTAGATTGCTTCAGTCTCCATTTAAACAAATTTTTCCTGGTTCTGCTCTTCTCACTTAGCATCACTTTGTATAAGCCTCTCCAGGTAAATATGAAGACCATCTTTTCCCCATTTCTTATAGCACATAGTATTGCATTACATTCAAATACCACAACTTGTTTAGCCATTCCCTAATTGATGGACATCCCCTAAATTTTCAGGTTTTTGCCACCACAAAGAGAGCTGAAATAAACATTTTTGTACATATAGGTTCTTTTCCCACTTCTATGATCTCTTTGGGATACAACCCCAGAAGTGTTACTACTGGATCAAAGGGTATGCAATTATTTATAGCCCTTTGGGTATAGTTTCTGATTGCTCTCCAGAATGGTTGTATCAGTTCACATCTCCATGAACGATGCATTAGTGTTACAATTTTTCCACATCCTCTCTAACACTTGTCCTTTTCCTGTTTTGTGATCTTAGCCAATCTGACTGGTGAGATGTGGTACCTCAAAGTTGTTTTGATTTGCATTTCTTAAATCAATAGTGATTTAGAGCATTTTTCCATATGCTTAAAGATATCTTTAATTTCTACCTGAAAGAGGATTTTCTTGTTGTCTGTTTACAGAAGTCCTAGAGGAAGGTTTCAGAGGTCCTGGAACTATGCTGATGATTTGTGTTGACTTCTCACACCTTGTTGGAGGGTCTGTGTTGTTTTCACAGGGAGATAAACAATTGATCATGGTGCAGGCGATGTGTGTGAATATGGCTTGGCTCTGTTAAGCTTTGTCTTTCCAGAAACAGAAACTGTGATGGACTTGAGGTGGATTCAACACTGTGAGCTTTAATATGGAATTGGAGCTGGATGAGGAACTGGATGAGGAGCTAGATGAGGAGCTGAGAACTACTTACCAGTGAATCCTGGTGAAAGTTGGGTAGATTCAGGCAAGAACTGGATGCTTGGAAGAGGAACCATGGAATCTGAGAGCCCACCTCAAGCCAAGATGAAAAGACTTCTCTAGGACAGAGAAAAGATGGTAGAGAAAAAGCACAAACTTGGCCAGGCTCCAGCTGATACCACTTCCAATATCTGTTTTCAAAAAATGACTCTAAACAAATTTTAAAGGAACAGAACCCACAAAGTGACAAAGAAAAACAAATCTCCCACTGAAGGCAGCCTGGAAGGATGACAGGAAAGGTCTATTATAGCATGCTAGGAGCCATGTGCAGTCCCCCATGAACTGTGCACCATCCCGCATGAGCTGCCATTTGGCTGCAGTGTGGCCCCAACTAGCAGTGACCAGCTCAGAATTCAGCAGAGTAAATCAGCAGCAGCTGCGGTGGTTTCTACACTTCTCAATCCACAAATTCCAAAAAGAAAGTAAAAGGTTAGTTAGGAACTTGGTTGAAACTTGGTGGAAAAGAGCAAAGTACAGCCCCTACCCCCAGGGCAAGAAGTGGCAAAGGTGCAGGGGCTGCAACTTCTGTTACATGGCTGCTTCAAGAACTCCTGGCCTGCATATTGTAGGAAGACCAAGCTACCATTCAGAGGGTAATCATTCTTGCTTTGACCTGCTAGGATCTGGATCATGGTCTTGGGTGGTGGTCCTGGGGTATGTGGCAAGTATGCCAGAGCTTATGATAGATGTAGAGAGGGCACCCAACTAATAGCTCTAGCAGCTGAAAAAACTTAAGTCATTTGGGACCAAGCTGTCTCCATTCTGGAAGCATAATTCTACTGTGGCAAAGAGCTCAAAAGTCAAGTAATGGGCAAGATGGACAAGCAGAAGAAGCACAATCAGACCATACAATCATTTTTATTTTGGGGGGGGGGGGCGGGGAAGGATAATAGCATAGAACACAAGGACGACAACAAAGACAGAACTCCTGCATCAAAATCTTCCAAGAAAAATATGAACTGGTCACAGGGCATGGATGAGATGCAAGAAAGCTTTAGAAAATCAAGTAAGAGAAGTAGAGGATAAACTGGGAAGAGAAATGAGAAGATACAAGAATATCTTGAAAAGCCATTGAACAGCCAGCTAGAGGAGACCCAAAAATTCTGAAAAAATAACCCCTTGAAAAGTAGACTAACTTAAATGACAAAAGAGGCCCAAAAAGCCAATAAGGAGAAGAATGCCTTAAAAAGCCAAATTTGCCAGATGGAAAAGGAATTTCAAAAACTCACTGAAGAGAATAATTCCTTCAGGATTAGATTTGAGCAATTGGAAGATAATGACTTTATGAGAACTCAAGATACTATAAACAGATCCAAACAAATTAAAAAATAGAAGGCAATGTGAAATATCTCATTTGAAAAAAAAACACTGACCTGGAAAATAGATCCAGGAGAGATCATTTAAAAACTATTAGACTACCTGAAAGCCATAATCAAAAAAAGAACCTAGACATCATCTTTCAAAAAATTCTCAAGGAAAATTTCCCTGATATTCTAGAACCAGAGGGCAAAGTAGAAATGGAAAGAATTCACCAATCACCTCTTGAGAAAGATCCCAAAATTAAAACTCCTAGGAATATTATAACCTAATTCCAGAGTTACCGGGTCAAGGACAAAATACTGAAAGCAGTCGGAAAGAAACAATTAGAGTGTTGTGGAAACACAATCAGGATAACACAAGACCTGGCAGCTTCTATACTAAGAGATCAAGGGATTGGAGTAAGATATTCCAGAGGTCAAAGGACCTAAGATTAAAACCAAGCATCACCTACCCAGTAAACCTGAGTATAACACTTCAGGGTAAAATAGCATTCAATGAAATAGAGAATTTTCAAGCATTCTTGATGAAAAAAAAAAACAGAGCTGAACAGAAAATTTGGCTTTCAAATACACATAGCAAGAACAGCATGAGACGGTAAACAGGAAAAAGAAATTATAAGAATCTTATTAAGGTTGAACTATTTATATTCCTACATGGAAAAAACAATAATTGTAACTCATAAGACTTTTCCCAATATGAGTATAGTTGAAGGAAATATGTATATGTGTATGTATGTGTAAATGTTTAGCTATATGTATATATATATATATATATGTATATGTATATTTATGTGCATGTATAGGAGGGTATATTTTTGTATAAATATACATGTGAGTATGTGCATATTGTGTACATGTATACATAGACAGAGGGCATAAGATCAGTTGAATATGAAGGGATGATATCTAAAAAATAAAATTAAGAGGTGAGAGATGAATATATAGGGGCAAGGAGAAAGTAAGAGATAAATTAGGATAAATTATTTCATATAAAATAGCTAAGAGAACACTGTTACAACGGGGCAGAAGAATGGGAGGTAGAAGGGTATGGGTCAACCTTATTCTCATTGAATTTGCCTTAAGGAGGGAATAACATATACATTCAGCTGAGTATCTTACCCTACAGGAAAGCAGTGGGCAAGGGGATAAGAAAGGGGATGTTAGAAGGCCAGGCAGACTGGGGAGAGGGTAGTTAGAAGCAAACACATTTGAAAAGGGACAGGGTCAAAGGAGAAAATAGAATAAGTGGGATTTAGGACAGGATGGAAGGAAGTATAGTTAGTCTTTCACAACATAACTACTATGGAAATGTTTTGTGTAACTACACATATACAACCTATTTTGAATTGCTTGTCTTCCCAGTGGTGGTGGGTGAGGAGGGAAGAAGGTAAAGACTCTGGCACTCAAAATTTCAATAACAAATGTTTAAAAAAATGTTTTTTAGATGCAAGATATACAGGCACTGGGGTCTAAAAATTCATCTTGCCATACTAGAAAGTTGGAGGTGGGGGTAGGGGAAGATATAGGACAGAACAGATTGGGGAAAGGGTTTGTCAGTCAGCAACAGTTTTGGGATGGGTGATAGGGGAAAGATGGGGAGAAAAAGTTGCAAATCAAAATCTTGTGGAAATGAATGTTGAAAACTAAAAAGAAATAAATGGGAAATAAAATAAAGGAACTTTCCATGAGTACTTAATACTGATTGAGAAGATCATGATTTACTGTGGCATAGGGGTCAGAGAATGCTGTGCTTTGTACCTTGTACCCCTTAAGGATGATTGACTTAAGGATGATTGGAAACTAATCTCCATTCAAGAAGAAAGAAGACTTTTTGACTGAAAGATTAAAACAATGTGACCAAGGGGTGGGAAAACTTTGACCTTTGCATTTTGTGTCCCTTAAGGGGGATTGCTCCTTAAAGATAACTGAGTTAAAGACTTACTAAATGATATCTTTTGTTTAAAATTATGTCTCCACTTTAGTGATAAGTTAGGTTATATCATTGTGAATGCTGTACTTTGGTTTCTGTGAATGTTTTGCCTTTGTTTACTGCTGAATAAATAGAGAGTTCACTATAATACATGATCAGAACCTTAAAGCTATTCACAACAGCAGTCCTCTGGAGAGCTGCTCGTGTTTGGCTTTACATTATAATGCATTTGGCAGGACTATAAAGTATAGTGTCTCTATTTGTTTAAGGATCTGTAGCCATTTAGATTGAGATTGTAAGATCGAGGGTGGAAATAAATGTTATTCAGCATTAGTAAGCACCCAGTTGAAATTCAATAACAACAGACTTGTATGATTTCAGTATTCAGTTCATATGAGCAAGAGTGAAGAAATCAGATGGGTTATTAAGACATGATTAGAAATAGAACAAGAATGCGATTCATTTAAAGATAGGTGATAGTGTATAGTTTACAGATGGTGATATTTGGGAAAGGTAAAGGAGGTCTTAAGACTCTCTGTAGCAGAAGGCACTGCCTCCAGAGGCAGTCTGGGAGCTTCAGTTTTAGATAGTACAAATTATTAGCTAGTTGTGTGTGTGTGTGTCTGTCTCTCTGTCTGCCTGTCTGTGAGCACATCTGTATTTGGTTCCTCAGAGAGGGCAAAGATTTTGAAGGGTAAAAGTGAGACCAAAACAGAGGTAATTAACTAGAAAAATGGGATTAGAGGAATTAGAAGTAATAGAAAAAGAATATGGATCCTAGGATGATAGACAGTGAGAGATAAAAGGATAGAAGATTATAATTCAAAAGAAGAATTTCCAACCACTAGGTGTTGGATATAGACCATTTATTGGTAAACGGTAAAATCAATAGTCATTTGGTCATTCATCAAATTAAGAAATAGATCATGCGTGTTGAAGAAATTGATGGACTGGAAGTCCAGGGTTTTTGAGAGGACAATGATATGTATGGAATATTCCTTAAGTATGATGGAAGAGTTTGGAATGGAAAGGAAGGTTATGAAGTAGGTAATTACCTCCTTGAGAAAATTACTAGATGCTTGCACTGGTATCAGACAAGGCAACAGAGATGAATGAAGTGAACCACAAAGACTGATAAGATGCTGAGTGATGGTAGAAAAAGGATGATCAGAAAGTGAGAAGGTAAATGCCTATTCTTCCTCCTAGTTTGAAGTATCAGGACTATAAAAGAAGCAACATTAATTCCTATGATTCAGTATCTCCTGTCATGAGGCAAGATTCAATTAGTGTCAGAAGATGGAAAGATTTTGAGGTAAAGAAATCAAAAGATCATTAGGCCTCAAATATAGAACCAAGACAGCATTTGCATTTATCATCTGAGGACACTAAATTTGGAGAAGCTCATCACCAGAAGGTCAGATATCAGACTCTTATACTTGTTAAAAGAGTTCATTAAATTGCCTTGAAGTCATAGACATAAAGCATTTTCCAACTACATTTGTAAAGATAACACCAATATTGCTGAATCCATAGACTTTTTCACTTAGGTGGGCATATGTCTGCATACACATACCCTCATTACATTTCATAAGAAAGTGCTGAATTGAATGTAATAAAGTTACTAAAAATATTTTTCCAATGAAGTAATAAGTGTTATGTGCAGTCAAAAAGAGAGAGAGATCAATGTTGACTTGAGTTATTAGGCTGCATTTCATTGAGGAGGTGAGAATTGAGCTGAACCTTTCAGGACTGATGGGTTTTAGATAGGTAGAAAGGAGAGAAAAGGGCAAAGAGGACAATGGACCAATCATAAGGAAGGGAGCTCTGTTTCTTTGATGATCAGCAGCCTTTTTACTAGGCTGTCTAATTAATTGCCTGTAAATTACTCACTTATTCTTTGATAGGTACAAATGTGTTTTCACAGTCTTTCTAAAACATATTTGATAGCTAGTTTTCTTTTACATGAGGCTGAGAACTTTTCATGTAATTGAGGAACAAACTCTGCTAGACATTTCATTCTAATATTTACACACAGAGAGGGAACATCTTGCCTAGAAAGACAAGTAATTATAATCCATTTATTATACATTTCAGCTCAATAAGAATTTCCTGAGTAAAGTGTATAAAAGGCATGGTGAAACTTAGCAGTGTATATATGAAGTTAAATGTTTAAAAATGAAAACTTGGGGAACATATTTAGTGTCAAATTTCTCGATAAATTTGATACACTACTTCCCTTTCCCTCTCTAGGTTATAAAGAAACAGCAGCTTACATACAGCTGAGTAAACATCATAAGCAGGTGTTCCAGGGCTACAAGATCATCTAATACAGAGTGCAACATTTACTTAGCAAAGCTTTATTAATTATTTCATGGTAGCATATCAGTGAGAAATAGAGAAACACTTTCTTTAGCTACTCTTGTTAATGTTCTGTCAGTGCTTTCATTAGAAAACCACTTCACAAGTTTATTACTTGGCTCTAAGCAAAGGACCTAGGGTAAAATTTGGCATCAAATAATTCAATCCAGGAGGATTTTTTTGGTTTGTTTGTTTTAAATAATGGGAAAGCAAATAAACCTTCTGGGCATTTTCTATTTATCAATCTGTGGTACTGAACATTACAGTTCTGTAGTAACAATGAATGCCCATCTTTTTTTTTTTCTTAATAACAAAATATTTCCTCTTACATCTTGGTCTTTTGAATTATGTACTTATTATTTTCTTTTCATTCTTCATATGCATATATTTGTATCTATATAGTTATATTGCTATAGTTATCTCTATATCAATATATATTGTTTATATATTATATATATATTGTTCATATGTATATGTGTATACATATATATGCATGCATACATACATACATAAAGATCTTTGGTATGGGGTATTCACAGAATACTGGAACATCTGATGTGAGGACTTGCTGAATCCTTTTCAGGGCTGTTCATCCACCTTTGGTGTCCCCCTTCACTCAATTCTCACCTGTGGTTCTCAGAAGCTATAGCATGAATAGCAGCTACCCTGGTAAAACCATCATAGCAGGTAGGTTAAACCAGGTCGAAAATGAATTATAGCCCTCAAACCTGCGGATGTCTACCCAAGCACATGAAGACATTTCCCAGCAAAGTGGGAAGAAGAGAACAATTTGTTCCAATGGATACTAAAACAGCTGAAGTAAATACTGTGGAGAGCTTAGAACTTGGTCAGATATGGAAGACAACAGATGTCCTCTACATATTGGGCTATTGCCAGTCATCCTAATCTTTGTCTTGCTACTGGACTTTGAAGACCCAGGGAAAAGAGTGAGACTGATAATTTTATACAACTCTGCCTCTCTTAAATACAACTCAAGCATAAGTCAAGACATTACCCTGTGATGTCATTGGTCCTCTTTGAAATGAAAGACAAGGAACAACCACAGTCTACTATGGATATAGATTAATGACCAAGTATACATACATGCATGTGTGTATACATACATAAATGAGTGCATACACATATATACACATGTTCATATATTCAAATACAAACACATATATGTAGTTCATAACAAGGATAAAGAAAGATTCTCATATAAATGGTAGAGGTTATTAGGATTGTTTTGTGCTTATTTTTTTTAATAATCAGTCAAAGAGCATTTCTTGCATAATATGTTTTAAGGGAATCCTGGGTGATTCAAATGTGAAGATCTCTTCTTTCAATTGACGTTCTCTAGTTAGGAAGAAAAGATAAATAGCAGAGAAAATAAGGTTAAATGAAGGGATTTGGGAAGATGGCATAATATCAAAATGTTTATGGTAAAAAAGAATAGTGGGAGTAGAATGAAAATATAAGACACATACATGTCTATGCTTATACCTGTACGTGTGTGAGTGTGTGTGTGTGCGTGTGTGGGAGAAAGAGACAGAGAGACAGAGAGAGACAGAGAGAGACAGAGAGAGACAGAGAGAGAGAGAGAGAGAGAGAGAGAGAGAGAGAATTTGTTTTTCTAGCACTAATGATGCACTTGTGCTAAATCATTTTTATTTTTCATCATAATTGGGACCAATGGCTTGGACTTTTAAGATCTCCTTGCTGGAACATTAAAAAAGGATTTATATCTAAGGCTGGAAAATTAGCTATACTTCTTCATTTGCCTAAGATTTATAATGAGAATATTATCTGTCTTATTTTTTAAAATTTATTTTGCCATATAAAATGGGAAACAAATCTCTTCGGGGAAAATTAATTGGTAGTATCAACTAAAGAGCAGATCAAGTGGAGAGAGAATTTTGTAGTCAGGGAGACCTATTCAGACATAAGTGTAACAGTCAATGTACATAATATAAATTTTTATAGCTAAATTCCATGGTATTGATCTATAGAACAGATCACAAAGAACTCATGATATGTGTTCCTATTTACATTTGTATCAGTAAAACTAACAGTTTTAGAGGTTACATTTTGGAGAGGATTCTGGGAAGATGGCAGAGTATTTAGAAAATTCCAAGCTCTCCAGATTTCCTCTATAAACAAGAAAAAATAACACCTTAGGATGAATGTAGAGCTGCAAAACTAAATAACAGTTGAGGCAGAAAAATGGTCCTCCTGGGAAAACTGGAGAAGTTCCAAAGAAAGATCCCAGAACAGAGGTTCAGTCTGAGTGAAGTATAAAAAACTCCAGGCTAGCTCTGCTGAAATAGCAAGTGGTAAGTCTTAGGGGCAGCTGTATTGGGAGGTAACCTCACCTCAGCCACAGGAGTTTTCACCTCCTGGACAGTGTGAGAATAGGGAATGTGGGTGAGGGAAGATTGAGGGAACCTCTGCTGGCAAGGAATGCCAGAGCTAGCTATGCTGCTAAGACCCAGGCCAGGGCAAGAAGGAACCTGCACATGGCTACTGAGTAAAGAAGCAGTGAAGCAGGGATGCTTCTGACTGTGGACACTTTCGAAGAGCGAAGTTCTTAAGCCAGATGGAAGAACCAAAGTTCATAGGTATTAGAGGGTTCTCAGGGAGCAAAAGCATTTACGGCATAATGTGCTAGGTAGGTGTGTGGGTGGGGGGGAGGGACTTACTATGGCTTGCAAAGGGAAAGGAGTGTAGAGGTTGGGCCTGTGTAACAGCAAGCACCCTAGCATGCCTAGGGCAGCTACTAGCACAGGTTCTTAGATCTGCTTTTCTAAAGGAA
>CM053587.1:126103141-126120999 GCA_028646515.1 Pseudochirops corinnae
TGGCGCCACAGGCTCCACATGACCACATTCAGCCTATTAGGGAACAGAGTATACTTTCAAATATCCAAGGGTCCTCAAAGTCACGTAGCCACTTCAGCAAAGGGCCTAGGGGCAGGGAAGATCTTTAGATTCCCATAACAGCCTGGGGCAAAGCTCAAAAAATCAACTCAAAGATGACCTATGGCCAGAAGCACCATCCCCCATTCACCAGTATTAGAGATGATTATAATAACAAGCTGATATTTTTTTAAGTGAGCAGGAAAAGGAAAAAAGACTTCAATCATAGACACTTATGGAAATAGAGAAGACTTGGGTTCATTTTCAGAGGAGGATACTGAAGCAAAAAAAAAATCTGTCCTTGCCCAAAGAGTAACATCACATAGTCACCTGCCCAAAAATAATTCATAGAAGAACTTATAAAAGAGTTTAAAAATAAAATAAGAGGGATTGAGGATTTTTTTTTAATAACAGCAATCTAAGATAAATAAGATTATTATGAGAAAGTCAACCAAGAAGAAAAGTAGATCTAGAATCTTAAAGAAGAAAACAACTCTTTGAAAAATTAGAACTGGGAAAAGGGAAGCCAATGAAGTTATAAGAGACCAAGAAATAATGCAAAAAAAACATATGAAGAATGAAAAAAATGAAGAGAATGTGAGATATTAGAAATACAACTCATCTGGAGAACAGATCAAGAAGAGAAAGCATAATAATTGAACTACTTGAAAGCTACAATCAAGAAAAAAAGAATATTCATGCAATTATTCAATAAATAATTAAAGAAAATTGTGCTGAAGCATTAGAACAAGGGGGAAAGTAGAAATAGAAAAAATCCACACATCATCATCAGAAAGAGGTCCTCAGAGGAAAACCTACAGGAAGATCATAGCCAAAAGGAGAAAATATTAAAAGTAGTAAGAAAAAAAAATTTAAATATGACAGAACTACAATTAGAATTGTACAAGATTTTACAGTGGCTACCCGAAAGGACCACAGATCTCTGAACATCATATATATTGAAGAACTAAAGAACTGGGGTTATGGCCTAAACTATCATACCCAGCAAAGTTGTGTAATCTTGAATGAAAAAAAAAATCATACATTCAATGAATTGACAATCTTTTGGAATTTTATTGCAAAAAGAACAGAACTTCATAGAAAATTTGAAATACAAGATCCAAAAGAAATATAAGGTAAACATAAAAGACTAACTACAAGGGACTCAATAAGGATAAATTGTTTACTTTTTATACATGGAAATGTAAACCGTATGTCTAAGATTGTCATCTGTAATTGGGTAATTCAAAAGAAAGAGTGGGACAAAGGTGAGTATGATGTCATTCTGAAAAGCAAAATGATATAGGAAAAGGTAAAAAAGAGTAATTTTCTCATACAAATGAAGTGTGAGAGGAAGAACTGATACAGAGAAATTAGATGGGGAGGAGGACTGATAGTGCCAGAAGCCTACTCTCATTCGAGATGGGTTAAAGAGGTAACTATTTAGTTAGCTAGCTAGCTATCTGTTTATCTATCTCTATGCATATGTGTGTGTATAAAAGTCTTCTAAATTCAGAAAGAAACAAGAGTACAAGATGATAAAGAACAGGGAGAGGATAAGGAAGGATTAGGAAATAGGATAAGGGAGGTATAAAAGGGTGTGTGGATTAGTGGGGATGGGACCAAGAGGGAACAACATATACATTTAGAAGGGCATAAAAATCTAAATTCAAGGTTAAGGTGTTAGTGTAGAGGGAGAGGATGAGGGAGGAATTCTTAGAGGGACAGAGGTTAAGGAATAGGAGAACAAGGTAGTAGGTAGAAGTAAAGTAGAAAAGTGAGGGGGGACAAGAACAGGGTGAAGAGAGTAAGGAAAGTAGGAAGGAGGAAAATGTACAAGTAATTATTAATTTAGAATGTGAATTTGATGAATTTATCTATAAAATGGAAACTGATAGCACATTAAAAATTTGAATTTAACATTATATTGCTTTCAGGAAATGTTATAAAAATGAGAGATACACATAAATATACAATAAAAGTCAGGGGTCAAATTTATTATGTAAAATACAGGGATAATAATCATGTTCTCAAAATTAAAGTTAAATCAAGTTTAACCAAACAAGTGGAAACTATATTGTGTTAGCTACATTAATCAATAGTTTTAGACCACATAAAATAGCTGGAAAGTATAAAAAATATGAGAATACATTTGCCCAAATAGACAAGAGTAAAATATATCAATGTAAGCACAAAATATCATTTATACAATGAAAGTTAGATCTAAAGAGCTAAAGTAGTAATTTTTGTGTATGGGCAGGTAGAAGTAATGTTTTTTTAATTACAATTTTAGATGTGGTTAGGTGGCTCAGTGAATGGAGCACTGGCCCTGGAGTCTGGAGAACCTGGGTTCAAATCCGATCTCACACACTTAACACTTACTAGCCATCTGACTTCAGGCAAGTCACTTAACCCCAACTGGCCTGTCTACCACCACCACCACCCCCCCAAAAAAAAGGGAAAAAAATTACAATTTTACCTAATTAATCTCTCTATAAGCATAATACAGATTAATGTACATGTGTTTGATTGTATTTGTGTATATTTATGAATATCTATGTATATGTATGCATAGATATGTATATTTGTATAATGTCAATCTATATTTATCTATATCTATGTATATATGTATGTGTGTGTCTGTTTTTAATTATAGTCTGAGGGGGAAGGACAGGTAAAAAAAAGAATAAGTTCATAGCAGAGGACAAAAGAAAACATACAAGGAAACAAAGAAAAGATGGACACCTCTGAAAATAATGTATAGTGGTCATTATATAGGTTTTCTTGAAATGAAAATTTATTGCTTTATTTTGAATCCTCTCATGTTCTGTTGCATACATGACAATGATTTTTCTTTTCTTATTTTGTATTAAAGTTTAAAATAAATTTTAAAAATTTAAAAAGAGGCTCCACTTTGAAAGAAGTTCTTTAGTAAATGGAAATGATTTGTTTTACATAATATATTTAATATTTTATGAGTCAAATTTCAAACTAAAATATTATGCTCATAAAGTTCAATATCAAATTCAAGAATACATCTTAAATTGATTAAATCAATAAGGGGATTCCCAACTGCCAATGATAATATGAGAAAACTGAGCAGTGGTAAGGGTAAGTAGGGAAGTGGCAATTGGGAGTTGAATTAAAGGACATGGAAAAAAATTGCTTTTTCTGTATTTCTCCTTGGGACAATTATGCATCAGGCAAGCAGACTTCTAAACAAGTGAAATACTGGAATGTACTTATGTAACTCCTTGCCAACCCCTAAGTATTTGAACAAGGAAACTACATGCTGGATGTAGTATAAACAGTCATTTTAACAGTCTAAGTAATCCAGTGAGAACTTTGAGAGGAAAACTCAGAGACGGTATTTTATCATTAAGGGTATAGAAGCACATTTGTGTCAGTCAGTTTGGATACTTCCCACATTTCCTTTCATCCATTGACTTCTACTCCTTGGTAGAACTCTCTGCCTAAGTCTATAGTAAAATATGTTGCAAGTTTAAATAGAAAGGCTAAAGTATTTATTTCTTTTTTGTTTAGAATATAAAACCTGGGAGGGTAAAATGAATGTACTTTTTTCAATTATTACTTTTTTTCTTTATTTCTTATTCCACTGATATAATTGATCTTCACAATAAGCTTTATTTTCCTTTTGAAGATCTATTTGAAGATTGTAGAAACATGCTGGAGGTGAAAGGAATAAAGAGGAAAATCATTTCAACATCTGCTTTGCATGAGTTCTATTTTCTGCTGTTTGGTCAGGATATATACTCAGTACCATCTACATTCTACTGGCAAATGAGAATGGGTCGTTGCTGAGCTCTATAAAGTGAATCCGGAGGATGCAGGGTTAGAAATCAGGGAAAGAAGCAGGGAGGGAATCCTCTGCCAGATTCACTGAAGATTTATGGATATGATTCCTATAGGTGGCCACTTTCTTCTCCTCTTCACTAAGAATGTGGGAATAATAGGAATGGGCAGATTAAGTGATCATTTGACAATAATGTGTTAATCTCTGTCTGTGTATCAGTCAAAGTGCTAGGCACTGAGGATAAAATGACAAACCAGAAACCATTCAAAAATTATATTCCCAAGGGCTGCTAGGTAGCACAGTGGGACCAGCCCTGGAGTCAGAAAGACCTAAGTTCAAACTCGGCCTCAGACACTTAACACTTACTAGCTTTGTGACCCTGGGCAAGTCACTTAACTCCAATTGTCCCTCCAAAAAACAAACAAACAAAAATTATATTCCCATTTGGACCTCAATTCACAGATATGCAGTCTCTCAGAGTTGGAAGCATCCTTGAACATGATTTAATAGAAAACATGAATGAACAAGAAATTCTTCCACAACAGTTGTTCACTCAAACTCCACTTAAAAAGGTCTAGGCGGGTTAATTACTTTAGGGAATTCTAATAGTTAGAAAGATTTCACTTACATTGAATTTAAGCCTGCCTCTCTGAAACTTCTACCCACTGACTTTGTTTCTCATGCTGTGGACACAAGAACATTAGTGTACCACCTCTTCCATAAGAGAGTCCTTCAGATACTTGAAGAAAGCTATCATGTCCCATCCAATCCACTTATTCATTCATTTCTCCAATAAACATCCATTTAACACCTTCTAAATGTGAGGATCTATGTTAAGTCCCCAGGTCTTTTAGAGAAAATCATATTTAAGCTTAAAGTTATTAACATTATCTTAAAAATCACCTGTTATTTATTGAATACTCACAAGTGTAATTTTAAGGTTCACCCAATTTTGAGTAAGTATTTTTCTGGCCCTCAAGGTGTTTGTGCAACTCGCCTTTCTTCCATCATCTCACTACAATAAATATGCTAACCAATTGAATGATAAGGCAATATATGTTTAATATATTTCATTAATAATCACTATGTGCTAATTATTGGTTGTAGAATTAACATTGCTCCAGATTGGGAATTCTTTTTTTTTTTCCCCTTTCAAACAAGTTTAATAGAGTTAAAGAACATGAGATGGGCTCAAGCTCAAAGTGGTGACTACTATGGTACAAGCATTGTTAACATAATACCTTGTCATTAAGAGGAAGGAAGAGAGCTGGCAGGCTCAGGTGGCTGACTGCTGTCCTGAGGAAGGGAGGAATGATTTAGATGAATCAGATCCCAAGAGGAGAGTGAATGCCCAGGTACCCCACATTTCTACCCGAAGGGGAAGAATAACGACACAACGTATTTCCCTTTGCAGTCAGAAAGGCTGATGTCTTTGTACTGCTGATCTAGCATAACAGCTGTGGCTCTGAAATTGGGGAACTCAAGATAGGGAGCTCTTTATTTGGGGTCCATGGATCATATTTCAGGGAGTCTTAGAATTAAAAAATATTTTTATGACTATATTTCAAATAACTGGCTTCCATTGGAATTCTATGTATCTCATTTTATGCATTTAAAACATTATTTTGGAAATTAGTCCACAGGCTTCAACAGATTGCCAAAGATTGCCAAAGTGGCCCTTTGGGAGTCACTTAACTAAGCTGGGGCTCAGTGTACTCATTTACAAAATGAAATTCTGGGTTGGGAGGCCTAGTTTCTTCCAGATTTACATCTATAATCTTATAAAGTAACCCTTATATGTCATACTAAATATAAAATGCTAAGCAGTCTTCCTTTCCTAAAGCCAAGTTAGTGGTACTTTCAGAATGTACAAATACTTAGCCAGATTCTAATGCCAATTTTTTTTATTGGCTTGAAATTAAGATGAACAGTCCAAAAGATAAATCACATTAAAATGAAGAAAAGTAAAGGTTGAAAATTTCAAGCCTTTTAAAAATATTTTCTCCACCAATTTTTGCATTAAAAATTGATACATGCCTAATTCAGTAATTGACCCACATATAGAAGTTATGTTATGATTTAGTGTTTAATTCAGAGAAATTTGAGATAGGAGAGCCATATGTAATGAACCCTTAATTTGTTTAACTTTTTCAGTGAAGTAATTGAATTAAGTCCTGTTTATTATGTAAAGCAATACATTCAATATTTTACAGGATTCATTTGTATCTTGACTCATCCCACCACCTGCATTTCCATATAGGGATATCCCAAAGAAGAATAGTATCCAAAGTGACACACATTTATTAAACATCACTGTGAGCAGGACTAAATCCACTCTCAGTTTTAGTTGAATGAAATCTTATTGGTGAGATCCCCTTTAAAATGATGATTATTTGGGGTAGACTGTAATTTATTAATAAAGTTTTAAACAAGGTAGAGTCAAATAATTCAGTAGGAAATGATTGTCTTACAGTAGTACAATAATGTTTTGTGACATTCGAAATTTATTTTGACATTCTTTACTTTTTAAATTTTTAGTTCCAAATTCTCACCGTACCAACTCCCATCCCTGCCATTTCACCCCTGAGAAGGCAAACAATACAATATCAATTATACCTCTGAAATCATGGAAAACATTAACATATTAGGCATATTTTTTTAAAAAATGAGAAAATAACATCAGAAAATTATACTTCAGTTTGTACTTAGAGTTGATTAGTGGTCTCTCTGGATGTTGTAGCATTTTTTTTTAATCATGAATCTTTTGGAATATTCTTGAACCATTATATTGATCCAAGTAGCCCAGTCTGTAACAACTTATTATGAATTTTGTTGTTACTGTGTGCAATGATCTCTCAGTTCTTCTCATATTAGTTGACATCAGTTCATCCTTACCATGTTTTTTTTTTCTGAACCTTGTTCCTTGTAATTTCTTATACACAATAGTACTCCATCAAAGTCATATGCCACAACTTCTTCAATCATTTGCTAATTGATAAACATCCCCTCAAATTCCTATTCTTTGTCACCATAAAAATTCTGTTATAAATATGTTCTACATATAGGCCCTCCTCCTTTTTCTTTGACCGCTTCGAGACAGAGAGATGTAATAGTGGTGTTGCTTTGTCAAACAGTATTAACAGTTTTATAGCTCTCCAAGCATACTTAAAAATTGTAGGACAAGTTCACTACTATAACAGTAGTTCACTAGTTTATCTATTTTTCTCTCAACCACTCCAGCATTTGTCATTTCTGATAGGTGTCAGATACTAACTAAGAGTTACTTTAATATTCATTTACCTTATTTAGATTTAGAAGATTGTTTCATATAAGTATAGGTAATTTTTATTTCTTCTTCTGAAAAATGCTTGTTTCTATCCTTTGACCATTTATTAATTGGAGAATGGCTCTTATTTTTTTTATAAATTTGATTCCTTAATATACTCAGCATATACATATACATAGATAGATAGATAGCTAGATAGAAAAATAGATAGATATATAGATAGATAGATAGAGATAAAGATTTGAGAAAAGGGTCATTTTTTCAGAGAAATTTGCTTAGATGTTTTTTTTTTTTATTACTTCCTTGTTTGTGGTACCTTTTTACTTAGGTCTATTTTTGCTTTTGCTTTGTCTGAGGTCATGATTGCTACCTCTCTTTTTTTCTTTCAACTTTGGTTGAAGTATATTAGATTCTGCTCCAGCTGTTTATTATAATTATGTATGTATCAAATGTTTCTCTTGTAAATAACATATTGTTAGATTCTGGTTTCTAATCCATTCTGCTGGTTCTATTTTTGAATGATCTTATCACATTCACATTCACAGTTATTGTTATTAACAGTGTATTTCTCATCATCCCATTTTCTTCTATTTCTTCTCTCTCACTTTATCCTTATCTCCCTATAACCTCTGCTTCCCTTTATCTTTCCTCCCTTTTTTTTTTTATTATACTCCCTTTCTCTTATCCTCTTCTCATTTTCCCTATTGGGTAAGTGACATTTCAATTTATAACTGAGTGTGTCTTAGTGTATATGTTTATTCTTTCCAGTTTAACTAATTCTGATTTAGAGTGAGGTTCCAGCACTACTTGCCGCTCCTCCCATTTCCCCTCCATATTAGAAACTCTAACTTAGACTCCTTTTTTATGTGAGGCAATTTTCCACATTTTACCTCTCTACTCTCCCTTCTCTCAGTGTATTCTTTTTCCTCATCTCTTAATTTTTTAGATCATTTCAACATAATTGACTCATACCCAAATCTTCTTTCTACACAAACTTCTTTTAACTGCCCTAATAATGAAAAAAGAAATATTATGGTATCATCTTCCAGTATAGGAATGTAAACAGCTTAATTTTATTAAGTCACTTATGATTATTCTTTCATGTTTTCCTTGTTATACTTCTCTTGCTTCTTGTATTAAAAAGTCAAATTTTCTTTTCAGATCTGGTATTTTAATCAGGAAGGCTTGAAGTTCTCCATTTCATTAAATATCCTTGTTTATTCTAAAGTATTAAAGATAGTTATGCTTTCTGGAATAAAATATTCAAAATCTTCAGATCCTTTTACATAGAAGCAGCTATTTTTAATTTTTATTTATTTATCTATTCAGACTGTGGTTCCATGATATTAGATTTTTTTCCCCTTGTTTCTGAGTGTAAGCAATAGTTTCTCTTTGACCTCAGAAGTCTGGAATTTGATGATAATAATCCTGGGATTTTTATTTTGGGATCTCTTTATGATGGTCACCAGTGGATTCTTTCAGTGTCTGGTGCATCTTCTGGATCTATGATATCAGAGCAATTTTTCTTAATCTCTTGACATATAATGTGTAGGCTGTTTTTTTTATCATGGTTTTCAGGGAGTTCAATAATTCTGAATTTATCTCTCCTTGATTTATTTTCCAGCTCAGTTGTTTTTCAGATGGCATATTTCACTATTTCTATTTTTTTTTCATTTTGACTTTGTTTTATTGTTTCTTGATTTCTCATGGGGTCATTAGCTTTCACCTGCCAAGCCTAGTTTTTAAGAAATTATTTTCTTTATTGAGATTTTTTAATCTTTTTTCTTACTGTTAGGCCAATTCTGGTGTAAGGATTTTCTATTCAACAATAATGTATCCCTTTAACATGCTATGATTTCTATTTCTATATTTTTATTTCATCACTTTCATTCCCTTTCTCAGTTTTTCCTTTACAAATGATATCTCTTTAATTCTTTCAGGAATTATTGTTAATCTTTGGTCCAAATATAGGTTCTTTGAGCCTCTGTTTTGAACTGTTTTAATATTGTTTGTTTTTGTCTGAATTTTTGTCTTAGGTTTTCCCTGTCACCATAGTAGTTTTTTATGGTCAAAGTGTGTGTGTGTGTGTGTGTGTGTGTGTGTGCACGCATGCGTGTGCTCATTTTCCTAATTTATTCCTTGGCTTTGAATTTTATGTTAAAGTTTGGCTTTGCTCACATGGGCATGAGAAAGCATTATTATAAGCTTCAGACTTTTTCATGCTGGTGTTGTCAGAGCAAGTACTGAGGGTTTGTGAGTTTTTGGTGCTTCCTCAGTCGTGTGATCCTACATATGTTTCATACACTCTTGGTCTTTGCCCAGAAAGGACCCCTGGCCCTCTGTAGCCATAAGCACTCAGGCTTTCTTTGCCTTGCAACTGCGTTCAGATCACTGCTTCCTTGTGATCAATCCCCAGAGCTCATCTTCACCCTGGAATTGTTATTTAGGACCACATATGGGCCATAGAGTTTCTAATTAGTGACAGCTCTATCCAATGTGAGCAAAAAACTCCCCTGTAAGGTCTTTATGACTGCTTGCCTGACACCCTTACCATTTTTGAGATAAGAGCTCCTGAAGCTGCTGTTATTGCTGTCAGTGAGGGCAACAGGCTCTGAACATGCTTCCACCTGGTATCACAAAATTCACTGGATGGCCTCCTACATTTTCTTGGGCCAGAAAAATGCCTTACTCTGATCTTTTGTTGGCTCTTCCACTCCAAAATTTGATGTGAGGCATATTAAATAGTGAGTTTTTTTAGAGGAGGATATTGAGTCTACCTCAATTACCTCTCACCTATCATCTGGGTTCCTCTATTTTTAAAATAAAATATATTTCTTTTTCAGGAAAATAATGGTTTACAAAACTCGTATTAATTCTTAATGATACTAAACACAGTTAAAACATGATTAAAACATCTACAGCTCTCACAAGCTTTTGTGTGCGTATATGACCATACTTACACACATTTTAGGATATTATTGCCAGTCAAGTCATACCATGTATATATCACAAAGCATTGTGTATAGAAGACATGTAATATTTGTTATGTTAATCTAATTATGGGTATCACTTAAAATTTAGCAATAGTATAAGTGAAATGATTTTGACACTGAACTTACACATTAAAGAGATTAATTTTAAAAATTAGAATTCAAAATTGACACCTTTGTAAGCAAAAGAGTAAAGTAAGAGCTCAGAACAGACCACATAAAACCAATATGGATTTTTAGATGTTACTTTATTCAGCATTTTTTGTGCCTCATTAGTGAACCGTTAAATATCTTTTCATGATTTTCTTATGACAGTCTCATATCTTTTTGCAATTTTTCTTCTATCATTTTTGAGTTTCAAAATCATTCCTGGTTCTTCTAGGAACATTTGCTAGGCTTGTGTCCAATTAACTTTTATTTTTTCCTTTGAGCCTTTGCTTGTAGCTATTTTCAAATAATTTTTTTTTGAATTTGTGTCTTGTTTCTCCTTGTCACCATAGTATCTTTTTATATTCAGGTTCTTTTTTGTAGTTACCTCATTTCTTCCAGCCTATCTCTAAACCTTGAACTTTATGTTAAAGTAGGGCTGTTTTCCTGGAGCCAGAGTCAAGGTCATTCTTCCTCAGAAAAATCTTCAGGCTTATTCACACTACTCTTTTCAGAGCTAATTCTGGGGTTTTGTAAGTTTTTGATATTTCCAACATTGTGTGATCCATGGGGAAGTGCAATTACTGCTTTACTAATCTGTTCTCTAGTCCTTATTCTGGAAAAGCACCATATTCCTTTCAGTTTTGAGATATATATATATATATATATATATGTATATGTATGTATATGTATATATGAATTGTTGCAATGGGGAAGATGTTGAAGTCTGTGATAAGATCAGGAGTGAAGCAAGAATGTTCACTGCCAGCATTATTATTAAATGTCATACTATACATGTTAGCTATAGCAATAAGATATGAACATAAATTATAGGGATAAGCATAAGAAATGAGGAAACAAAACTGTTACTCTTTGAAGTAGTTATGATGCTATATGTGGAGAACCCCAGGGAATCAACTAAAAACTAGTTGAAGCAATTTACAATTTTAACAAAGTTGCTGGATTTAAAATTTTGATGTTCAGACTTTCCATTGTGCCCAATTGTTTGTGACTCCATGGACACCAAGCCATTCTGTCCTCCACTATCGCCTGGACTCTGTCCAAGTCCATGTTTATTGCTTATATCACACTATGTATCCACACCCTTTTCTGTCCCCTTTTCCTCTTGTCTTCCATCTTTCCCAACATTATGGCCTTTTAAAAATGAGTCCTGGGGCAGAAGCAAGAGGGTGGATTAAATGCAGGAACTTTCTTGAGCTCCCGCTCCAACCACCTCCAATACCAGTAAAATATGACTCTAAACAAATTTTATTGTTAGAGCATATACACATTGACAGAGAAAAAAATCTCCCCCTGAAGACAGCCTGGAAGCCTGACAGGAAGGGGGTCTATCCCACCAAACTAGGAGTGCAGTTCCATTTGAAACACAGAGGCCCAGACCAGTGCCACAGACAAGCAGACCTGACTTCAGGAGCTGTGGTGGTTTCAAGACTTCTCAACCCGTAAACACCAAAGAGAAGGTAAAAGGTCTGGGGTAAATCTGTTGGAACTGGGAAAGAGAGAGTGTATTCTGGCCCCTACCCACAAGATGGATAAGGTGCTGCAGATGCAACGGCTGCTGCTGCAGCTGCTTCCTGCTCCAGGCCTGCAGATCATAGTGAGACCAAGTGAATCCAGGAATCCCTTTGTTGGTACTGAGGCAGGATTCTCTTCTTTTGCCTGGTTTGCGTGTGGTTCTCAGACTTGGATGGTGGTCCTGGGGTAAGGAGTGCTGGTATAGCAGAGCTTGTTGAGGCTGTGGAGAGAAAGTCCTCCTCACAGTTATGAGGAATATGCCTGGAAGAAGCTCTGACAACAGCTGCACAAAACCCCAGAAATTTGGGACACAGAACTCTCCACTCTGGAAGTAGAGTTCTACTGTGGCAAAGAGCTCAAAAATCAAGTAATTGACAGACAAGATGAGCAAACAGAGGATGAGAAATCAGACTATGAAATTGTTCTTTGGTGACAAAGATGAATAAAACATAGAACCAGAAGAAGACAAAAAAGTCAAAACTCCTGCATCAAAAGCCTCCAAGAAAAATATGAATTTGTCACAGATCATAGAGGAGCTCAAGAAGGATTTTGAAAATCAAGTAAGAGAAGCAGAGGAAAAATTGGGAAGTGAAATGAGAATGATGCAGGAAAATCATGAAAAAAAACTAGTCAATAGCATGATTGAAGAAAATAACATTAAAAATAGACTAACTCAAATGACAAAAGAGGTCCAATAAGCCAATGAGGAGAAGAACACCTTAAAAAGCAGACTTGGCCAGATGGAAAAGGAATTTCAAAAGGTCACTGAAGAAAATAATCCCTTCAAAGTTTAATTGGGGCAAATTGGAGCTAATGAATTTACAACAAATCAAGATACTATAAGCTTGTTCTAAAAGAATGAAAAAAAAAATAAAAGAAGGCCAAGTGAAATTTCTCATTGGAAAAAACACTGACCTGGAAAATAGATCCAGAAAAGATACTTTTAAAATTATTGCACTACTTGGAAGCCATAATAAAAGAATAAGAGCCTAGACATTATCTTTCAAGAAATTCTCAAGAAAAGTTGTCCTGATATTCTAGAACCAGAGGACAAAATAGACATGGAAAAAATTCACCAAATGCCTCTTGAAAAAGATCCCAAAAAGAATACTCATAGGAATATTATAGCCAAATTCCAGAGTTCCCAGGTCAAAGAGAAAATATTACAAGTTGTTAGGAAGAAACAATTTGAGCATTGTGGAAACACATTCAGGATAACTCAAGATCAAGCTGCTTCTACAATAAGGGATTGAAGGGCTTGGAATCTGATATTCCCGAGGTCAAAGGAGCTAGGATTAAAACCAAGAATCACCTACCTACCCAACAAATCTGAGTATAATAGTTCACATGAAAATATGGGCATCAGTGAAATGGAGGCCTTTCAAGCATTCTTGATGATAAAACCAGAATATTTGAATTTCAAATAAAAGAAGCAAGAGAAGATGAGAAGGTAAAGAGGAAAGATAAATCACAAGGAACTTATTAAAGTTGAGCTATTTACATTTCTACATGGAAAGATGATATCTTAACTCATGAGTCTTATCTCAGTATGAGGATACTAGAAAGGATTATATATATATACATATGTACATACATACATGCCTACATAATCACATACATACATATGTATGCATAGGTGAGTGTATTTGTGTATGTATATATGTGTATGTATATGTGTGTACATGTATACATAGAGGACCCACAGTGAGTTGTATGTGAAGGGATGATATCAAAAAATCAAATTAAGAAATGAGAAAGAAATATATTGGGAGAAGGAAAGGAGGAGACATAGAATGGGATGGGTTATCTCAAATAAAGGAGGCAGGAGAAGGCTGTTACAATGAAGGGGAAGAGCAGGAAGGTGAAATGGAATGAAGTGAACTTACCCTTACTGGATTTGGCTTAAGGAGGGAATAACATACACATTCAAATGGGTATCTTACTTTACAGGAAAGTAGGAGGGAAGGGAACATAAGGGGTGATAGAAGGGAGAACAATTTTGGGGAGAGGATAGCTGGAAGCAAAGACTTTTGACAAGGGACAGGGTCAAAGGAGAAAATAGAATAGATGGGTGGTAGGATAGAATGGTCTTTCATACTATGATACTTATAGAAATGTTTTCTATTACTACACATATATAACCTATATTGAATTTCTTGTTTTCTAAGTAGGGGTGAATGAGGAGGGGAGAAGGGAGAAAATCTGGAACTCAAAGTGTAAAAACAATTTTTTTTAAATTGTTTTTTTCACGCAACCAGAAGATAAGGTATACAGGCAATGGGGTATAGAAATCCATCTTGCTTTATAAGAAAGTAAGGGGCGGATGGAGGATATGATAGAGGGCAGATTGGTGGACAGGGTATTCAGTACACTTGCCATTTTGGGGTTGGAGTAGGGGAGAGATGGGAAGAAAATCTGTAACTCAAAGTCTTTGGGAAATGAATGTTAAAAAATATAACTAAATTCAAAAAAATTAAGTCCCATTATTATGGCAGAATAAAGAGTAAATTGTTCTCTCTCTCTCTCTCTCCCATATTCCCCTTTAAATGACGATAATATAGCATCTCAGAAAAATCCCAAGACAGCTGAGTCAGCAGAAAGACAGGGTGTAACAATCTATTAGCCTAGGAAAATTGAAGGATCTACAAGAAAAAGTTTTCTCATCTGGGTAAAAGTGGAGTACATCCCAGGACAGGAACCATCCCAGCAAGCCTTCAGTAAACTAGAATGGGGGAGATTCTGAGCCCCAGGATGGTAGAGCAGGCAAATGTCAATACCAGGAACTCGATGTGTCTTAGCATATCCAGGGGATCAGGCAAACTACAGCTTGGATGATGACTATATGTATCACCACAGCCCCAGGCAGACAGACATCTTGCAGGGTCCAAACCTCCACATGCTTAAGTGCATTCCAGGGAAGTCAGGCATCTTTGGGCTGCCAGATTTCCATCTGCTTCAGTAAACCCCAGGAAAATCCAACAACCTCCAGTGGCCAAACCTCCATGTGCTTCAATGTAGCCCTGGGGGCATGGAGAAAAGCCCCAACTGTACTCATCACACACCATATACCACCACTAGGACTCCAATTCAGCACCAGGTAAATTTCCAGATACTTATAGCCTCTAGTTGTCAGGATCTGAGGCACCAGCACACAATGTCAGTGACCAGCCCACTGACCTGCACCACAAGAATCTTGGGACAGTGTACCCCATGCTCCAACAGGAGGCTTTAATATTACAAACTAGGAAACAGGCAAATAAGATGATCAAGAAGAAAAAAATAAACATTGACCATCAAAATGCACTATGATGACAGGAAGGATCAAAACACAAACTCAGAAGAAGACAACATTGTCCATATTCCTACATCTGAAACCTTAAAGGGTGTTTAAAATTTGTCTGTAGCCCAAAACTCTACTCAGAAGAGCTGAAGAAGTATTTTAACAGTCAAATAAGAGAGAATGCCCTGGAATGCACTTAAGCATGTGGAGAAAAATTCGGAAAAAGAAATGAGGTGCATGCAAGAGTCAGGTCCTTGGAAAAGGCAGGACAAAAATTGACTGAACAAAATAATTCCTTAAAAAATACAACAGGTCAAATTGAAAAAAAAAACTTCACTGAAGAAAACAACTCCTTTTAAAGTAAAACTGGAAAAATGGAAAAGGAGAGTAAAAAAAAATATTCACTGAAGAGAAAAATTTTAAATATTAGAACTGGTCAAATGGAAAGGAAAGAAAAAATGCTTATTGAAGAAATAATTCCTCAAAAATTAGAACTGGACAAGTGAAAGGTAATGACTTTATGAAACATAAAGAATCAATTTAAACAAAATGAAGAGAATGAAAAAATAGAAAAAAATGTAAAAAACCTCACTAGAAAAATAACTGACCTGGAAAACAGATCCTAAAGAGATAATTTAAAATTTATTGGACTACCTGAAAGCAATGATAAAAAAAGAACCCTAGCCACATCTTTCAAGAAATCATCAAGGAAAACTATTCTAAAAAAATCATTGAAAGAATCCACTGATCACCTCCTGAAAGAGATCCGAAATTGAAAATACCAAGGAATACTATAGCCCAATTCCAGGATAATCAGTTCAAGGAGAAAACAGTGCAAACAGCAAGAAAGAAACAATTTACATATCATGGAACCACAGTCAGGATTCCATAGGACCTTAAAACTTCTACATTTAAAGATCAGAGGGCTTGGAAAAAGATATTCCATAAGGTAAAGGGGCCTGCATTACAACAAAAGATCAGCTCCCTGGCAAAAATGAGCATAAGTTTTCAAGGGAGGAAATAGAAATTTGATGAAATAGGATACTTTAAATCATTTCAGATAAACAAAATTGGAGCTGAACAGAAAGTTTGATTTTCAAATACAAGACTTAAGAGAAGCCTAAAACTAGGTAAAAAGGAAAGAAAGAAAATGTCATTCAATAAGGTTCATCTGTTTACATCTCTACATGGGAGGGTGATAATTGTAGCTCTTGAGAAATGTATCTTTATTATGACATGTATAAAGTGTATACATAGAGATTGTGGGTATAAGTTGAATCTGATGTGATGATAAAAAATAATTAATTATGGAGAGAATAAAATGATTGTAGTGGGAGAAGAGGAAAGGAAGAAAAGGGTCAATTTATGACACGAAGAGGCACAAAAGACCCATTACAGTAATTGGAATTATGGGATGGAGGTAAGCATTGTTTGAACTATACTCATATTGTATTTGTCTAAAAGAGGGAATAACAGACTTTCACCTAGTTGTAGAGTAATAGAGAGACCCAAATCCCAGGTCACTGCGCAACACCTAATTTGTGATACACCATCAAGCCACCTTTATATTTCTATCTTTGTTCCTATCCTATATCCTGTCATAGCTTGGAACAGCTTAAAAGCATGCCTGGGCATTGCTCAGGGCAAAGTTCCCTTTAGCATTCTATATATGTATCTCTTGCCTTGAATCAGTATGAGTGTACAAAGTGCAACTCAGGGTTGTGGTGCAATATAGAGACCAAGCAGGGTCCCCACACCCTTTGCCCAGAACATGACCGCGGCCTGTTGTGGGACTTTCCAGTTCCCCCTTATGCCATGACCCTCCACCCCGTTCTGAGAAGAGCTAACTACCCTGTTCTTCCTAGGGACACTTGAATCACAGGAAGATTTCACCTCTCTACCATCACACCATTTTCCAAAATTAGCCCTGAACTATAGATCTAACCAATGGATATATTTTGCTTCTGTACATCATGCTTTCTGCTAACTCCCCTCCCAGATTGTGGTTTTTGTGGTTTTGGCCTATATAATCAAGTCTGTACTCCCCAGAAAATCATGACTCATTTGAGTGAATACACCCTGGTAGTTGCGTGCTTGCTTGATAAATCCACACATAAATTTATCTTGAACCCAGGTCTTGGCTAGCTCTTATTCTCTGCACAATGATAAGAATCTTTCTTACTCTATATGGAAGTAAAAGGAGAAAGGTGAAATAAAGAATGTGGATATAAGGTGATGAAGAAGGCAGGTTAGAAGTAGTAGGGAAAAGGGGAAAGAAAAGAGAGGGGTAGATAGGAGGAACGGCAGATTGAGGGAGGTAGTAGTCAGAAGCAAAACTCTGAATGATGAAAAGAGAAAGTATAAACAGAAGTTGGGGGGAAATAGGATAGAGAGGAAGACACAGTAATCATTTCTGTGAACGTGAATGAGACGAATTCTCCCATGAAGCAGAAGAAGATAGTAGAAGTAGATAGTAGATAGATAGAGGATAGCTAGTAGGGATCATAAACACAATATGTTGTTTCCAAGAAACACATTTTAAGCGGAAAGGTAAACACAAAGTAATGGGGGAAAAAGGTAGAACAGAATATAATATGCCTTAGATGAGGGGGAAAAACAACAGAAGTAGCAATCATGATAACAGACAAAACAAAGGCAAAAATAGATCTAATTAAAATAAATAAGGAAAGAAACAGCATCTTGCTAAAAGGTATGATAGATAATGAAGTCATATCAATACTAAGCCTA
>CM053587.1:126121499-126140148 GCA_028646515.1 Pseudochirops corinnae
TACTGATTTCTCATATAGTTATTTGCTTCCATTTGCTCCACTCTAATTCTGAAGGAATTATTCTCTTCAGAAAGCTTTTGAGATTCTTTTTCCATCTGGGAAATTCGACTTTTGAAGGCATTCTTCTCCTCATTGGCTTTTTGGGACTCTTTGGCCATTTCAGTTAATCGTTTTTTAAGGTGTTATTTTCTTCAGTCAGGTTGTTGACTCTCTTTTCCTGATTTTCTTGCATCATCCTCATTTCTCTCCCCAATTTTTCCTCCACTTCTCTTATTTGGTTTTCAAAATCCTTCTTAAGCTGATCTATGGCTTTTAGGCAGTCTTCATGTTTCTTAGAAGCTTTTGGTGTGGGAGTTCTGACTGTGTTGTCTCCCTCCCGTTCCATTCTTTGATCCTTTTTGTCCCCAAAGAAGGAGTTTAGAGTTCAATTGCTGTTCTTACTTTTTTTCCTTTGCCTTCTCTTGTTGCCTGTCAATTAATTGACTTTTTTAGCTCTGTGGAACTCTGCTTCCAGAGGGGAAAGCTCTGTCCCACATCACTGGGGTTTTCACAGCTGCTGGAGCTATAAGGAGGCCACTGCAGCCCTCACCAGCTTTGGTCCACTGAAAATGCACTCCAGGACCACCACCCAAGACCACAATCTGAATCCAGGCTGCTCAACAGAAGAGTATTTAGCCTCTCAATGATTACTTGCCCCCCTCCCATCTGCAGGCCAGGACCTCTGAAGCAGTCATGTGGAGGCAGCTGCCCAGACTCAACTTCTGCCTCTTCCTTGCCATGGAGGCAGTTCAGCTGATCCCCTTTTTTCCCCCAAATTTAGCTGAGTTCCACTGACCTTTCACTTTGTCCTTGTTCCTTATGGCTTGATAATTCTGGAAACTGCCACAGCTGCCGCTGATCCATTCTCCTGAAGTGTCCAGCTGGGGTTCGTCCTGGTCACCCCAGGGCCAAGCCACGGTTTCAGGCTGTGCTGGTTTCTGCTCCTAGAGTGCTGCAATGAGCCCTTCCTGCTGAGTTGCCTTTGGTGGAAGGTGTATTTTTGTGAGTTCTGGAGCACTAAAATTTGTTTAGAATCATATTTTATGGGTATTTGAGGTGGCTATGTGGGAGCTGCAGAACCTTGTTTCTTCTATGCTGCCATCTTCTCTCCACCTAAGTGTTACTGTTTTGAAACCTTTTTTTGAAGCTCTTTAGCCTTTTTATACATTTTATACCTTTATACATTTATACATTTTATACCTTGAAAAAACCTTTTTTTTTTTTGCATTATTAACAAAGTACCAAGATTGATTGACAATGCATGAAACTCATTCATGGCATTTAAAGCAAAGCAAAGTAATATTAAGTAGAATATTAGCCTCCTGAGAGTAAGAATATGTCACTTTTATATTTCTATCACCAGAACTTAGTACAGTATCTTATGTGTAGAATGTGTACAACTAGGACTTGGAGACTGGAAGATCTGACTTCAAATTCTGCCTCAGATAGTTATTTAGCTTTACAAGCCAAAGCAAATTGCTTGATCTCTTTCAGCATCAGTTTCCCAATCTGTAAAATGTGGAAAGTAATAACCCTATGTCAAGGCTGTGGTTTGGTTCAAATTACTTAAATTCACAAACTACAAATTTACATATGTAAAGTGCTTTGCAAAATTCAAAGAGCTTTAAAATTCTACCTATTATTGTACTTGTATACTTAATAAATGTTTTTAGTTGATCATAGAAAGTTATGTCTCAGACTCATTAAGTGATGTACATATGTAACATCTGATTTCACAATTCAAGTGTAGGGAATGTTTACAGGCAGATCTGAATTTATGAATGTCTTCATATATCAAAGACAAAATGGAGAGAAATAAAAAATAATGTTTGAATTTTGACACTAAACTATTAAGCTAAGCATAATTATAGATTGCCTGATTGTTAGTTTTAAGATTATAGATTAATTAAGATTTAGTAGTTAAATGTTTGCCAGAGCTGTATGTAAGAGTATTCCAGGAGATATTATGTAATGGATTTTGGAATTATGCTAAGTGACTGAAATATCAATTTGAACCAAAGATTCTAACATAAGACATATGTCCCCAGGAATTCAAAGATGTAAGGAAAGTTCTACAAACATACCAAACTGCAAATTTCAGCAAATATTGTTATAACAAAAATGGGAAACAAAGTAAATATATGTCATTTGAGGAATGATTAACCAAACTGTGGTATGCAAAAGTAAAATAATTTTTCTGCAACAACAGAATTAAATACTACATAGGAAGAATTCAAAATAGCACGGAATAACCACACACACACTTATATGTATGTGTATATATGTATACATATGCACACACATACACATGAACATATATATGCCCATGCATATACACACGTACATAATGAATAATGAAATGTACGTATATACATGCACACATATGTATATGTGTATGTACACACACATATATGTGGATACATGTGTGTGTGAACACAGTGAAGGAAGTAGAACCAGAAAAAAATAACAAAAAATATTGAAGAAGTATTATTAATGGAAACAAAAATAAGAACTAAAAGAAATATTGTGTAATTATTTTTGACTAAACTTAGTCCTCAATAGGGAGAAAATGTATAAAACATATTCTATGTTTGTAAAAGTGACACAGATGATGAGTATGGGATATCATGTAAATTGTGAAGTTTAGCTAATGTATAATTTTTCTGAAAAGTTTTTTTCCAACTTTTGTTAGTGTAACTATAAAAACGGAAGTTATATAAATATCAACAGCATCAATATTTTTCTTCATTTTTAATTATTTTTACTTTTCAAAATTCATTTTTATAAGATTTTGAGTTTTATATATCCCCCTTCCTCCACTGATCACTAACAAGACTGTATGCAACTGATAAAGGCTATACATTGATGACCACATTAAATATATTTCCATATTAGTCAAGTTGTGAAAGAAGAATCAGAAGAAAAGGGAATAAACAATGAGAAACAGAAATAGCCACAAAATAAAGAGAAAATAGTATGCTTTCATCTGCATTCCAATTCCACAGTTCTTTCTCTGCACTTGGATAGCATTTTACACTATGAGTCTTTTATAATTGTTTAATTGTTTTATAATTGCATTGTTAAAAAGAGCTAAATCCAACAAAGTAGAAAATTGTACAATGTTACTATGTATAGTATTCTCCTAGTTTTGCTCATTTCACTCAGTATCAGATCATGCAGGTATTTCCAGGTTTTTCTGAAGTCTTCCTGCTTGTCATTTCTTTTTTTTTAATAAACTTTAATTTTAGTTTACATCATTCAATTCCATAATATTTTGAGTTACAAATTTTCTCCCCATCTTTCCCCTACCCACCAGCCCAAAACAGCGATCCTACTGTGTATCCCCTACCCCCATCTGCTCTGTTGTATATCCTCCCCCATCACACCTCTGACTTTCAGGTAGGGCAAGATGGATCTGCCTACCCCAAGTGCCTGTATATCTTTTTTCCAGTTGCATGTAAATTATATATATATTTATAATTTTTTTTTAACATTTGATTTACAATTTTAAAGTCTAGATTCTTTCCCTTCCTCCTTCATCACCCACCTCCTCTGGAAAGACAAGCAATTCAATACGGGCTATATACATACAGTTACACAGAATATCTTCACCATGAACATATTGTGAAAGAATGACTATATTTCCCTCAATCCTGTCCCACCTCCACTTGTTCTTTTCTCTACTTTGTCCCTGTCCCTTTACAAAAGTTTGTGCTTCTAACAACCCTCCTCCCTAACCTGCCATCCTGTCTCTCATCCCCCCTCTCATCTACTTCCCCCCTACTCTCCTGTAGGGCAAGATAACCAATTTAGAGTATATGTCATTCCTTCCCTAAGCCAAATTCAGTGAGAGTATGGTTGACCCATTCCCTTTTGCTTCCCTGTTCTTCCCCTCCATTATAACAGTTATCCCTTGCCTCTTCTACATGAGATGATTAACCCCATTCTGTCTCTCCCTGCCTCCTCTCATTTTATTGCCCTCCTACTTCTCAATTTTACCTTTTAAAATATCATCCCTTGCTATTCAATTGATCCTGTGCCCTCTGTCTATGAATACCTGTACACATATATACACACATTTGCATATGTATTTATATGCATATACCCTCCTAAATTGATATATGTGTATATATACACATTTACATTCCCTTCACCTATTCTCATACTGAGAAAAGTTTCATAAGTTAAAATTCTCATTTCTCCATGTTGGCATGTAAATAGTTCAACTTTGATAAGTTTCTTATGAAATCTTTTCCATGTTTACCTTCTCATGCTTCTTGTATTTGAATGTCAGGTTTTCTATTCCTTTCTGGTTTTTTCCTCAAGAGTGCTTGAAAGTCCTCCACCACATTGAATGACCATATTTTCCCCTGAAACATTATACTCAATTTTGCTGGGCAGCTGATTCTTGGTTTTAATCCTAGCTCCCTTTATCTCTGGAATATCATTTTCAAGGGCCTTCAGTCCCTTAATTTAGAAGCTGCTAGATCCTGGGTTACCCTGATTGTGTTTCCACAGTATTCAAATTGTTTCTTCTTGGCAGCTTGTAATACTTACTCCTTGATCTGGGAACTCCGGAATCTGGCTATAATATTCCTAGAAGTTTTATTTTCGGGATCTTTTTCAAGAGGTGATGGGTGAATTCTTTCAAGTTCTATTTTGCCCTCTGCTTCTAAAATATCATGGCAATTTCTCTTGAGAATTTCTTGAAGGATGCTTTCTAAGTCCTTTTTCTGATCATGGCTTTCAGATACTCCAATAATTTTTAAATTGTCTCTCCTGGATCTATTTTCCAGGTTGATGGTTTTTTCAAGGAGGTATTCCACATTGCCTTATATTTTTTCATTTGTTTGGATCTGTTTAATAATATATTGATTTCTCAAGAAGTTATTTGCTTCCATTTGCTCCACTCTAATTCTGAAGGAATTTTTCTCCTCAGGGAGCTTTTGAGATTTTTTTTCCATCTGGAAAATTCAACTTTTGAAGGCATTCTTCTCTTCATTGGCCTTTTGGGCCTCTTTGGCCATTTGAGTTAATCATTTCTTAAGGTGTCATTCATTTTCTTCATTCAGGTCGTTGACTGTCTTTTCATGATTTTCCTGCATCATTCTCATTTCTCTTCCCAATTTTTCCTCCACTTCTCTTATTTGGGTTTCAAAATCCTTCTTAAGCTGATCTATGGCTTGTAGGAAGCTTTCATGTTTCTTGGAAGCTTTTGGTGTAGGAGTTCTGACTGTGCTGTCTTCCTCCCATTTCATACTTTGATCCTTTTTGTCCCCAAAAAAGGATTCTAGAGTTTGGTTTCTGTTCTTACTTTGCTTCCTTTGCCTGCTCATGTTGCCAGTGAATTCCTTGATTTTTTAGCTCTGTGTAACTCTGCTTCCAGAGGGGACAGCTCTGTCCCAAGTCCCTGGGGTTTTTGCAGCTGCCAGAGCTATTGGGAGGCTGCCATTTTTTTGAAGCCCCCCACCAGCTTTTGCTCACTGAAAACACACCCCAGGGCCACTACCTAAGACCATGTCCCAGATCTAGGCCACTCAATGCAAGAGCACTTAGCTTCTGAATAATTGCTTGGTCCCCCTCCAGGCTGCAGGCCAGGAGCTTCTGAAGCAGCCATGTGGAGGTGGCTGTAGGGCCAATGCTTCTGCCACTTCCTTTCCCTGCAGGCAGTTCGGCCAGATTGCATTTCTCCCCAAAATTTAGCTGAGATCCACTGACCTTTCACTTAGTCTTTTTTTCCTATGGCTTTATAATTCTGGAAACTGCCACAGCTGCCACCAATCCACTGTCTTGAAGTTTCCAGCAGCAGCTTGTCCTGAGCATCCCAGGTTCTGAGGCACAGTTTCAAGCTGGGTTGGTTTCAGCTCCCAGCATGCTGTGATGAGTACTTTTTGCTGAGCTGCCTTAAGTGGGAGATGTGTTTTTCTGTATTTTTGTGTGAGTTTTGGAGCCCTAAAATTTGTTTAAAGTCATATTTTATGGGTATTGAGGTGCCTATGTGGGAGTTGTGGAGTTTTCCTGTTTCTATGCTGCCATCTTGGCTCTGCCCCCATTCTTTCTAGTATTTTGAATAGGAATGGGTATTGTATTTTGTTCAAAGAATTATCTGTATCTATTGAGATAACCATATGATTTTTGTTCATTTTGTTGTTTATGTGATCAATTATGCTGATCATTTTCCTAATAGTGGACCAATCTTGCATTCCTGGAATAAATCCTATGTGGTCATAACGCATTATATTATTCTCCTGATAACTTGTTACAATTTTTTTTTCTCATATTTTATTTAAAATTTTTGCTTTTATATTCACTATGGAAATTGGTCTATAATTTTCTTTCTCTATTTTTGCTCTTCACAATTTAATTTGCCAAATAGTCTATATATGTTTGAAATTAATTATTCTTTAAATGTTTGATAGAATTCATTTCTAATTTCATCTAGCACTGGAGGTTATTGTAATAATAATTATTATTATTTAGGGAATTCATTGATGACTTGTTCTTTTTTTCTGAAATGGTATTGTTTAAGAATTTCATTTCCTCTTTTGTTAATCTGGGCAATTTATATTTTTGCAAATCTTCATCAATTACAATAAGATTGTCAGGGGTTTTTTTGGCATACAGTTGGACCAAATGGTTCCTAATTAATGTTTTAATTTTCTCTTCATTGGTGATAAATTCACTCTTTTCATTTTTGACCCTGATAATTTGGTTTTCTTCTTTACTTATTTAATCAAATTTAACCAAATGCTTCCCTATTTTATTGTTTTTTCATAAAACCAGCTTCTAGTTTTATTTATTAGTTTAATAGTTTCCTTAATTTCAATTTTATTAATTTCTCCTTTGGTTTTCAGAATTTTTAATTTGGTGTTTAATTGACAATTTATTTTTTTCCAGCTTTTTTAGTTGCTTTCCCAATTCATTCAACTCTTCTTTCTCTATTTTATTCATGTAAACCTTAAGAGATATATAACTTCCTCTAAGAACTGCTTTCACTGAATTCTATAAATTTTGGTGTGTTATCTCGTTATTGTCATTCACTTTCTTCTATTTTCCCATTATTTTGATTTTGTTTTACTGCTTCTTGATTTCTCCTTGAGTCATTAGATTTCACTTGTTGAATTCTAATTCTAATTCTAATTGTTTTCTTCATGTAGCTTTTGTACTTCCTTTTCCATTTTGCTATATTTAGTTTTTAAGTTGTTCACTTCAGT
The DNA here is from genome assembly GCA_028646515.1 of Pseudochirops corinnae. Taxonomy (NCBI): domain Eukaryota; kingdom Metazoa; phylum Chordata; class Mammalia; order Diprotodontia; family Pseudocheiridae; genus Pseudochirops; species Pseudochirops corinnae. The sequence continues at coordinate 126,128,753 of CM053587.1, forward strand.
GTATTTTTCCCCCATTTTTCAATTTTATTTTTAAAGCAATTGTTCAGGTTTTCTTCTACCTCTCTAATTTGACTTTTGAAATCCTTCTTGAGCTCTTCCAAGAAGGGTTTTTGGGGAATAAGAGCAGTTCTTATTACTCATAAGGTTTCAGATGCGTGCATATTGACAATGCTGGCCTCTTCTAAATTGGTGCTTTGATCTCCCCTGTTCTCATAGTAAGAATCTATTGTATTTTTTTCTCTATGTTGCTCTTTGCTCAAAGTGTTGGCCTTTACCTGTCTTTAAAGCTGATCTGTGCTTCTGGAGGACAGGGGACACTGTTGCACACTCTTTGTGTTGAGATCTAGGGGCCTGGTAACTGGCTTCTCTTCTGGGGTCACAGCTGTTGGCAACAGAAGGGTGTAGAGGCTTTAGCATGCCTCATATTGAGCTGGAGCTGCTCGTTTCAGCTGGTGTTTGTAGAGGCCAGGTGAGATTTATATTTTTTGCATTTCCTCAGGGTTACACTGAAGTTTCTGGGGGCTGGGAGGGTTATGTGGGGTGGACATGTTCTAACCACTGTAATCCTCACCCAGGCCTGCACTAGAGTTCTGGTTGGTTCACTTACTGGTGAATACCCATCCATCACAAGTAGTGGTTCTTTATGCTGACATCCATGATTCCTTTGTTTGTGCCAAGGCATAAGTATTCTGGAGCAAAAGACTGGCTCCACCATTTCAGTATCTGTTTTGGGACACTGTTTTATGGGTATTCAGGGATGAGAATTTGAGAGGATCAGTTTCTACTGTTTCCTCCACTATCTTGGCTCCTGGAAACTGCTTGAAATTCTCCAATATTTTCTACACCTGTATTCTAAAGCATTATAACACCCCTCAAAAAGCATGTCTATAACTCACCAAATAATAATACTTCATCAACTTATGCACCTAAATTATTTATGTCAAAAATATTTGGTTTGGACTTTCATTGTACATTCCATAAGTATGCCTGGATCCCATATATCCAAGAACTATTAGACTGGTTTATCTTCATTCTGGAAGAAACTCTATTTGTTTGAAAGATGAAAGTGACACCTGTTATTTTCCTTTATTTTTATCTTTTAAGAACACTAATGCTAACAGTCATCCCTCAAAATTACACTGGAAAATTCTTGGTTGATAATTTGTTCAATTATGTATGAATTACGTTGTGTGTATGTATGCATATATATGTATATGCATATATATGTGTGTGTGTGTGTTTGTGTGTATGTATGAATCAATTAGTATGAATATACTAATGTATATTCTGGACTATTAATAGGCCTAACCATAGAAATACTGGATTGCTATGCATGTGATGATTTCAGAGTCATTTCCTTCCCTAAAATATTCTTACATTATGCCATTCCCTTAACAGAGAGGGAAACAATATGTTTAAGTCCATATTTTAACAAAAAAAAAGACTTAAAAATATGTGCTCTGGAGAAAAGAATGTATCAATAACTCACAGGATTTTTCATAACTAGCAATTGAGGCTTCTAGAAAGCAGGTCCCAGTAGTGTTGAGGAACATGAAATATGCAGGAGTGGGTGAAAAGAACTTTAGAGTGGGAAGAAAAAGGCAAAGATACAAAGGAAAATAATGGTGAGCTTTCTTGTTATTCAATAGTTTCAGTCATGTCTGAATCTTCACGATCAAATTTAGGATTTTCTTGACCAAGATACTATAGTAATTTGCCACTTTGTTCCCTAGATTATTTTTCAGAACAGGAAACTAGTGCAAAAATCATTAAGTATTTTTCTCAAGGTCACACAACTAGTTAATTTTTGAGGCCATATTTGACCTCAGGAAGACTAATCTTCCTTACTCCTGGCCCAGCATTCTATCAAGTGGGCCACTTAACTGTCCATTAGAAGTTTACCCATTTCACTATTTTGCCTCTGGATACCCCTGATTATCACCATTCCTCAAGTTACTGCTTGTTTCTTCTTGTTTGTGGACAATACACTGATTTTTTAAGGAGTATGAAAACATTTTAGGATGTCTGATTTGGAAACATTATTATTGATTCTAGACACATACAAGCAGAGTCAGAAGGCATGCAAATTACTTATGAAGGAGAAGTCAAGGAATATGGTGCAACTATGAAGAGGAAATAATTCCAGTAGAATCTGAGCAATAAGTGGGGCTGTAGAAAAAGTATTGTAAAAGAAAAGTCTAAAACAAGATCAAAAAGAGGATGAAATTACATTCTGGTGGTAAAGTCCAATCAAAGAATATCCCCAGGAGTTAGAAGGATATACCAAGAAATAAAATATTACTTTCTTACAATAGGTATAATCTGGAGAGACTTGATACTCAGAGAGACCATTTCATCTGCTGAAGTATTGTGCCTCAACAAATGACGTCTTGCTCTGTATAAAGCCAAACACCAGCACTTTCCAGAGGACTATTGCTTTGAACAGTTTTAAGGTTCTGATTACATATTACAGTGAACTCTCTATTTATTCTGCAGTAAATTAAAGCAAAACATTCACAGAAACCAAAGTACAGTATTCACAACGTTATAACATAAGAAGTTATCACTAAAGTGGCCACATTATTTTCACCAAAGTGGCCACATGGCTCTAAAGTTTAAAATATATCATTCAGTAAATCCTTAACTCAATCATCCTCAAGGAGCAAGTCTCCTTAAGGGAAAAAAGTACAAGGGACACAAAGTTCTCTACCCCTAGGTAACAGTAAATAATTATCTTCTCAGTCAGCATTAAGTACCCAAGAAAAGGGCTTTTCATCTTGACTTGAGGCTGGCTGTCAGATTTCATGGTTCCTCTTTCATGGTCTCTGCTCCTAACTGAATCTACCCAACTGTCACCTGGATTCACAGGCAGGCAGCTCTCAGCTCCTCGTCCAGCTCCTCATGCAATTCCTCATCCAGTTGGTTGTCCACTTCCTCATCCAGTTCCCATTCCATACTCAAGCTCACAGTGTCCATTCTACCTCAAGTCCTTCACATTTCCTATTTCTGGGAAGCCAAAGCTTAACAAAGCCATAATAATATTAATCCACTTATTGAATCCAACACATCTCTTACAATGAAAATGACTTTTTTTTATCATAAATCTTCTGGGTACACAGTTATGACATCAGAATTTTTATATCCTTCAACATTAGAAATTTTTATACTGTTATTTTTTTTTACCAATTGATAAGGAGTAAAGAATAAAGTAAGATATTTCTTTTTCTCTAGAACTTTATCTTTCTTCTTTCCTTATGTCAAAATTGTATTCTATTATATCCATATAACTATAAAATAATAATTTGTCTGTCTTTAACTCTTTTATATTTTATATTTTTGAAAATTTGTGCAGAAATTTCCCATTTCTAATATGTTTCCTTATTTAGTATTTTTGGTGATACTAAAAAGAAGTGATGAATATTTTGCTACATATGGTTTCTTTCTTTGAAATCTTTGGGGTATTGATTTAGTGATTTAGTGTGGTATCTTTGGGTCAATATATGTAGGTAGTGTAGTGACTTGCTCTCTAGAATGTCTATGACAATGCAGTGCTCCATCATAAGAATTTTCAGTACATGTTTTCCTATATCCCTTTGCTTATTTAGCATTTTTTATATCCACTTTATCATTTTTTAGGTATGAGGTTGAACCTAGAGTTTATTTAATTTGCCTATTAACTTGCATTATTTTTTCTGCTTGTTGGTAATATAGAACAGTTTATATAGCTATCAATTGTTGAGTGCCAATTCCAGTTAGGCAGATAGAAGCTGCCAGCTTCTTGCAGCTACTCCCTGGCTAACTGGATGCTGGCTCATCAACTCCATGTCATGCAGGGAACAGAGCATCCTGAATTCTTACTCACCTTGATAGCAGTGATGCAAAGGGAACTAACTACAAGGGAGTGTACAGCCTGTTCAGTGTGAAACAGGAACACTAGATCAAGTATGGACATGATAGGCTTCAAGATTTGTCTGACATCATCTGCCTGACATCATGGAACTAAACAACACAATAACGTAAAACATAGTGACCACTAGTTACCTTCTTTGTCTCATTGCTCTATAAAAACCTTGCTCATTGTATCAATAAAGGAAGTTCATAGTTCTATCCTGAACTGCCTACCTGGCCCCAATTTATCTCACATCTTGTCTCTGCTCTCACCTGATGCTGGCTATCAATTGGTGCACAGCAATCAATAATTTTATTTCTTCCCTTGAAAACTGCCTTTTTTCCACAATCATCAATTGGAGAATGACTCTTAATGTGATGTATTTGAAACATGTTGCTACAGATCTCAAAAACACTTTCATGGTTACTTTTTTCCTCTCTAAATTTGAATTGCATTGAATTTATGTGGACAAACCCTTTATATTTTTTTTTTTAGTTTACATCATTCATTTCCATGAGATTTTGAGTTGTAAATTTTTTCCCCATCTTTCCCCTATCCAGCCCCACAAAACAGTGATCCCACTGTATACCCCCTCCCCCAATCTGCTCTCTCCTATATCATACCCCATAACCCCTCTGACTTTCTGGTAGGGCAAGATGGGTCTCCATACCCCAGTACCTATATATGTTATTTCCCAGTTACATGTAAATAATAATAATGATTTTACATATATATATATATATATATATATATATATATATATTTATACACACACACACACACAAGTCCCATTTGAGATACTTTTATCCTTGAGATTCTCAACTTTTTCATCTCGCACATGAACGTATAATGTGATCATTTGGAGAATTCATTTTAATGACAAGGAATATATAAATCAATTCAGGAAAGTTGTCATTTTATCACATTGATTTATCTCCACATGAGCAATTAATATTCCATCAACTATATATATCTCCCTTCGTATTCATAATTACATTTATTTAGCTCCTATATTTACCTTTGTCATTAGACAAAGTATTTTGTTTGTATAGCATGGTTATTTTAATTGTAATTTATCTTTGCATCTTGTTGGTAACACAAAGGAATGTCAATTACCTATGTAGTTTTATTTTAAATATTGTTTGTTGGATGAATTTATTGTTTCAATGAAATTTTATCTTTAGCCAGTAGAGTTCAAATATTGAGGAACCACAGTTATGGTGTACAAGTTTTCTCTCTCTGTATCTCTCTGTATCTTTCTCTCTCTCTCTCTCTCTCTCTCTCTCTCTCTCTCTCTCTCTCTCTCTTTCTCTCATACCCCCTCTCCCATATCCAATCACTTGCCAAGTTTTCATTTTCTTGATTTTATCTTTCCAAAATCATCAATTATCATATAAGAAAAATGTCACCAAAAATTAAATTTACCACTCTGGAATTATTATGGCCAAGTTTGTCCCTATAAAACAGATAGTTGAAGATATTCCTCTCTTTTGTGGAGATTATTGGTGATTTGGTCATAGGTGTGGAATACCACACCTGATATCAGATTTTTGCAATGTGTTGCTTGGTTGTTGGGTTTTTTTTTTTGTTTGTTCGTTTGTTTTGTTTTTTTACTTCTTTATTATAAGATTACTGTAAGATAGCATTACTTGGAATGTGGTAAGGAAAAGGATATTTTAAGATGCGTATGCAAATTAAGAAGTAAAATAAATATTTTTAAAGGAAAACAAAATGAATGGCAGTGATTTTTAATTGACTATGGATTTAATTTGTTCACAGAAGGAACATATTTTACTGTCTTGATCAAATACAATAAAAAGATGATTTTACAGAAAATTCTTCCTGCCAATTTTTATTAAGAAAATATTTGTGAATAAAAACTCATGATCTATTGACTGAGGTGACTGATGGCTGTGAACTCTTGTTTCTGCCCACCAGAAGCTTATATAAAAAGAATAAATATTTCAATGATAGATTCAAATAACTTTCTAAGGGATGGGGGAATTACAAGCCAGAAATTTTTAACAGTAAAATCTTCGCAAAAACAATGGATATCATTGTTGCTATGATACAGTGTCTTACCAAGTAAATATCTGTATAAAAGGGGGGAAAAAGCATTAAAGCTTTGCAAAGTTCCAAAAAAATTTCCATCTCACATTTTTGCTTAATGATTCTCTATGCTGCTTCATAAAATTTCTACATTTTTGAGTGTGTGTGTGATACATACCTGTCACAATTTTTACCTAGTTCAAGTTCCAGCAGATGGAATTTCTTTTTTTTTTTTTGGAGGGGGTAGGGTAGGGCAATTGGGGTTAAGTGACTTGTCCAAGATCACACTGCTAGTAAGTTTGTCAAGTTTCTGAGGCCAGATTTGAACTCAGGTCCCCCTGACTCCAGGGCCAGCTCTCTATTAACTGTGCCACCTAGCTGCCCCTGGAATTTCTTAAAGTAGGTTAATCTTAAATAAATTCATTTTGGCTAGAATGCCCATTGATTCTATACATTTACCGATGTGAGGTATCAGGCTCAATATCATTTTGATATTGTTGATTTTAGAGGCTTTTTCATGTATTTTATCTTTCTAACTATAAATCAATACATGATAAACACAAATTTCAACAATTTGCAGGGTTTTTTAAAAATCTATTTTAAAGAAATTTACATGCTAATCATAAACTAAGTATAAATCTTCTTTCCCCCAAATTTTGCTGAGTTTTGTCCTTGGTTCTTATGGGAAAACTCTAGAAACTGCCACAGCTGTTGGTGATATACTGTCCCAAGTGCTCCAGTCAAGACTCGTCCTGGCCGCCCCAGGGCCAAGGAACAGTTTCAAGCCCTGATGGTCTCAGCTCCCAGCTCTCTGCTATGAGCTCTTCCCGTACACCTATCAAGCTGCCTTCAGTGGGAGATGTGTTTTTTCTGTAATTTTGTGGGTTATAGAGATCTAATGTTTGTTTAGAAGTCATATTTTATATGTATTTGAAGGGGTTATGGGGGTTGCTGCAGAGTTCTCCTATTTCTATGCAGACATCTTGACAATTCAAAGGTGACCAAGGTGATGAAGGGAATATAGATAATGTCATGTGAGTATCAGTGTGCAAAACTCTCATAGTATAATGTTAATTATTCAACCAATATCAAATCTTATGAATGATTATTGGTTTAGAATATAGCTTGAGATCAGGTACTGATATATTTATCTCCTTGCTTCCCATGAGTGTTGACTTTGTGTTATTCCATATAATTTTTTTCTATCTATACAATATTCTTTTGAGAATTTGAAAAAGCACTGAATCACTAAATAGATTTCAGTACTCTAGTCATTTTTAGTATATTGAGTTGACCTACCCAATTAGAATTCATGTTTTTTTTTCCAATTTCTTATATTCTCTATTATGCCAGAAATGTTTTATTGTTGGTTTCCATGTAGTCCCTGGGCACACCTTGGAAGGTATAATCCCAAGAATTTATACTTTCTGTAAATACAATGAATTATTATTTTTTTTTTACTAATTCTTCTTACTAGGATTGGTTATTTATATACAAGGATGATAATTTCTTATGTGGGATTTATGTGGATTTCCTCTCTTAGCTACATTCCTAGCTTTCCCTGACTTTCTATCTAATGATTCAGAAATCCCTCTACCCTGGAAGCTCACTCAATAGAAGTAATTTCTGCTTTGTTCTGATCCTTCTGTTTGGCTAGTTCCTCCTAGAACCCCATTTATTAGAAGGCTTCATATATGATTCTCCAGTACTTTTTCCATAATATATTCCCTAAATTGAAACTTCCAAGTTCTTAACCTAATGATGACTCTTTATCTGTGACCCTAGAGAAACAAAACGTATATGCCTGAATATGACTCAGTCCCTTATACAAAATTACTGGATTTCTTTCTTCATTCTCTAAAAGTTTCATGACCCCACAGATGCCCTGATACAAGATGGGAAGACAGATAAGGGAGTATTGGGATGTGAATGTAAAGACATTCTATTTGCTCCAAGTAACAACTTCAAGAGATCATTATTAACTAGCTCCTGTCATGACATAAAAGTTATTATCCCCAAGGTCCTCTAAAAACAACTTTGGTTGTGTCCTTTAACTTTGATTTCCTATCTTACTTCCCATATGTAAATCCTAAGTCATTGGGTTTTGCAAGTTGAAAGTTGTCAGATAAAGTTTCAGGGCCAATAATTTATATTCTTCCACACTGGTTAGGTGGTCATACTACTTTGTACGCTCCCAAACTACAACTTCTTTGTTAGTTTTGCCTTTCCATTATTGCTCCATTTAATGATTCCTTTTATGTAACCTTAACTTTTTTTCAAAAATATTAAATAAAAAACATCACTTTCAGGGTAGACTAGTTTCTCTTATTCTTGTGAATATCCACTTTCTGTTTCATGCAAATATGTTAATAAGTTGGCAAAGGTTGAAGGAGCATAAATACAATTTCAAGGACAAAATTCCTTATTACTAGGGCTTTTGAAATGTGCAATGTGCTCTTTCAGGGGTCCATAGGTTCCTACTCAAATGTCTTCAAGCAGAGGTTAGAGGATTACTTCTCAGTGCTGATATAGGGACAATGTTCTTTTAAAAATAATGAATTGTGGAAGGCTCAGAGATATCTGCTAAGTCTATGAACTTGTGATTCTGTGAAACTTATTAAACATGGGACATGTACAGGGGAAAGAAAAATGGGGAAATTATGAAAAAGTATATTCTGATAATTCTGATTATTAAAAGGACTATAAAAATGTAAGAAAAATGGGAAATATTAAAATAGATTCCGCTTTGTAATGTACTCATTGATATATATAGTATTAAATAAGCTAGAGTCCATATTTCCATTACAGAAAATGGTAGCTTAGAAAGTTTTGGATTTGTCCAACATCTCCAGAAACTTAAAAGATAAAATATTCAAAAGGATCTTGAATGAATTTAAAAACTGGGAATATTTTTGAAAGTAACAATGTTAGTTATAAGGGTAACTTTTTAAATGTGAACCTTCTGTTTAAAGAGAAATCCATTGTTTTGGCAACACAATGCTTCACACAAGCAAATCAGGGAAAGTTTTTGAAAATTCCCTGAATAATACATGCTTTCACATGGATTGAATCACCAGTTATTACACTGTTATATTGATAAATGCTATTGAATTGACTGAGACAGGTTCATGAAATCCAATGGCATTTTGTACTGATGCCATCCTGATTGATGAATGTTCTTTACCATTTAAATATATTTATTTATACATCTTGATTTACAATGACAAAACCAAACCAACTTAAAATATAAAAGAAAAAAATGTATATAAATTAATCTGACTAAAAATACTAAAATAAATGACTAAATAAAACTATAAAGTAGAAACAAATCCAAAGATTAGAGATTTAGTTCAAAAACTCACAGTATCAAGTAACATCCATTGGAAAATCAACCACTCTACTTTCCCAAGCATGACAAGGGTGAGTTTTTCTAGGCAAGAAATAAGCATTTAAATGAGAAAACTTCTGCTCCCAACTTCTGCCAATATCTGCTTGAAATATCAAAATGTCTATTTATAAATAAGTTTTTGTGATATTAGACTAATAACTATTTTGACTTAAAATATGGTACCCAACATAGTAAATGTAGGCTCTTCTTGGGAATTGCTATTAAAAAATTGAGAAATGGACCTGAGATTGAAACAATTGCCTTGCATAAGACTTGGTTAAACAGCAGGGTTCTTTTAGATTTCTTCCCTAAGGACTTGTGCATATATTGGTAAAGGAAAAAAAAAACTTGTTTATAATTGGTTATAGTCCATATATCCAATATATTTCTCAGAATAGTGAAAAAATAAAATGTGGGCTACAGATATTCGTGATTATTTCAGTGTTAGATATTACACTTGGAAGAAAATTAATATTGTAATGTCTCTAAACTATAAAGTACCTTGGCAAAAAGAAAAGTGCCACAGTAATAAATTGAACTTAGTGTCTGTAATATTTAAATTATTATCCAAACACATAATAATATTTCTCTTCACCTGGAAAAGTTTCCTTCCTTAGCTTACTCTTGTAATCTCAAACTTCACTCAAGGCTAAGTTCACATGACACCTATAATATAAAATCCCTCATATTTTAAGTGGCCAATTTCCAGAAGTAATTTTTAATTCATTTTTATTTACTTATCAGTATATACGGGTCAAAAGAGAAAATCTATGGAAATCTCTTGCAGACTTTAGAACACCATACAATTACTTACTCTTGATGCTATTGTTATTCTACATGTATTATTTCTCAGTAATATGCAAACTATTTCAGGACAGAAACTTTTTGTTATTGCTTTTGTAACCTCAGAACCAAGATGAGTGTGTAGTATACAACACATTTTGAATTTTCTTGTTTGAACTGAATGATATCAATCACTATGGTGAAATATATTCTATTTTTTAAAATAGCAAGTGATTATCAAATTTATTTTATTCCCTTCATTTAGAAAATAAAAATAAAAAGAAGATAATATAATGAATAATCATCAAATGAAAATGAATTTCCCCTCTAGTCATGTTGAAAAAATGTATGTATGATTCTCTGTATGTTGAGTTCATCACTACTTTCAGGTTATAGATAACATTCATTATCTCCAACACCTCCCTTATCAAATATAAAATCACATTTGACAGTCATAACCAATCATATTCTTAGCTTTCCAATATTCTTACACATTTCACCCTACCACCATACTCTTCAATCCAGTGACAGAAGCATCCTTGCTATTCCAAGAAGAAGACATTCTATCTCTTGGCTTTTTTTCTTCCTGTCCTGCATAACTCCTTCTTGGCGTTCCTTACTTTTTTCAAGTCCAAAGTAAAATCCTACATTCTGTAGGAAGCCTTCCCAATCATTTTTAAAACTCTAGTGACATCTTTCTTTTAATTATGTCCTGTTTCTCATGTATATAGGTTGTTTGAAAACATTTGTTTGTTCTTCTTTTTCATAAGATTTTGAGCTTTTCTGGGAGAAAGAATATTTTCTGTGAGTCTTCATCTCCTCAGTAATTAGCATATTATCTGGAATATAGTAGATGTTTCCTTAAATGCTATTTAAACTGACAGAGTCTGGAACAATTAATGGTTGTTGAATTGGTGTTACGGGAATCTAAAGATCTTCCCTGCCCCTAGGCCCTTTGCTGAAGTGGCTACGTGACTTTGAGGACCCTTGGATATTTGAAAGTATACTGTGTTCCCTAATAGGCTGAATGTGGTCACGTGGAGCCTGTGGCGCCAGGCTTTTTTTTCCAGGAATGCCCGTGCCTTGTGGCTTTGTGATTGGGCAGTGGGTCTAGAGGGCTGTGACATTCTCCAAGCCAGGAGAAGGCTATATATACGCCCTGATGTGAGGTTTTGGTTTGGGGCTCACTTTGAGAAGAGTTGTGTGATTTGGCCAGAAGAGACTCTGGGCAGCCGTTGAGCCCCCCGGCTTTGAAAAACCCAGATGTTGGTGCTTCCCTCTCTGGTA
>CM053587.1:126140648-126169819 GCA_028646515.1 Pseudochirops corinnae
ATGTATACATATATACACATTTGTATTTCCTTCACCTATCCTCATACTGAGAAAAGTTTTATAAGTTACAATTCTCATTTTGCCATGTTGGCATGTAAATAGTTCAACTTTGAAAAGATCCTTATGATTTCTTTTCCATGTTTACCTTCTCATGCTTCTTGTATTTGAGTGTTAAATTTTCTTTTCAGTCCTGTTATTTTTTTCAGCAAGAATGCTTGAAAGTCCTCCACCTCATTGAATGACCATATTTTCCCCTGGAACATTATACTCAATTTTGCTTTTGGTGTGGGAGTTCTGACTGTGTTATCTTCCTCCCATTCCATGCTTTGATCCTTTTTGTCGCCAAAAAAGGAATCTAAAGTTTGATTGCTATTCTTACTTTGCTTACTTTGCCTCCTCATGTTGCCAATTACTTGAGTTTTTAGCTCTGTGGAACTCTGCTTCCAGAGGGGAATGCTCTGTGCCAAATTGCTGGGGCTTTTGCAGCTCCCAGAGCCATTAGGAGGCCACTGTAGCCCCCACCAGCTTTGCTTCACTGAAAACACATACCAGGACCACCGCCCAAGACCATGATTCTGATCCAGGGAGCTCAAGGCAAGGGCACTTAGCCTATGAATGATCGCTTGTCCCCCCTGCACTCTGTAGGCTGGGAGCTTCTGAAGCAGCCACATGGAGGTGGCTGCATGGCCGCCGCTTCTGCTGCTTCCTTGACCTAGAGGCAATTTGGCCGGATCCTCTCCCCTTAATTTAGCCATGTTCCACTAAATTTTGACTTAGTCCTTATTTCTTATGGCTTGATAATTCTGGAAATTGCCACAGCTGCTGATGATCCACTCTCCTGAAGGCTCCAGCTGCAGCTTGTCCTGGCTGCCCTGGGGCCAAGCTGTCCTTTCAGGCTGGGCTAGTTTCGGCTCCCAATGTGCTGAGACAAGCAATTTCTGTCCCACCTGCCAAGCTGCCTTCCACAGGAGATGTGTTTTTCTGTAATTTAGTGATTTCTGGAGCCCTAAAATTTGTTTAGAATCATATTTTATGGGTATTTGAGGTGGTTATGTGGGAGCTCTGTTGTTTTCCTGCTTCTACACCACCATCTTGGCTCTGGCCCCCTACAGGAATGGTCTTAATCTGTTGTTTCCAATGCTCTAAAACTTCTTCTACAACTTCTTCAAGTGAGTCTACAACTCAGAAATTTGCTATTGCACCATAACAGCCTGTCCTTCTAGATCTCCCGATGTTTTATTCCTCGTGATCCCACTGTCAGCCATCACCACAATCTCTTTCAATCCATTTTCCTCATTCTCTCACATTATCCTTACCACTGTGGTCTAAATATTCTGTCTTCAAATTATTGCCCCTTTAATTAAGTACTTCAACATTGTATGTATATGTGTATGAATACATATTTCAGTAGGTGTATATGTGTGTACATGTATACATAGGCAGAGGGCACAGGAACAGTTGAATAGGAAGGGATATCTAAAAAAATACAGTTAAGTTGTGACAGAAATATGAGAGAAGGAGAAAGGGAAAGGTAGAATAGGGTAAATTATCTCATCTAAAAGAGGCAAGAGAAAACTGTTACAATCAAGTAGAAGAGCAGGAAAGTGAAAGAGAATGGGTCAACCTCACTCTCATTGAATTTGGCTTAAGTGGGGAATAACATACAAACACATTTGGGTATCTTACCCTATAGGAAACTAGGGGGAAGGGGGATAAGAGGGAGGATGATAGAAGGGAGGGCAGATGGGGTGAGAGGGTTGTTAGAAGCATAAACTTTTGAAAAGGGACAAGGTCAAAGTAGAAATAATATGAATAAGTTGAAGGGCAGGATAGAATAGAGGGAAATATGGTTAGTCTTTCACAATACAATTACTATAGAAAAGTTTTTTGTAACTACACATGTACAACCTACATTGAATTGGTTATCTCCCTAGTGGAAGTGGGTGAGGAAGGAAGAAGGGAAAGATTCTGGAATTCAAAGTTTTAAAAACAATTGTTTAAAAAAATGTTTTTTACATGCAACAGGGAAATACGATATACAGGCACTGGGTTATAAAAATCCATCTTGCCCTACTAGAAAGTTAGAAGGTATGAGGGAGGATATAAGAGAGAGCAGATTGGAGGAAGGGGTATTCAGTAAGCTTGCTATCTTGGGGTGGGGGTAAGGGAAAGATGGAGAGAAAATTTGTAACTCCAAGACTTGTGGAAATGAATGTTCAAACCTAAAAATGAATTTTAAAAAATATTACAAAATAAAAAAAGTCTCTACCCCTGATTCCTTGGTTTTGTCCTCATTTGTTTTGTTTCAAAGTGACTCCTTGGATTATTTTCACTATTCAGTATCTTTTTTTTTTTTTTAATGGACTGACAAATGGAGATGGAGTAACTTACATAAACATACTGACAATTCATTTTTCACTACTACATAGTCTCATCTGGGCTGTCACTGCTATACTCCAGACCTGGTGACCTCACTATCACTTTGTAATGATAATAGGGATTTGAAGGTCTTCCCTGCTCCTTATAATGGCAAGCAAACAAGTACTTAGGACCTTGTTTCAAGTTGAGCCTTGCCCTTGATTATATCAAGTCTTTGTTAAAAATAAGAATTTGTGAATCCTACAGTGGGAGGGACTTGCAGATGCAACAGGAAGGGGTGGAACAGTGAGGAGCTCTTGACCAGGATAAAAAGTTGAGCATAAAGTGAGAGCTAGAACTGCTGGGAGCATGCAGTGTGGAGGCTGAGCAGTTATCATGAGTGAGAGAGGGGCACTCTTGCTTAAGGGAGTCTGTTTTGTTTTGAAGGTCTGACAAAGGGAAGATTTGGGAAGGGTTGAGAATGTTGGTGTTTGGTGCATTGGTTATGTGTACCTAATTTGTGGTTACTTCAAGGAATTTGGCTTTCTGATTTTGGTATTTGGCTTTCTGGTATTTGAATAAATGCTTTTATTCTGTCCTGCATGTAGATAACTTGTTATATTATGTGATTCACAACTACACCAGCATATTCATACCTGCTTTGGGTACTGTGAATATGGCATTGCTATTACATACATTCCTCATAGATGTTCTTTCAAAGTTTTTCAAATACAGATATGTAGTGGGAATGGACTTCTTTGGCAATTTAGCTCAAAATTCTTATCCTAAAGATGAAGAAATTGAGACACATGGAGCTCAAGTGACTTGCCAACAGTCATACAGACAGTATATGTCAGAGATTAGATTTAAAGTCTTTTGAATCCTAAGCACATATTCTTTACCATATACAACTACCAAGTAATCAAAGAGTCTTTCACCAAACCCATTCAATCCCAGCAAAGTAATTGACCTTATACTTCTGTAATTCTCCAAAACTGGACAGAAAAAGTATGTTGATAAAAAAAATATCTTCATATCTATATTTCTAATTACCTTAGCATAATCCATCATCTTCTAATTTTCATTTTTCTCGAGTCCCAAAAAATGATATGGTCTCTTTATGAACAGGAACATTTCTATTCTAACTCTCTGTCTTATTCCCTCTCAATCTTCTTAGAGAAGATTTCATCATTGTCTCCCTTTTCTAGGCTTTCAATATCCCCTGTATGCTGCCATCCTCCCATTGCCTTCCAAAATACTCAGATACCTTAAACCCTTAAAACAAAAAAAAAATTCACTTAGCCATTCTATCCCCTCAAGCTATGAGCCTTAATATTTTTGTCTTAAGGAGCCAAATTTCTCTAGTTACATTTCTTACCTTCATTTCCTAACTTCCAGGTCACTTCTTAACGTTTATCATTCTGAATTCTTTTCCTATTACATGAATGGAATCATTGCTTTGAAGATCATCAACTGCTTTCTTAATAAGTTCAATGGTCCATTTTCAGTTATCATCTTTATTAGCCTCTATATAGTATTTAATTCTGTTCGCTATCCTTTCTTTTTTGCATACTTTCTTCTTCCAGATTTTGTGTGACACTGCTCTTTTTTATTTGTCTTCTTATTTATCCACTGGTTCTTTTCAGTCTGATTTATGGGTTCATTATTTAATCTATGTATTTCCCTCCAAAAAAAACTTATTTTTGTATTTTTTAAAACTTAATTTGGCAGAGAGGATTCTTGGAAGATTGTGGAGTAGGTCAAAAAATTCCAATCTCTCAAGATTTCACCCCACAAAAGAGTTAAGATACCACCTTCAGGCAAACTAAGAAAAGGTGGAGATAAATAAGAATAGAGGCACAACCAGGGTACTCCTGGCAAATTGGAGTACATAAGAAGAAAAATCACAAGACAAGATTTAGTCCTTGTGAATATTAAACACCTCCAGGATAAATTCAATTTTAACAACAAGGAGCAAGTCCTGAGTTTAGTTGGGTTGAGATTTTGCTTCTGCTCAGCCACCGGAACTTTTACCTCCAGATAGTGAGGGGAGTTGGGCATTTGAGGCTAGGAATGTTGAGGTAACCTCTGCTCATAAGGAAGCCAAACCCTACTGTTCTGCAAAGGGAAGGAGGGCAAGAAGGGACCAGCACATGCCTAGTGAGTGCAGAAGTGGGCAGAAGGCCCCTTGCTGTGGGCACTTACAGGAGGTTGGAAATTTGGCTTTGATTCCAGAGAAGAGGAGAGAACTGAAGATCTGGGGCAAGAGGAACCATTTCTCACACCCTACGTGTAGAGATGATTACCACAAAAAATGCAGAGGCAAAGGATAAAGAATCCAATCATAGAAAGCTATTACAAGAATGGAGATGACTGGGGGTCATCTTCAGAAGAAGATATTGAAGTAAAGAAACTCCCAAAGAGTAACATAAGATGAACACCTGCCCAAAAAAGAATCCATAGAAGATCTTTAAAAAAGACTTTAAAAATAAAATGACTACAACAACATAATAATCCCAGAAATACAAGAAATGTATGAAAGGAAAGTCAACCATTAGAAAAGGAGATCTAGAATCTTAAGGAAGAAAATAACACCTTGAAAATGAGAATTGGGCAAAATAAAGCCTATTAAATTATAAGAGATTAAGAAATGATTAAACTAAATACAAATAATGAAATAATAAACAAGAAAGTTAAATATCTTATAAGAAAACCAACAGTCTTACAGAAGGGATCAAGAAGACAAAGCAAAAAGAATTTGATTAACTGAAAGCTATGATTTTAAAAAAAATCAACACCATAATACAATAAATAATTGAAGAAAATTTTGAAAAGCATTACAACCAGGGGCAAAAGTAGAAACATAAAAAATCCATCAATTACCATTTAAAAGAGATACTATGAAGATATTCATAGAAATATCATAGTTAAATTCCTGAAACCCCCAGATCAATAAAAAGTATTAAAAGCATAAAGGTTAAAACAATTTTAATATGATGGTGCCACACTTAGAATTGAACAAGACCTAGCAGAAGAGACCTTAAATGACTGCAGGTCTTGTAACAAAACATATCAAAGAGCAAATCAATTGGGTCTCTGACCAAGAATATCATACCTTACAAAGTTAAGTATCATCCTGAATGGAATAAAAAGAGACATTTGATAAACTCTCAGACTTTCCAGACTTTGTTAAAAAAATTCTGAACTTAATAAAAGATTCTATATACAAGAAACAAAAAAAAATATATAAGGCACACAACAAAGAGTGATTACAAGGGAGACATATTTCAAGGACATATTACAAGGACCAATTATTTACTTTATATATATATAAAATGTATGTCTAAAATTCTTATCAATAATTGTGTAGCTCATAAAAAAGATTGGGGGTAAACCTGAGTATGATATGAATTTAAAAAATAAAACCATTTAGGAACAGCTTAAAACAATAATTATTTTATATAAATGAGGTGCAAAAGGAAGAATTGACACAGAGGAATTAAATGGGGTAGGAGGACTAGTAGTTCTGGTAAACTACTTTCACCCGCTACGGGTTTAAGAGAAAACAATACATATATATTTAGAAGAACATGAAAGTCTTCTAAATTCAGAAGAAATAAAATTATATGGGCATAAGGAGCGGGGGGGACAAGTCAGGGATCTTTAGAGGGAAGAGTGAGGGATTAGGTAAAATAGGGGTATAGAAGGGTGTTTTGATTTATGGGAATGGGAGGATAGGGGAGGGATCCTTGGTAGGGGTTAGGCAAGCCATAGGAGGGCAAAGTAGTGGGTAGAAGTAAAGTAGAAGAGGCAAGAGATATACACGTACTTAAAAACAAAGACCAGGATTAAAATAGGTTTAAGTATATGTCTATTTATGTATGTATATGTATGCATATATCTATAACTATAATCAAACATATCTAAACTATATTGTAGCCTTCTGGGAGGTGGGGGAGTGTATGTATATAGTTTTAGTTATAAACAGATGTAAACTTTATTGTGGCCTTCTGGGGAGGTTTTGGAGGATGGAAAAAGAACAAAGTAAAAAAGTGCACAGCTGATAACAAAAGAAAACTCACCTGGAAGCAAAGAAATGACGGAAAATTCTCAACACAATAAGTATCATTTATCATATAGACTCTTTTGAAATGAAAATTTATTGTTTCATATTTTCAATCATCCCTTTTATTTTGCTATGAATATGGTGTGTTTTTTTCCTTTCTAAATTCATATTTAAGTTTGTGATACATTTTTGTTTTTTTCTCTATTCTGTATTTGTATTCTGAAGTTTTAGTCTAAAATATAATATGAAAAAAATTATATTTACTGATATCTAAATATTTGATGTACTCTAAGTAGAATGTAAGCTCTTTAAATGCAGGGAATGTCATTTTTTAATCTATTCCCATGATCTCTAGCCTTGTACTTGATATATAGTATGGGATCACTCCATTCAATATTTGTTGCTTTTCCTGGTTTCAAATCAACAAGCAAGAAGATCTCCTCAGATTGTTTATTGCTTGTGTTATTTTTTATTATTTAGTTAATATTTTATTTTCTTCCAATTACATGTAAAATTATTTTTAAAATTCAATTTAAAAATAGTTAAAGAGAGGATTCTGTTAAGATGGCTGTGTAGGTAAGGAACTTTCAAGCTCTCAAGATTTCCTCCAAGAAAAGAGATGAAAAAACACCTCAAGTTGAAAATTGAACAATAAATATAAGTAAGATTAGGGTCAGAACAGGGGTCCTCCTTGGATAATTGGAGATCTGAAGAAAAGTCCCACATTGAGGTTTGATTTATGTGAAGAGTAAATAACTTTAGTCTTGGTCCTAGGTCCACTTAAACAAGCAAAAAGCCCTAGAGTTAACTGGGTTAGGAGGCTGCCTTCACCCCAAGTCAAGAAACTTTTAACCCTGTGAGAGTAAAGGCTATTGGACATCTGACCTGAGGAATATTGAAGGAACCTCTGCTGACAAGGAACAACAAACCTAGATATTTTGTGGAGTTACAGCTGGGGCTGAGAAGAAAGCAGCATACCCCTGGTGAGTGCAAAAGTACTGAGGTGAGGACAGCACTGACTATGGATACACACAGGAGACTGTAGGTCTTGGTTCTAGTTCTGAGCTAGAGGGGAGAAGTTAAGGTGGATGTGAGGACTGAGATGCCATCCTTTATATCCCAGAACTAGAGGTGATTACAAAAACTGAGTTTCTACAAATGAGAAAATATACATAGGCAAAGGAGAAAAATTCAATCAGAGAGAGTTACCATGGGAGTAGAGAAGACTGGGGTTCATATTCAGTGGATGATACTGAAGCAAAAAAATCCTTTTCTATACCAAAGAATAATGTCAAATGGTCTTCTCAAAAATTACAGAAGAAATTTTTAAAAAGACTTTAAATATCAAATGAGAGATGTTGAAGAAAAACTTTAAAAAAATGAAAAGCAAGATTATGAAAAGAAAGTCAACCAATTATAAAAGGAGATCCAGAATCTTAAGAAAAAAACAACTCCATGAAAATCAGAATTGGGCAAGGGGCAACCAACAAAGTTATAAGAGATCAAGAAATGATAAAATATATCAAAGAGAAAAAAATAGAAGAAAATTTGAAACATCTTGCAAGAAAAGCAACTGATCCAGAAAAAAGATCAAGAAGAAAAAAATTTAAGAATAATCAGACTACTTATAAGGTATGATAAAAAATAATATTGATCCAATAATACAAGAAATAATTAAAGAAAATTGTCCTGAAGCATTTGAACAAGAAGTGAAAGTAAAAATAGAAAAAATTCTACTGATTAACCCTTGAAAGAGTACCTATGAGGAAAACCCATAGAGATATTATAATTAAATTCTAAAATTCCCAGGTCAAGGATAAAATAAAATAAAAAATAAGAAAAAATAAATAAATATGGTCATGTCACTATTAAGACCATGTAAAATCCAGCAGCAAAGACCCTAAAAGATCACAGGTCTTGGAAAACTGTATATCAAAGAATGAAAGAACTGGGATTCTGGTTGAAAATATCATACCCAGCAAAGTTTAACATAATTCTGAGTGACATAAAATAAAAAATTAATGAACTGTCAGACTTACAGACTTTGTTTAAAAAAATCAGAACTTAACATTTGACATACAAGAGCCAAGAGAAATGTAAGGTAAATACCAAAGACTAATTACAAGGGACTTAATAAAGATGGATTGTTTACCTTTTATGTATGTAAAACATATGTCTATTATTGTTATTAGTAATTAGGTAGTTTTTAAGAAATATTGGGGTAGATCTGAGGGTGATTTTGACTTTAAAAAATAAAATGATTTAGGAACAGCTCAAAAGAATAATTATTTTATACAAATGAGGTGTGAGAGGAAAAATGACTCCAAAGAATTAAATAAGGGAACATGGCTGTTAGTTCTTTAAATTACATTTATCAGGAATTGGTTAAAGAGTTCATGCATATATATCTAGGAGAGTATAAAAATATTCAAAATTTGGAAAGAAATAAAATGCTAAGGGGTGTAATGGTAATGAAATTTAAAGATTCCTTTGTATTGGAAAGATAAGAGGTACTTAGCACCTAGTTCAAATTAAGCCTCTGTTAAAGAAACAGAAGGTATGAAATGCTTTTGCTGATGAAAAAGAAAGGGGCTGAAAAGGGGATGAGAAATACTGTATATAAGGACAAGCTCCAGAGAAGGAGAGTGAGAAGTCTTTGGAATAAGCTTTTTGGAGGCAGAAGCGGCTGCTGCTGAGGAGACTGAAGAGGAAAGGCACAGGCCAGAGAGAATTATTTTGACCTGGGTGAAGTGATTTTGATTCTGGGAACCAGCTGGAGCTTCTCCTCGGGAGATACCAGCTTCTCCTGGGAGATTCCAAAGACTGAGGAAGCATGACTGTAATACTGGTACTTTTCATGAACCTGTTTGTGGATTTGTTAAGCCTTAACTTCCAGGGAGCAGAGACTGTGAATCATTTAAGGTAGACTAGACACTGTGAACTTCAGTGTGGAACAGGGACAGCAGGGAGAGCTGGACAAAGAACTTGGAGCTGTCTGTCTTTGAATGCAGGTGACAGTTTGGTAAATCTAAGCAGGAGCTGGGACCATGGAAGGTCATCCAGGGAAACTGAGAGCCTACCCTAAGTCAAGCTGAAAGAAGACTTTACTTGGATACTGTGTACTGACTGAGAAGATTGTAACTTATTGATGACTAAGGGGTGGATGGTCTGTATATTTTACACTACCCATTAAGAGAGTGCTGAGTAGTGACTCACAATGTAACTTAGTGTGCCCCATGAGTGGAGAACTTTGACTATTATATTTTGTGACCCTTAAGGAAGCAAGCCTCCTTCGAGATGATTGAATGATTGAGTTGATTGAATGATTGAGTTGCTAAATGATTGACTAAATGACCATACATTGTTCAGAACTGTGTGACCACTGTGGTGAAAACTATGTTGCCATTTTCTGTGATAAGTTGTTTGGAATGCTGTATTTTGATTATCTGTGATAAGTTGTAACATTGTGAATGTCGTACCTCAATTTACTGTGAATGTTTTGCTCTGATTTGTTATTGAATAAAAAGAGTGTTCACTATCCTATGTAATCAGAAACTTAAAAGCTGTTCATAGTAGCATTACTCTGGAAAGCTGCACATTTTTGGATTTACAAGGAGACAGGGAGGGGGAAAGAATTTGGGTTGGATCTCAAGAGGGGAGGGTGAGGTAATGGGTTAAAGGGAGAGAAGAGATGGGTGTTTATACTTATGGGAATGGGAGGATAGGGAAGGGTTCCTTGAAAGATTAAGTAATAGGAGGGCAAGGTAGAATGGAGAAGTAAAGTAGGGATAAAAAGTTAAATACATGCACAAACAAAAAAATTATCAGAAGTAGAATATGTTAGAGAAAGTATGTATGTATGTTTGTATGTATGTACATAAGAGTCTATATATATATTATATATATATATATATATGTGTGTGTCTATGTACCAATGTATCCATGCTTTATTACAGCATTCAATGAGAGAGGAAGGGGCACAAAAGAACAAAGTAAAAGTTTCACATCAGAGAACAGAAGAAAACTGATAAAGAAGCAAAGAAAAGATGGACAGGTATCAACACTAAGTGTTTATTATGTAGATTTTCTTTAAATGGAAACTTATTGCTATCTATTTTGAATCCTCTCTTACATTCTGCTATGCACTTGAAATTTTTTCTTATTTTGTATTTAAGTTTCTATATTTAATTTCAAATGTGCTTCTTTTTTCTTATTGTGTATTTGTTTCAATAATTTAAAAAATAGACAAAGAGGTTCACTTCTAAATTTACTCCCTCCCCTCCCCTTTATGGAGAAGGCAAGTAATTAGTCATGCAAAAAAATATGTTTTATATTAATGATGGTCTGAAAGAAAACAAAGATAAAAATACAAACATAAAGTTTTTTTTTTAAGTATATTTTGGTCTTTATTCTGACTATTCTTTCTCTGGAGATGGCTAGTTTTTTTTCATTATAAGTCCTTTAAAATTGACTTAGATCATTGTATTTCTAAGTATAATTAATTCATTTAGAGCTGATCATCATACAATATTTTAGTTACTATGTAGACTATTTTCCTGGTTCTTCTTCCTACCTTTTTTATTAGGTAATATAAATCTTTTTGATTTTTTTTCTGAAAGCATCTTGCTCATCATTTCTTATAGCACAATGATATTTCATCAAAATTGTACAACAAAAATGTCCCAATTGATGGGAATTCCCTCAATTTTCAATTTCTCATCACCACAAAAGAAGCTCTTTGGTACCATATCACAACTATACGATTGGCTAATATGAGAAAAAAAAGGCAAATGATGAATGTAGGAGAAAGTGTAGGAAAACTGTTACACTAATGCATTATTGGCAGAGTTCTAAACTGATCCAACCATTCTGGAGAGTAATTTGGAACTATGCCGAAAAGGGATATAAAACTGTGCACACTCTTTAAGCAAGCAATATCTTTACTAGATGTGTCTCCCAGAGATCATAAAAAAAGGAAAAAAAGGACTCACATGTACAAAAATACTTATAGCAGCTTATTTTGTGGTGACAAAAATTTGAAAATTGTGGGGATACCCATCAATTGGGGAAGGGCTGAACAAATTGTTATATATAAATGGGTTTCTATTTTTTCATAAGAAATGATGAGCAAGTAAATAGCAGGAAAAATCTGGAAAGTCTTATATGAACTGATGCTGAGTGATGAGAAGAACCAAGAGAACATTGTACACAGTAACAACAGCATGGTATGATTGTCAACTATTATAGACTAAACTCTTTTGAGCAATGTAAGGATCTAAGACAATTCCAAAATACTCATGATGGAAAATGTTGTCCAAATCCAAAGAAAGAATTATGGACTCTGAAGGCAGATGAAAGCATAGTATTTTCTCTTCCTTTTTCTGGTTTCTTTTCCTTTTTCATGGTTTTCCCTTTTGTTCTGATTCTTCTTTCACAACATGACTATAGTGGAAATCTATTGAACACCATTGTATATGTAAATCCTATATTAGATTGCATGCTATCCTAGGGAGGGAGAAAAGAGGGAAGTGGAAAATTTTAGAATTAAAAATTCTAAAAATGAATATTGAAAACTGAAAATAAATATTTTTTTTAAAAGAAGCTTACTACTTGGAATGTCACTATGACTAGCTCAAGCCTTGATTGACACTACTTCCTTTACTATCTTCTCCCCTCTGATTGGAGGACTTGAGAGTAGTATAGTAAAACTCCACCAATGTGTCTTCCTTTAATAGAAGGCATAAAGTTGACTCCCTCAGCTCGATGAATTCTGCAATGCTTCTCTATCTGATTTTTACTCTATGAAACAAGATACTTCCTGGTCTCCCATCCACCCTCCCCCCTTCCACATTTTTGCCTCCATTGGTGAGTTATCTTATCCCATTAGATTATAAGTTCCTTGAGGGCAGGAACTCTCTTTTAATTAACTGCATACTCAGTACTTAGCACAGAGTTAGGCACATAATAGGCACTTAACAAATATTTATTGAAGTAGATTGGAATACAATGTCATCTATTTTGTATTTGTTTCTATGATCCCTAAAACCATGCTTGACAAAACTTAAAAATGCTTATTGACTGTTTAATTAATCTTCACAAAATCTGAATGATCACTTTTTAGTTCTCTAAAACATTTCCTTTGTGAGAGAAGAGAATGACATTTTAAACTGGAAACAGAATAACAGTTGTTTTCATTAAGATTTTCTATATCCTGCCATGAGTCACTTTATTTTTTTTAAGATGCTATTTTCTGTTATGACTTTTTCTATATTGTTTTTCTTGAAGAAGCATAATTTTTCCCTTTGTAAAAATCAGTATATTTTGGGCATTAGTAATAAAATACAGTTTATTAAGAGATCAAGTATGTGGATGAGCACTGCCATTTGAAAATCACCTGTAATGTTATTACAATCATATCTCAACATCATTTATATACATTTTGTTTAGTCTTTTATTTTCCCAGTTACATATAGAAACAATTATAAAATTAATTTTTACAAATTTGAGCTCCAAATTGTTCCCCTTCATTCCACTCCCTTCCCCACTCATTGAAAAGACAAGCAATTGGCTATAACATTTCCTGTAGTTTTCATCTGAGGTTCTCTTTCAAAAGGTGATAAGTAGATCCTTTCAATTTCTCCTTTACCCTCCAGTTCTAGAACATCAGTGCAGTTTTCCTTGTGAATTTCTTGAAAGATGATTTCTAGGCTCTTTTTTTCATAACAACTTTCAGATCATCCAATAATTTTTAAATTAATCTCCCCTGGATCTATTTCCTAGATCAATTGTTTTTCCAATGAGATGTTTGTATTGGTAATGGAATTTGGAGATGTCCCTGTATTGGCTTAGTTTTTGGGTTGAGTGTTAAAACCCAGAGCTTGTGAATCCCACTTGTGGGATGGACTTGTTGACTTGAAGAAAGAGGGCTGAACTGGGAGGAGCTGTGAATTGGGAGAGAGGCCCAAGCCTAGAGAAGGCCAGAAGGACTTTTGGAGAGCAGTATCCAGTATCACAGAGCCTGAGTTGCTGAGAGAAAGACTGATAAGAGCCCATTGGAACCACCCAGGCCTTTTGAGAACTGCCACCCGGAACTGCCAAGAACTGAGGAGGCATGGCTGTGATGACAGTATTTTGTCTATCTGTTTTGATGTACTTTTGCCAGATTCACCTGATGGTGAAGGACAGTGCTGCTGTTGTAGAGGTCCTGGAACCTGGCTGTTGGTTCAGAAGCCCTGAAGGAGGATTTTCTTGTTGTACCTGCAAAGAAATCCTGGAAGAGGGACTTGCTGATATTTTCAGGGGTTCTGGGACTGTTCTACAGGCAAAGAGTGACTTGATGAGGACATTGGCTATGGCTTTGTTGAGCCTTGTCTCCCCAGGAACTGAGATTGCTGAGGGCTTGCCTCGAGTGAAGATGAAAGAAGGCCCTTTCCTTGGATATTCAATGCTGAGCTTAACCTTGTTGTAACTTAAGAGTGGATGGCCTTTTGTGCTCTCTTGCCCCTTTTGAGATTCAGGGGTGGGAACTCTGTGAGTTTTTTTGTGCTCTGTGATTGACCAAATGAATGTACTTTGTTTATGGTTGTAGACTAATCTCCATTTGAGAAGAGACTTTGACTGACTAGTCTAGGGGTTGAGTAGTACCTGGATTGAATTGAGAACTTACTTGCTGAAGGAACAAGTTACACTGTATTTTGACTTTCTCTGTTCTGTGAATGTTTGCTGAATAAATGGGGTTTGCTATGCTGATAATCCAAACCTTGGAAGTTGCCTTTGCTTGACATTACAATGTTTCATATTATCTTCTATTTTTTCATTCTTTTGGTTTTGTTTTATATAGATATATATTTCTCATAGAGTCATTAACTTCTATTTGCTTTATTGTACTTTTTAAGGAATTATTTTCTTTCTGACAGCTTTTGGGCCACCTTTTCCATTTGGTCAATTCTGCTTTTTAAGGCATTCTTCTCTTCATTGGTTTTTTGGACCTCTTTTGCCATTTGTTCTAGTCTGTTTTTTAAGGTGTCATTTTCTTTAGTATTTTTTGAGTGTGTATCTCCTTTACCAAGCTCTTGATTTATTTTTCTTGATTTTATTGCATCACTCTTACTTCTCTTCTCATTTTTTCCTCTAATTCTTTTACTTGATTTTTAAAATCCTTTTTTAAGTTTTTTACATGGCCTGATACTATTCATTTTTTTTTTTCTTGGAGGCTTTGAATATAGGAGCTTTGACTTTGTTTTCTTCTGAGTGTGTGTTTTGATATTCCTTGTCACATTAGTAAAGTTTCTATAGTCAAAGTCTTTTTTTTTTTTCATTTTTTTCAATATTTTTTCCAGTCTATTACATGACTTTTTAACTCTTTGTTAATGAAGGGCTATGCTTTCTGTATGGAGGGTGAACTGTCACAAGCTTCAGGGGTATTTTGTAGCAGTTTTCAGAGTTACTTCTAGGGACCTTTAAGTTTTCAGTTCTTTTAAGGTGGTATGATCTAAGCAGAGGTGTTTACTCCTCTCTTGACCTGTGCTCTGGTCTCTGAGTGATCTGCTCTGGTCTTTGAGTGATCACAAGCACTATTTTCTGCCTTTGAACAGTGAGGAGGGTCCCCTGTTCACTGTTGCCCCAAAGCTCTGCTATGTTAGTGCTCTTCCTTGCCTCAAGATTGCCACCTAGGACTGTGACCCAGATCCAAATATGAGCAAAGCAAAAGAATCCTGACTCATGCAAGCAAAGAGACCTCTATAATTTCCTTCTCACCAGTTGTTCAATCCCCTTCCAGTCTATTTGATGATAGATCCATATGCATCTCCTGCTGCTGCCACTGTTTCTGCCACAACTGATTCAGTCACTTCCATGGCCTGCTCCTGGTTTTCTAGGGCTGGGACTTTGCTGGGTCATGGACTGTTGTGGCATGATCTGTACTGGCCTATACTCTTCTCTCACCCAGATCCAACAGACTTTTGTTGCTGACCTTCTAAGTTATTTCTGGCTTCTGTGGGCTGAGTAGTCTGCAAACATCCACTGCTGCCAATGATTCGGTCCTCTGAGACCTGCTATAGGTTTCCTGGGACCCAGTCTACTCTGCATGGCCATTTTCAAACTATGCTTCTCTCTCAGTCTGATGAAAGAGAGTTTCCTATTGATCTTCCAGTGTGTCCTGGGCTGGAAATTTGGTTCACTGACTTTTTGTGGGTTCTGCTGCTCTATAATATGTTTAGAGTCATTTAAAAAGGCATTTTGAGAGAGTTAGGGGAAGATATCAAGTGAGTTCCTGCCTTTACACTGCCATCCTTGCTCTGTCCACCCCCAACATATGTTTTAAATTACATAATTTAAGTAACAAAGTTCAGAAGTAACAGATTTTTTTTAATAATAGCAATATCATATATCATGTCCATTGATCATATAAGAAAGTTCTAGGGATGCTATACCTCTCCATAATCTAATTAATTTATTTTTAAATAATGAATAAAAATGAGATTGAGAGAAAAGAGGGCTTGCTTCATTAGGTTTGACATATTTAACTTCAGGTTTTTACCACTATTATAAATGTGAAAAATGTCCATTCAACAAAGATTATTATGCATGTGTTATTTAAAGAATTGCAATTATTAGCAAAGAGATCTAACACAGGAGTGATGTGCAAAAAGTGAATTAGATCTAGCCAAGTAGAAATGTTAGACATGAAAAAACAATCTTTACAGATCTATTAAATACTATATTGAAATAACAGTCTAACCTTTAAAATTCACTTACACCTCAAATTATCTGTACTTTCTAAGTACCAGGTTTCACCAACTTAATTTGCTTATTTACCTGGAAAAATACCTTATAATGTCATGAAGCCAGTTTTCCATGTTTTACCTTCTTTTTATTTTATCTGAATAGGAATAATTTTCAATTATTCATATTTATGCTGCTCTTCGTTGTGAGCTCTCTTACTCTCAAACACAGACACAGACACAGACACAGACACAGATACACACACACACACACACAAACACACACAAATGTCATTCAGCTGCAAGGATAGGACATATAATTTGATTTCTTTCACAAGAAATCTTCTTTTGGACCCACAAGTACAAGCAGAAAGTGCTCAGAGTAATCTATGGTTGAAATACTGCCCAATTAAAAAAATCAATAACAGTTAACTTAGATTTAAAATTTCCACCATACAAAGTTATGATTTCTACTTTTTTAGGAAAATTTAATACCACTATTGCATACATCAATCCATTGGATCATGAAGAAACAAATGCTTCATGACTAAATGTTCATCTGTTTTGTCTTATTAGTATATAATTGCTTCACCTACCATTTCTTATAGCCTGTAGGCCCCTTTTATTCCAAATCAAGACACTTTGTACCTTGCCTTCTGCTTTGATAGAAGTTTAGGGAATCAGAAGACAGGAGAATATGCAAGTCATAAGAAATTATGTAGGCATTGCATTACCTTCTAAAATTTCCACATGCTTTTTATCTTTTAAAGAAATAATTCTCTATTACGTTCATTATAACTATAATTTCTTTTTTTTAGTATTTGGTTCCTAAAGATTTATTTCTAAGGAAGAAGCAACTAAGAGGTAGTAAATCATGTAAAATTGAAAGTTAATTAATGGGTCAATAATTTGAAGGGAAAAAAAAAGTCTGACAATATTTGAACCTCACTCTCCTCAGAATTTATTCAAAGAAGGGACAATATATAAACATATTTAGTTAGGCATAGACATCTATCGTGTTTTTTTTTTGACAAAAAGAATTTTTATTTTGACTTCTGAATAGCTATTGACTCCTCAGGACATGGCCTTTCGCATCTTTTCCAACTTATTCATCAGCTTGTTGCATTGTGCCTTTCTCAGAAACATAGTTGCCATCAAAAAACTTTCTGATATCCTTGTTTTTGACTGTGGTGGCCTGTTGGATCAGGGCAGCTGAGTTTGAAACTAGTTCAATATCATTACCTTCAAGAATTAACTCATCTTTTTGGGCTTGAGAAACAGCACAAGCAACACCTGGTCTCATGTGCACTCTTTGGATGTATTTTTCACTCAAAAAATTTCCAATTTCAACAATTGAGCCATTCTCTCGAATAACAACATTGATAGGGAAGTGAGCATACATAGTCACTAAGACCTCATCTTGTAAGAAAAACCCAGAGTAACACCTCTGATCATGTTATGTACATGGTTACAGATTGTGAGCTCGGTTGCAAGTTCTTTTCGATTTCCCCACCACTTGTCTACCCAGAGCCTTTTTTTCTTCTTTCCAAGGAGACTGAGCTCAACATGGATATGATTGAAATCCCTGTGAAGGATTCCTCCGGGCCCCTTCACAATAACTGTCCTACCCTTAAGAGAGATGTCAACATTTCCTGGGATGTTGACCATCTGGTTCCTTAGAATGGTCATCATTACAATGCTGGTTATTCAAGGGAAGAACTAGGGTGTAGGTGTGGGGCCAGGGAACCCCAAGAATGGTTTTCCCAAAAGTGATGGACTTGGATCCATAGAAATCTATCTTATCCCTAAAGAGGAATAAAAGAGAAATTGGATAAGATATGTGAATTGGCAGATGATAAAAAGGAGAGTGGATTAAAATAGGTGGTGATCACAAGCAAGGCAAACTTTTGAGGAGTGAGAGGATAAAAAGAGAGAGAGAAAAGGATAAACAGAAGAAAACAGGTTTCAGGGAAATCTACAACTAGCAATCATATCTGTGAATGCAAATGGAATGAGCTCACTCATAAAATGGAAGTGAATAGCAGAATGAATCATAAACAAAAAAACAAACAACATTTTGTTTACAAGATAGACACTTGAAACAGAAGGACCCACACAAAGTTAAAATAAAGGGCTTGAACAGAAGCTATTATAGGTCATCCCAAGTAAAAAAAAAAAAAGGCAGGGGTAGCAAGTATGGTCTCAGACAAAGCAAAAAATAGACCTTATTAAAAGAAGCAATCATGAAAGCTACCTTTTGCTAAAAGGTATTTTTTATAGCAGGTTTCTGTGATAAAGGCCTTATTCCTCAAATATATTGGGAACTAAATCAAATTTATGAAAATAAAAGTCTTTTTCCAATTGATAAATGGTCAAATAAAATGAAGGCAAGTTTCAGAAGAAGAAATTAATTTATAATCATATGAAAAAGTGTTCGAAATCACCATTAATTAGAGCAATGCAGATTAAAACAACTCTGAGGAGTCATCTCACACCCATCAAAATTTATAAATGCTAGAGGAGATAAGGAATAATAGATATATTAATAAATTGTTGGTGCAATTGTGAATTGGTCCAACTATTCTGGAAAACAATTTGGAACTATGCCCAAAAGATTGTAAACCTGTACATAACATTTGTTACAGCAATGCTACTACCAGACCTGTAGCCCCAGTGATAGCAAAGAAAAAGGAAAATGACATATATGTACGAAAATATTTATAATGACTCTTTCTGTGGTTGCAAAACATAAGCAAAGAGGAGGTGCTCATCAACTGGCAAAGGGCTAAACCAGTTGTGGCAAATGATAATGAAAGTAATACTGTGCTATAAAAAATGATTAGGGGATGGTTTCCGAAAAATAAATGTCAAATTGTATAGGACAGTGGTGCTCAATCTTCCTAATGCCACAACCCTTTAATACAATTCCTCATGTTGTGGTGACCCCCAAACATAAAATTATTTTCGTTGCTACTTCATAACTGTAATTTTGCTACAGTTATGAATCATAATGTAAATATCTGATATGCAGGATGTATTTTCATTGTTACAAATTGAACATAACCCACAGGTTGAGAACCGCTGGAATAGGAATTGATGCAAAGTGAAGCAAAAAAAAAAAAGGGAGAGAGTTGTTCACAGTATAAAAAAATGTTAGAATGATGAACTCTGAAAGACTTGACTACTCTGATCAATAAAATGATTTAAAACAATTCCAAATGGCTCATGATGAAAAGAAAATGCAATCTTCCTCCAGAGAGAAAACTAATGAACTCCAAGAGCAAATTGAAGTATAATTTTGTCATTTGTTTTTTTTTTCTTTTGTGTGATGATGGAGAATATGAAAATGTTTTGTGAGATTTCCATATGTAGAATTAATATATATTATTGTCTTACATTCTCAATACTTGGGGGAATTGTGAGAAAGAAGCAGAGAATTTGAAGCTCAAATTTTAAAAATAAAAGAGTGTTAAAATAAGTAAATAAGTGATTTTTAAAAATCAGGCAGATAAAAACAACAAAAATAAGGCCAGAGCTGTTTTAATGGTGTGGGAAAGCAAGGACATAAAGAATGAAAGAGATTGTAGTGATGATAGATGGTGGGCATAAAAAGAATGAGACCCAGGAAATGGTGAATGGTTCTAGTAAAATTTATGAATTTTAGACAGTTGAATAAGCATATTTTAAGAAATAAAGTGAATCATTATCCCTTATGTGACTAAAGTGGAGGAATGGTGCAAAAAGTGACAGATGTGGAAAACTTAAGATATCAAATACCCTAACTCTTCATCTTTAATATTCACTCCAAGTGTGGGATTAATATACCAGACTTACTTTGATCCTCTGTGACCTCTGTCTCTGATTGGATGGTGTTATGGGAATCTGAAGATCTTCCCTGCCCCTAGGTCCTTTGTTAAAGTGGCTACGTGACTCTGAGGACCCTTGGATATTTGAAAGTATACTCTGTTCCCTAATAGGCTGAATGTGGTCACGTGGAGCCTGTGGCGCCAGGCTTGTTTTCCAGGAATGCCTGTGCCTTGTAGCTTTGTGATTAGGCAGTGGGTCTAGAGGGCTGTGACATTCTCTGAGCCTGGAAAAAGCTATATATACACCCTGATGTGAGGTTTTGGTTTGGGGCTCACTTTGAGAAGAGTTGTGTGATTTGGCCAGACGAGACTCTGGGCAACTGTTGAGCCCCCTGGCTGTGAAAAACCCAGATGTTGGTGCTTCCCTCTCTGGTAAGTGAATAGATAACTGATGTAATGGTCAGGTGCTGGAACCCATCTGCTGATCTGTTTTTCTGTTTGTAACTTGTGTTTGCATTCTCTGAAGTTCAGGGTGCTGACTTTTCTCCCTGAACTAGGTAAATGATATGTTTGATTAAAGTAAGTTTGTTAACCCATTTTGAGTTGCTTTCCTTTAGAAAAGCAGATCTAAGAACCTGTGTTAGTACCCGCCCTAGGTATGCTAGGGTGATTGCTGATACAGATGGCTCATCACAGAACCTCTATTCAGTAAGTCCATCAACTCTTATTTAACTCCTTTCAGGTGACAGGCACTATGTTAATTGGTGAATAAATAAAGAATTGTAAAATTGAACATCACCACACCATTTTTCAAAAGGCAGTCCCTCACCTCAAGGAGATCACAATTTGATGGTGATGACAACAAACTGTCTAAATATGATATGAACAAGATAAATAGGAAAGAATCTGTAGAGGGAAGGCCTCAGAAATAAGAAAGGTTACAAAAAGCTTCCTATAGAAGGTGGGATTTTGCTGTAATTTGAAAGAAGTCAGTGAAGCTTTAAGGCAGAGGTAATGCAGGAAAGTATTCCAGAAATGTGGGACAGTCAGGGAAAATGCCTAGAGCTAAGAGAGTAACTTGTTGAAGGAATAGTAAGGAGGTGAAAGTCAGTAAATTGAAGAGTACATGATGGGGTATGACACTAATAGATAAGTGGAATGGTGGGGAAGCAGAAAGATTTTGAATGCTCAGAAGATGATTTTATATTTGATTCTGTAGGTGACAAAGAATGGTTTTAGTTTACTGAGTAGGGGAGTGACCTGGTCTGACCTGATTTAAGGAAGGCTCCCAGGACAGTCCTCCCATTTAGACACTATGATTTCTCTACCTTTCTCTACCCTGGAGCATCCAGAAGGCAGAATCTGTAACGAATACTTTGAAGGCTTTGACTTTATTAAGAATAGAAAGAAAAGAAAGAAGTTCTGGAGTAAACAGGAAGAGAAGATGGATGATGAAGAGTGAGAAATCCATTTTGGTGAAAGCAAAAATGAATGAATTAAATAAATTAATTAACAGAAATGGTTGAAGAGGAGGAAAGGGGGAATTTACATGACTAAAAGAAAGGAAAATAGAGAAGGAAGAAATATATAACCAGATAAAGGCAGGGTAGAGGAAAAAAACAAATCCATAATTAAAAAAAGGCAACAAATGAGAAAAGGACATCAGGAGAGATAGAAAGAAATATTAAAAAGAAGATTAAGGTAAAATAATTGAAGGAACATGATGTTGTTTATAGCACAATAGAGGGAAAAATCATAACAAAAAAACTTTAGAAAAAGCTTGAGGTAGACGAAAATCTAACTCGTATAATTTTAAATATAAATGAACTAAGTAATCTAATAACATGAAAAAAGAGAAAAAGAATGAAGGAGGGAAAAAATGTTACAATCTGTTGTTTACAAGAAACACATTTATAAAATAAAAAAAAATACATGATGGAAAACTTGAGAAATGGACATTTTTTTTTTTACTATTCATAAAGTGAATCCAAAAATATCAGCAATTGCCATGAAGCTATCAGACAAACAAACAAAAAAAAAAATTGAAAAAATTAAAAGGGACAAATAATGAAAATATGCTGAAAAAAAATACCATAGCATCAAAATTCATGAAGGAGACATTACCTGAACTTCAAGAAGACACAGACAGTAGTAAGAGAGTAGTGACAGGAGTTTTCAATATTCCTTTACCAGTTTTAGGTAAGTCCAACACAAAGATAAACAAAAAATAAAATTCTGAACTGAACATATTTTGGGAGAAATAAGTGTTAAAAGACATGGCATCTTATGAATGTCATAGTAAAATAATATACATATTTCTCTGTGCCACATAGAACTTTTTAAAACTTTTACCATGTAATATATCACAAAGATATTTTTTAAAATGTAATAAGAAGGTAATCTGAAGGAAAAAGGCATCTGTGAAGGTAAAAGCAGCTCAACTTTTATAGGTAACATGGCTGGCATATGAACTGAGTATTGAAGGAAGCCATGAAAATTAAGACATCGATGCAATGTGGCAGAACATTCCTGGCATGAAAGAAAATCAGTGCAAATACACGGTGATGGGAAATAAGGGGCTTTGTTCCAAAACAATAAATAATACCATGTAACTGGATCATAGAATATGTATGAGGAAAAGTGGATGGCAGATTAAGGTATAAAACACATGGAGCAGTAGAAAGGTACCAAATTATGAAGAAATTCTTATTTTAACTAATTCTTATAAATTAGATATTAAACTGTGTTATTTCTAAATAGTAGATTAAAAATTGTGCTAGCTACTTTTAAATTTGGCCCTCTGGAGATGAAATGAAAAAGAAAGACCTACTTAGAATTTACATTCAACTGGGTGTGATGCATCAAAATATGCCCACAAGAATAGTAAATACAAATTATATTGCAAGTAATTTAAAAATATATAAAGAGGGCCCACTAGGTGGCACAGGGAACAGAGCACCAGTCCTGAAGTCAGGAGGAACTGAAGTCAAATCCAGCCTCAGACACTTGACACACTTACTAGGTATGTGATCTTGAGCAAGTCACTTAACCCCAATTGCCTTGCTTTCCACCCTCCAAAAATATAACAAGAGCTAAAAAACTGTATTGGGGAGGGGAATGAAGAAAAGGCTGATTTGTGAGATGGCAATTGAGCTGAATTTTGGAGGAAGCTAGGACTTCTAGCACAATAGGTGAAGAGGAAGTGTATTCAAATGTATAGGAAACAGGGATTTCATCTACTAGAGAGATAGAAGAGCTGAATTTCCTGAACATGAAATAGGAAGTCAGATGAGAAGGCCCAGGAACCCTTACAATATAATGGAAGATCAGAAGTTATTATCTGCAGGGCAATGTTGAAGAATAGTTCATAAGACATAGAGTAATTTAAGATTCAGTGGGGAGGTAGATGTTAAAAACTTTTAATCAGTCACTTCACATGAATCAATAGCTAATGATTACTTTTCCATCCAAACATTAAGTACAAAAATGCGTACCCCAAACTTTGGACAGGAAGTATTAAGGGACTGTACTCTTACCACTGGGAAAGAAGGAATGTGCCTGAAGGTCTAAATGGAACCTGGATTATGACTTCTCTATAACAGGGATAGAAATGAGGCAATCAATACCTACCTTGGGGATGGCAGGATAGGGAATGGGATAATTGAAGGAAGTTTGAAGAAGAAAGTTCTCTGGTTTCCAGATAGGTTCTGAGAAACCTGGGGAATGAAAGAGGAAGAAGGAAACTACCCATTTCCCCATGGTATCTGACCACTCACTGAACTACGGGAAACTAGGGGGATGCAACATTGTGAAAATATTAAAAGGTTAATATTTCATATTTAATCTCAAGGACAATTAGGAGAATTGTATCTTTTTATTGGTTTTTATTTTAGTAGGTGTGACTTGTATTAACAAATTTCTGTTTTATCACTATCAGTTTGGTGACTCTGTGAAGATTAAATTAGAGAAGTAGAAACTGGAGTCAAGGGGATGTAAAGCCAAGCACTAGCAGCTTTTCAGAAGAATGCTACTGTGAACAGCTTCCGAGGTTCTGATCACACAGTATAGTGAACACTCTATTTATTCCATAACAAATAGGAGCAAAACAATCACAGAAATCAAAGTACAGCATCCACAATATCTTATCACAGAAAATGGCCACATAGTTTCCACTACAACAGTCACAAAGTTTTGAGCAAAGAACAATCATTTAGTAACTCAACCATTCAATTGTCTTAATCATTCAATCATCCTTGTAACAAAGCCACAAACAGACAAAGTCTTAAATTCTTCACAGTCTCTGTTCCTGGGAAGTCAAAGTTCAATAAAGCCACAAAAAAGTTTATACAAAGTATCTCAGTCCCCTGGTACCTATGGCTGGCCCTTGGACGCAACAGAAGTTTCAGCTGGTTCCCAGAATCAAAATCACTCCATCCATGTTTTCAAAATCAAAATCATTCTCTCAAAACTGCGAGCTGGGCTTTCCTCTTTAGCCTCCTCCACTCCTCTTCAGATTCTCCAGCAGCAACAACATCTGCTTTCATAGAGTTCTCTCCAGGAATATCTGTCTCTCCCTCTCTGAGTTTTTCCTTATATACAGTATTACCCCTCCTTGTTCAGCCCCTTTTTGTTACATCAGCAACAGGAGATAGGAGTTCATACCTTCTGTTTCTGTAACAGAGCCTTAATCTGAACTAGGTGCCAAGTACCTCTTAGTTTAGCAATACAAAAAGGAACTTCAAATCTCATTACTGTTACAGGAGATTAATTAGGAAGATATTAAAATAGTCCACACAAAATGTTTGAGGGCAAGGAGAATATTTGAGTACAAATGGAAACATGTTGCTGAGGAAAAAAAATTGTCAAAAAGTAAGGTGTGAGAGTTGAGGTAAAGGAAAGAACCAAGGATGACTCCCAGGTAATTGGAAAGATGTTAGAGCTCATTAAGAACAAAAATGAAGTTTATACATTTTTTGTGGGGAAGATATAATTTTTGTGTTGGAGCTTTGGAGTTTGAGTTTATCTAGTTGAAAATGTTCATCATAAAGTTGCAGATGTGAGACTGGAGTTCAAGGGAGAGATTAAGATAAGATACTTAAGTCCTTCGATAGAAACAATCTCTGTTCTTTAAGGCAAAGAC
The DNA here is from genome assembly GCA_028646515.1 of Pseudochirops corinnae. NCBI lineage: Eukaryota > Metazoa > Chordata > Mammalia > Diprotodontia > Pseudocheiridae > Pseudochirops > Pseudochirops corinnae. The sequence continues at coordinate 126,165,741 of CM053587.1, forward strand.
TAATTTATTTATTTAATATTTAATGTCTATCATAGTGACTGTCACATAGTAACTACTTAAAAGTATTTGTTGATTAATAGGAATATTATTTGATGTGCTGAGAAAAAGTATCTTCCAGTAGTAAGCATATTATACCTAGAATCAGCATGGAATACTAGAAGAAAGCTTAAAGATCATCTTAATTTAAGTGGTACTTGTAACAATTTGTAAGTAACAAGTAAGTCCTACTTACTAACAATTTGTTCTTGGAGAAATCACTTGATGGCTTTTAATTTGAGTTTGCTCTTCATTAAATAGTGATGATAACTACACTATCCACTTCATTGGAGTTTTTTTAAGAATATATTGAGATGAAGCATATGAAATGCTTTATAAATCAAAGAGTATTTTTTTATTGAAGTTTATTACTCATTATTATTGAAGTTTTGTTATTCTTATTAATGTTAGCATTATTTAAATCAAAAAGACTAAATTCCATTGAACTGAGAGCAAGATTTTTCTAAAAGGAAAGACAGGATTAAAATACAGAAAGTCTGCTAACTCTGGAGTAATAAGATTTGGTTTCAAGATCTGTATCAACCATTTAGGAGGCACATTACCTTGGACAAGTTATTTATAATATGTAAGCCTCAAATACTTATCTGTAAAATGTAGACAATTATATTACCTAACCAGCAGAATTGTTGCAAGGAAAGTACTGTGAAAACCACTAAGCATCACATAAGTATGAGCTAATATTACTATGCTTATTGAAATAGTGAAAGAGTCAGCATGAAATTGTATGGTTGGTCAGTAGCCATCCATAAACTCAATGTAGTATTAGCTTCAATCATAGGGTTTTTAGTACTTTGGCTCTTACTAACCAGACTTTATACTTCAGGAGTAAAGACAAGGGAAAAACAGAGATGGGGGGAAGAAAGAGGATCAGATTGCTAGATCTGTCCTACAGATTTTCATTACACTTCTTTTTCTCCCATTAGATAGTGAGCTCCTTGGAAGCCAGGGTAGTCTTTTGCCTTACTTTATATTCCCAGTGTTCAACATAGAACCTGGTATGTAGTAGGTATTTAATAAATATGTGACTCATTAATTCAATGAATGTGCAAAAGAAGGCAATTAGAATGATGAAGAGTGTTATTTTCATCAGGTCATTTGAAGGAACTAGGCAGGGTTATCCTGGACAAAAGAAACTCAGAGGGAGCATACTATCTATGTCCACATATTTGAATAGTAGGTATGTGGAAGAGGAATTAGACTTGTGTTTGATGATATAGGGTAGAAATATTATCAATGTGTGAATAGTAGCAGTAACAGAGGAGGAGATCCCTTAATAGAACAGAGAGAGGTGTCTTTCTTTGCCCTTGGATATTGCAACATTCCATGGAGCAAAAAGGAGACAAGCAATGAATAAAACTTTGTTAGTTCAAAGAGATCATGGGTGGACTTGTATGATTAAAATTCATTTCCCAGTGCAATATCCTTATGAAAGATAAAGGTTCTCTTTTCCTATTTAGAGATTATGGTCAGTTACAGAAAGATTGAACTATTTTTTTTTTCAAAAGCATTGCTGTAACTCCACAATGAATCCAGTTATAGAACTTTCAGCTTTTGCTCCAACCTTATGTTGATAGTCTTGTAAAGCTGCAGATTGGACTAGATAACTGACCCTGAGGTCCTCTGAAGCTCTGAAATTTAGATTCCATCATATGTCACCAGAGACCTCCTGTTCTCCGTGACTGCCTACTTCTCTCCTTCTAGAAAAATGTCAGATTTTGGTTTCACAGGAGACACTACTGTTTTCTTGATACTGCCATCTGTAAAATAAACTCCTTACAAATATGCTTGGCCTGTGGGAAAGCATACAGGGCTTTATTTAATAATTTTCAAAAGCTAAACAGTACCATTCATTACAATGTTTTAAATATTTTTTTAAGAATATAGGGGAAGACAGGGGAAAATAAGGTAAAACTTGATAGTTATTTCAAAATTAACATAGCTCTTTTTAATCAGAGTTGTGTTCTCTGCATGCTCACAGCAAACTCAGGCTAGGTCTTTGTTTTCATCCATCTTGTCAGAGTAAATATGCTCAATTATATCTCCCTAGAGTCCATAGGTTTAGTGCATGGGTTAGATGTAAACTACCTTATATCTCTTCTCAAAGACTCTCTTTTGGCAGAGCTACAAATAAGTTGGCCTTTCAAGAATCCATCACCCATCACTATATCCCAAAACATGTTCTCATTTTTGATTGCAGTTAGTGTTTGTAAGCAAAAATAAAATGGCACAGAAACTTTGTATAAGTGCTCCTACATACACAGTAGTCATTCTTCTTTATTTTCCTTTTATTTGGCAGATGCAGGTGGGAAACTATACCATGTAGAATGGTGAAATAATCCTCACAACACTATTTGTTTCATTTACTACCCCATTCAATGCACCTCCAATTTTATAATTAATCATGATGATCTTGAGGTATATGAGGTATTCAGGAGGATTAGTGCCTATGATGTGAGGGCTTGCCAAGCCCTTTTCAGGGTTGCTAATCCATCTTTTGTGCACACTTGATTCAGCCAATTCTCACCTATGACTCCAAGAAGTTATAACATACAAAGTGGCCACGTGCCAATAAATCTTCATTGTAGGTGGACTAAACAGGTTGAGGGTAACTGAAAAGTTTCAAACCTATCAGTGAATGACAAGGATGTCTACCCTGAGCATGTAAAGTCTTTCCTCAGAGGAATAGGTAAATGAGAACATTTAGTTGCAAAAGCCATGAAGGTGAATGGAGCATATAGTGTGGAATGCTTAGAGCTTGATCAGACATCAAAAATAACAAGATCATCCACTTCAACTTGAGCCATTGATAGTCACCTTGACTTTTGTCCTGCCACTAAACTTCAATGACTCAAGAAGAGAGAGATTAATGAATTTATGCAACTCTGCCACACATAAATCAAATTCATGTGCAAGTCAAGGCATCACCTATGATATCATTGGTCTTCTGTAACAAATAACAATAGCTATGATCATTTCCAGTATTTCCAGTACACCTTCATTTCACAGAACATTAAAAACATTTGTGAATAGTGGTAAAAAGCTTGTATGGCTATAATTTCTAATTGGTTGTATTTTTTTTTAAGCAGTGAGGTGATTTATGTTAAATTTGGAAGAAAAATCAGCAGTTTCCAGACTTATCCAACCAGAAAAACTCATACTGTTCTTTCTACAAATAGGTTCAAGATAAAATTAGATCCTAATGCATATATTATGAGTGTCTAGCTATGTAAAGGCAATATTGTAATATATTCCTATTCCAAGATGATCAAGGTTCTGTTTCATGAGATGGGCTTTGGCATCTCAAATTCTTAGCACTATAATCAGAATACCATAGGTTTCATGTGTTCAGCAAATATTATCCTCATTCCAAACTCCATATTACCTACATAACTGACTTTGACCTGAGGAGACTCCCTGATTCTTAGATGAGAACGATTCTCCCTTCACTGTACTTCTTAAGATTTCTCACCCTAGACTTCACATCCTCTGCTACCATTCAGCATGCTTATTTCTCCTCTTTTCTTAGAGATCATAAACCTTTCTTTATTTTGTACCCTTTTCTTCCACAGTATTGATGCTTGTAAATGAAGGACTATAGGAACATGCATACATATGTGCATACACATATGTATGCGTGTGTGTGTGTGTGTGTGTGTATATATATATATACACACACATACATATGTGTATGAGAGAGAGAGAGAGATTATGCCTGTGACCAAATGTGTCAGGGAAGAAGCAAGAGAATGCACAAGACACAAAGAGGTTAATATTGAATTGGATTCCAAGAATACTTTTATCTGCTTAGTCTTGCTTCCATGGAAAAGTGTGCAAAATAAGTTGCCCTTATGGCTCCAAGGTGAAGGAAGGAATGAGTGAAGAAACCTAAATCTTTTTAGTGTGTCTGTTTCCATTGTGTATTTGCTATATTTAAGTGTTTTTGGTAGCAACTTCTGTTACTCCAAGTGCAGGGACAACCATGACTTTGCCTTTGTGCTTTCTGCTTTTTTTTATTCTCTTCA
>CM053587.1:126169919-126189262 GCA_028646515.1 Pseudochirops corinnae
CTGGCATGTCCAACCTTGACCTTCATTTGTGCAACTCACTTCTCCATTCCATGTTCCTAACCATGAATCTGAGTCTCTTATTCCCTAGAGGTCATTTTGGCATAAATTTTCACATGGTTGACTTAAGGTTTAAAATGCCCTGATTCTACGTTTTACTTGTATGGTTTGTCTTTCTTATTGGGATCATGGACATAACCTGGGTTTAAGGACAGTTAAGTACCTTTTCATATACTATTATCTGTCTCAGTTCTGCCTCCCTAAACTTAAAGTTTCAGAGTCCTAATTTATAGTTTTGGAAGTTCTACTTAATAGAATTCAAATATCTCTGAAACTCTAATATTCAACAAGAAAACACAAATGAGAAATATCCTGAAACGTATTATGAGACAAACTGCATATACTTTCCCCTCCAGTAAGTCATACAACAAAGGGGAAAATTGGAACAAAACACCAACACTGACCTTAAGCAGAGCACTTTCTAATCATCCAATAATCAACGGGTATTAACTGAGTGACTGTACTCTTCACTAGCATTTATAAAAAAACAACATGTCCCTCGCCCCATAGAGATTATAATCTAGTTAGATAGACATTTTGCATTATTTTATTGAGGAATTACTACTGGTCACTTTAGAGATGACCTCTTTTTGTCCCTGCCTTTCTTTTTTCTTTTTTTATAAATTAACTTTTGTTTATTTTTAGTTTACATCTTTTATTTCCACAAGATTTTGAGTTACAAATTTTCCCCCTCTTTCCCCTACCCATCACCCCAAAACAGCGATCCCACTTGAAACCCCCTCTCCAAATCTGTTCTCTTCTATATCCTCCCCCATCACCCCTCTGACTTTCTGGTAGGGCAAGATGGATCTTCCTACCCCAGGACCTGTATATCTTAATTTCCAGTTACATGTAACATTTGATTTTAAAACTTTAAATTCTAGATTCTTTCCCTTCCTCCCTTGTCACCCACCCTCACTGGGAAGACAAGCAATTCAATACTGGCCGTATATGTGTAGTTGCTCAAAACATCTCCACAATGGATATATTGTGAAAGACTGGCTATATTTCCCTCCATCTTATTCCACCCGCACTTGTTTTATTCTCTACTTCGTCCTTGTACCTTTACAAAAGTATGTGCTTCTTACAACCCTCCCCCCTAACCTCCCCTCTTCTCTATCATACTCCCTCTCACCCCTTTCCCCCCTCCTTTCCTGTAGGGCAAGATACCCAATTTAGACTGTATGTCATTCCTTCCCTAAGAATAAGGTTGACCCATTCCCTTTTGCTTTCCTATTCTTCCCCTCTGCTGTAATAGTCATCCCTTGCCTCTTCTATATGAGATAATTAACCCAATTCTGTCTCTCCCTGTCTCCTCTTATTATATTACTCTGCCACCTCTCAACTTCACCTTTTAAATATCATCCCTTCTTATTCAATTGATCCTGAGCCCTCTCTCTATGTATACCTGTACACATATATATATATACACACATATACATATATACACATTTACATTCCCTTCCCCTATCCTTATACTGAGAAAAGTTTCATAAGTTACACTTATTGTTTTTTCCATATAGACACGTAAATAGTTCAACTTTGATAAGTTCTTTATGATTTCTTTTCCCTCTTTACCTTCTCATGCTCCTTGTATTTGAATGTCAAACTTTCCATCCAGCTCTGGTTTTTCCATCAAGAATGCTTGAAAGTCCTCCACCTCATTGAATGACCATATTTTCCCCTGAAACATTATACCCAATTTTGCTGGGTAGGTGATTCTTGGTTTTAATTCCAACTCCTTTGATCCCCAGAATATCATATTCCAGGTCCTTGAATCCCTCAACGTAGAAGCTGCTAGATCCTGTGTTATCCTGATTGTGTTTCCACAATATTCAAATTCTTTCTTCTTGGAAGCTTGTAATATTGTCTCCTTGATCTGGGAAATCCAGAATCTGGCTACAACACTCCTAGAAATTTTCTTTTGCTGAACTTTTTCAAGAGGTGATCAGTCGATTCTTTCAATTTCTATTTTGCCCTCTGGTTCTAAAATATTGGGACAATTTTCTCTGAGAATCTCTTGAAGGATTATTTCTAGGCTCTTTTTTTTTATCATGGCTTTCAGGTAGTCTAATAATTTTTAAATTGTCTCTCCTGGATCTGTTTTCCAGTTCAGTGGTTTTTCCAATGAGATATTTCCCATTGCCTTCTATTTTTTCATTTGTTTGTATTTGTTTAATAGTGTCTTGATTTCTTATAAAGTCATTTGCTTCCATTTGCTCCACTCTAATTATGAAGGAATTATTCTTTTCAGTGAGCTTTTGAGATTCTTTTCCAATGTGGCCACTTTGGCTTTTTAAGGCGTTATTCTCCTCATTGGCTTTTTAAAAGGGCCTCTTTTGTCATTTGAATTTGTCTATTTTTAAGATGTGATTTTCTTCAGTCAGTTTGTTAACTCTCTTTTCATGATTTTCTTGCATCATTCTCATTTCTCTTACCAATTTTTCCTCCACTTCTCTTGTTTGGTTTTCAAAATCTTTCTTAAGCTCCTCTATGTCCAGTAACAAGTTCATATTTTTCTTGGAAGATTTTGGTGCAGTAGTTCTGACTACTCTTTCATGCTTTGAACCTTTTTGCCCCTCAAAAAGGAATCTAAAGTTGGATGGCTGTGCCTGCTTTTCTTCCTCTGCCTGTTCATGTTGCCAGTCAATTACTTGACTTTTGAACTCTGCCACAGTAGAACTCTGCTTCCAGAGGAGAGATCTTAGTCCTTAATTCCTGAAGTTTTCACAGCTGATGGTGCTATTAGGAGGGCACCATCTCTACAGCCCCCAGCAGCTTTGGCTCACTTGTCACATACCTGAAGCCCACCAGCCAAGACCATGATCCCAATCCAGGCAGGTTATGGCAAGAGCACTGAGCCTCTGAATGGTCACTTGGCCCCCCTGCAATCTGCAGGCCATGAGCTCTGAAGCAGCAACGTGTAGGTAGCCACAGGGCTGCCACTTCCACCACTTCTGGCTCTGGGGGCAGAGGACCAGACCCCATCCTCCATCCCCCCAGAAATTCAACCAAGTTCCTCTGACCTTTTTCTTTGTCTTTGGTATTTGTGGGTTGATAATTATGGAAACTGCCATAGTTGCTGGTGATCCATTCTCTGAAATGCTCCAGTAGTGGCTGGTGCTGCCCACCCTGGGACTAAATCCATGCCTCAGGCTGAGCTGAGCTAGGCTTCAAGCTTTCTGTGATGAACCCTTCCTGTCTGCCTCCTCATCTGCCTTCAGCAGGAGATTTGTTTTTCTGACACTTTGTGAGTTCTGGAGCTCTAAAATTTGTTTAGAGACATTATTTTATAGGTATTTGAGGTGGTTATAGGGGGAGCCACAGAGTTTTCCTGCTTCTATACCACCATCTTTACTCACCCCCCCCCCTTTCTTTTTCTTTAGACAGTTTTAACATATAGTGAAAACTTGAGAACGACAGAAGAGCTAATGGTGGATTAAGTGAATCTACATATACCAGAAAACAACTTTCCACAAATTATCCCATTATAACTCATCTTCAAGAATGAAATCCATTTATCTGTGAACTATCCCTCAACAGAACTCCCAATGTCTAATAAATGTGTTGATTACGTTGCCTTCAAATAGCGCTGGGATTTATCTAGCCATATTCATGGATCACAAACCCAGGAAATAGTGCTATAGTGTCTTGAACACAATCAACTTGTGACTGAATGTATTAATTTTCTTTTTGAATAGCACTAATACTGTTTTTAAAAGGGAGAAAAGTGAAAGAAACCTTTAAACATGAAAGCTTTTCTGGTTAAACATTGACTTAGAAACAATATGTGAAACATTATGCATAGTTACAGACATAAGGAGAAAGGATCTGTTGTCATGATTATATGGAGATGTGCCAGTGTCTTGGGTAAGTGCATTTCATAAGGTCTAATGAAATTACTCATCTCTTTGGGAGTCTGAAAGTCTAATATGATCAGACTGATAGACAGAAAGTGACAGATGAATTTTAATAAAGGGAGATTTCTCAATATTCCACACTGTCAATGTTGTTCTTTGTCAACAACCATAGCTCATATGAAAAGAAAATGCATAGAGAGCAGATACTAGCAGCCAATGTACTTAGAATAAAAAGCCAAATGAGGTGACCACTTGACTTTGTCCAAACCTAGGAAATAGGAAGATTTTCCTTTATACATCTGTTGTTATGATACATTGTTCAACACACTATTTGTTGACGTGACTATCTTAAGCTATTACCTTTTCAGTCATTTAGAGCTCTTCCCTGCTCCTCTGATTTTTTTTTAAATGTGATTGACCAGTAGAGTAAGCTGTAAACAATTATTTGGATGTGTTACTTTGGTAAGGAGCAAATAAGGTCAATTGATATTAGTAGGTATGGTAATTATAGATAGTTGCTGTGGAGGACAGTAGGATTCCTTTTGAGAAAATAACAATCATAGAGATTTCCTAGGAAGTGCTATCACAGGAAAAGAAAATTTACCTGTGATGAAAGATTCAGTTTAAATATTCTCCACTTACCTTCTCTCAAGAACCTACCTTTCATGTTATTCTGCTAGAATTGTAGAAGTAAGAAAACTTTCTCCTATACGAAGCATTGAAGATACACATCTTGGGACATCTTTTGGGATAATAACCCCTTCTAAACCTTTCATGCTAGATTAAAGTTTCTATTTCATATTTTTAGCATTTTATTTTTATTTTTCCCCAGTTACATGTAAAAAAATTCAATCATTTTTAAAGCTCCAAGTTTCAAATTATCTCACTTCCTCAATACCTCCCTCCACCACACCCCACCTCCATTGAGAAGGCAGAATGTTTGATACAGGTTATACATATGCAATCACACACAAAAATATATCCATAACAGTTATGTTCTGAAAGAAAACATGGACAAAAATACCTCAAGAAAATTAAAGTAAAAGAAAAAAATATGCTTCATTCTGTATCCACATATCATCAATACTTTCTCTGGGGATGGAAACCATTTTTTCATCTTAAGTCCTACAGAGTAATCTAGGATCATTGTATTACCAACAGTAGCTAAATTATTCACATTTGGTCATCTTACAGTATTTCTGTTACTTTGTACACAGTACATTTCACTTTGCATCAGCCCATGATAGTCTTTTTTATATATAAATTTTTTTATTTGTTAGTTTTCAGCATTCATTTCCACAAGATTTTGAGTTACAAATTTTCTCCCCATCTCTCCCCTACACCCCACCCCAAGATAGCAAGCATACTGAATATTCATTTCCCCCATCTGTTTTCTCTTATGTCCTTTCCCATCCCCCCCAGCTTTGTAGTAGAGCAAGATGTATTTCCATAAACCAGTGCCTGTATATCTCATTTCCTGGTTACATGTAAAAAATATTTGTTTTTAACATTTGTTTTCAAAACTTTGATTTCCAGGTTTTTCCCCTTCTTCCTTCCTCACTCACCCCCACTGGGAAGACAAGCACTACAATATAGGTTGTACATTCGTAGTTATGCAAAACATTTCCAAAGTAGTTATATTGTGAAAGATTAATTATATTTCCCTCCATCTTATCCCATCCCCCATTTATTTTATTTTCTCCTTTGACCCCGTCCCTTTTCAAAAGTGATTGCTTCTAACTACCCTCTCCCCCAATCAGCCCTCCTTTCTATCATCACCCGTCTTATCTCCTTCTCCCCTGCTTTCCTGTCGGTTAAAATACCCAGTTGAATGTGTATGTTATTCCCTCCTTAAGCCAAATCCAATGAGAGTAAGGCTGACTCATTCCGTTTAACCTTTTTGCCCTTCACTCCATTGTAACAGTTTTCTTTTGCCTTTTATGTGACATAATTTACCCTATTCTATCTTTCTCTTTCTCCTCCCAATATATTCCTCTCTCACCTCTTAATTTTATTTTTAGATATTATCCCTACATATTCAATTGATCCTGTACACTTTGTCTATGTACACACATACACATATATATGAACACATACACCCCCTATACATATATATGTATGTGTAGAGATATTTCCTTCAATGATCCTCATACTGAGAAAAGTCTCGAGTTACAATTACTAGTTTTCATGCAAGAATATACATAGTTTATCTTTAATAAGTTCCTTATGATTTCTTTTTCCTGTTTACCATCTCATACTTCTCTTGTTTCTTGTATTTTAAAGTCAAATTTCTTGGTCAGCTCTGGTCTTTTCATCAAGAATGCTTGAAAGTTCTCTATTTCATTGAATGCCCATATTTTCTTCTGAAGTATTATACTAAATTTTGCCGGGTAGGTGATTTTTGGTTTCAATCCTAGCTCCTTTGACCTCTGGAATATCATATTCCAAGCCCTTTGATCCCTTAATGTTGAAGCTGCTAGATCTTGTGTTATCCTGAGTGTGTTTCCACAATACTCAAATGGTTTCTGGCTGACTGATTGTAGTATTTTCTCCTTGACCTGGGAACTCTGGCATTTGCTGGCATTTGGTGACAATATTTCTAGGAGTTTTCTTTTTTGAGATCTTTTCCAAGAGGTGGTAAGTAAATTCTTTCCATTTCTATTTTGCCTTATATTTCTAGAATATCAGGGCAATTCACCTTCAAAATTTCTTGAAAGATGATTTCTAGATTTTTTTTTTGATCTTGGTTTTCACATAGTCCAATAATTTTAAAATTATGTCTCCTGTATTTATTTTCCAGGTTAGTGTTTTTTTTTTCCAATGAAGTATTTCACATTGCATTCTCTATTTTTCATTTGTTTGGATCTGTTTTATAGTGTCTTGATTTCTCATAAAGTCATTAGCTTCCATTTGCTCCAACATAATTTTGAAGTGATTATTCTCATTGGTGACTTTTTGAAATTCTTTTTCCATCTGACCAATTTTGCTTTTTAAGGCATTCTTCTCCTCATTGAATTTTTGGACCTTTTTGCCATTTGAGTTAGTCTATTTTTTTTTTGAGGTGTTATTTTCTTCAGTCAGGCTATTGACTTATTTTTCATGATTTCCTTGCATCATTCTCATTTCACTTCCCAATTTTTCCTCTACTTCTCTTACTTCATTTTCAAAATCCTTCTTGATCTCCATGGGCTGCTACCAGTTCATATTTTTCTTGGAGGCTTTTGATGCAGGAATTTTGACTTTGTAGTCTTCTTCTGATTCTATGTTTTGATCCTCCTTGTCCCCAAAAAAGGATTCTAGAGTCTGATTGTGCTTCCTCTCTTTGCTCATTTTGCCAAACAATTGCTTGACTTTTGAGTTCTTTGCCGTGGTAGAACTTTGCTTCCAGAGTGGAGAGTGCTCTGTCCCAAATTTCTGGGGTTTTGCTCCATTATTGTCAGATGTTTTTGTTTGTTTGTTTGTTTTTGTTTTTGTTTTTCCAGGCACCTGTCTCAGAATTGTGAGAAAGACTTTCTTTCCACAGTCTAAACAAACTCTGTCACATCAGCGCTTCTCACCCCTAGATCACCGCCATAGACTGCCACCCAGATCCAAGCAGTGCAAAGTAAGAGAATCTTGCCTCAGTGCCAGCAGAATGATTCCTGCAAATGCCCCCTGGACAGTCACTTGGTCCCCCTATGATCTGTAGGCCTTGAGCTGTAAGCAGCAACAGTGGCAGCAGGTGCAGCTGCTATTACTTCTGGCTACCCTGGGGACAGGGACTGGACCACACTCTTCTCTCACCCAACACCAATAGGGTTCCCCACTGACCTTTTACTTTCTCTTTGGTGTTTATGGGTTGAGATGTCTGTAAACTGCCACAGCTGCCAGTGATTCATTTGCCTGAAGTCTACTCTAACAAATCTGTACCACTGGTCTGGGCCTGCATGGCTCATGTGGGACTGAGCTTGGCTCCCAGCCTGGTGTGATAGATCCTTCCTGTTGATCTGACAGGCTGTTTTCAGTGAGAGATTTGTTTCTGTCTGTCGCTTTATGGTTTCTGTAGCTCTAAAATTTCATTAGAGTTATATTTGACAGGTATTTGAGGTGATTGGAACAGGAACTAAAGCAAGTTCCTACTTTCTCTCCACCATCTTGGCCCATGTCAGGCTTCCAGGTTTTTCTGAGAGCAGCCTGCTCATCATTTCTTATATTACAATAGCATTTCATCATAATCACAGACCACAATTTATTCAGCCATACCACAATTGATGATACTCTCCTGAATTTCTACTTCTTTGCCCTACTTTTGTTGATAGAGGCCCATTTCCTTTTTTGTTTCTTTTGAGATATAGATCTAATAGTGGTATTGCAAGGTCAAAGGGTATGCATGCCTTTATAACTTTTTGGACATGGTTCCATATTATTCTACAGAATGCTTGAATCAGTTAACAACTTGACCAAGCCTCATTTCTCTGACACTGTTTTTCATTTACATTTTCTTTCCTTTTAATCAATCTAATATGTATGAGTTCATACAACAGAATTGTATTAGTTTCCATTTCTCCAATAAATTATGAAAGTGTATATATATATAATTTGTCTATTAATACCTTCGATTACTTCATCTGAGATCTGAGAACTGTTCATATGTTTTGGTTATTTATCAATTGGCAAATGACTCTTATTTTTATAAATTTGACTCATTTCCCTATGTTTGATAAATGAGGCTTTTACCAAAGAAACATTTCAATTTTTTTTAGCTACTATTGCTAGTTGTACTTCCCTCCATCCTATTCCCCCTACCCTGGTTATTCTATTCTCTCTTTCCTTTCATCCTGTCCCTCCTCATAAGTGTTTTATTTTCTGATTGTTCCCTCCCTCAATCTGCTCTCCCATCTATCATCCTCCACCCTTTTGTTATCCCATACCATTCATACTGTCCTATAAGATGAGATAGATTTCTATACCCAATTGAGTGTGCGTGCTATTCCCTCTTTGAGACAATTCTGATGAGAATAAGAATCACTCACTCCCCTTCACATCACCTTGTTCCCCTCCACTATAAAAGATTTTCCCCCTATTTTATATGAGATAATTTAGTCCATTATACCTCTCCCTATCTCTTTCTCCTGACAAATTCCTCTCTCACACCTTAATTTTATTTTTGTATATCATCCTTTCATATTCAATTCAGTCCTGTACCCTCAGTCTATATATACTCCTTCTAACTCCCCTAATAATGAGAAAGGTTTTATGAGTTACCAATATTATCTTCACATGTAGTCATGTAAATAGTTTAAACGTATGGTGTCTCTTACAATTTTCCTTTCCTGTTAACATTTTTATGTGTCTCTTGAGTTTTGTAGTTGAAAGTCAAATTTCCAATTCAACTCTGGTCTTTTCATCAAGAATGCTAGAAAGTCTTCTGTTTCATTGAATGTCCATTTTCCCCCCTGAATGATTATACTCAGTTTTTCTGGATAGGTGATCCATAATTGCAATTCTGGCTCCTTTGCCCACCAGAGCATCATATTTCAAATCTTACAATCCATTAATGAAGAATCTGTTAAATCTTGTATTAATCTGACTGTGATGATGCCATACATGAATTGTTTCTTTCTGACTTCTTGCAATACTTTCTCTTTCACCTGAGAACTCTGGAATTTGGGTGTACAATTCCTAGGCTGTTTTCACTTTGGGATCTCTTTCTGGAGTTCATTGGTAGATTATTTCAACTTCTATTTTACTCTCTAGTTCTAGAATACCAGAGTAGTTTTCCATGATAATTTCTTGGATAATCATGTCCAGATTTTTTTAATTATGACTTTCAGGCTTTTTAATAATTTTTACATTCTCTCTCCAGCATCTACCTTCCAGGTCAGTTGTCTTTCCAAAGAGATAGTTCAAATAGTCTTCTTTTTTTTCATTCTAATTCATTATATTTATTATATTATATCTATTCATTATATATTAGATGTGTGCATGCATATGTGTGTACACACGTGTACCTTTTCTCGTGTGAAGATTGAAGAAGACAGCAGGTTTCCTTTAATAAAATGATATCAATGTTCCATAGACACAGTGAGAAACAAAAGCGAAATCATTTTTGATCACTAAAGTCAACTCCTATTTGCATATCTTGAACTCCTATTGGAAATGTGAAACTTTCTTTATCAACCATATCTCTGAAAAAAAAAAATTCTTCTAGTCAGGAAAATGCAGTGATGGCTTGAGATCTTCCACAGTAACAGCCTGTCAGAAATATCCAGGATGAAGGAAACTGATTTAGTTTTTAACCACCACATCTACTCACTTAAAAGATCACAAGAACTTTTATTTTACTGGGCATAGAAGACTATACTAAACCAGTTGAACAAGTTTGGGCCATCTTTCAACCTGCCTCTTGTTAGTTTTGTTAACCATGCCTTTGCCCTAAACTATTGTTTCTGAATTTGCTCTTTGATCCCAATTTTTTTGTACTCTAAGTTACTTCTGTGCATGTGCAGACTCACACCATTGTCACAGATCATTTCTATTTTTTATGAAAAACCTGAACAAATTAGGTCTCAATTAGTACACACATATACATGCACACAACTAATATATAATGATGAGGCTTATATACCACCAGTAATGAACAAATATAGTGCTATGGGAGAGAGAAAAAGGGAAACAGAGAGTGACACAGATAAAGAAACAGAGAGATGAAAATAGAGAAAGATGGAGACAGAGAGCATGGTAAATACATATGTAACCTTGAAGCCAGAAATATTTAGGTTCAAATTCCACTTCTGACATGTAATGATATTGTAATCCTTGGAAAGACACACACCTTCTCCAAAACCTTACTCAGCTCTTTAAGACTATAAGTTATGTAAAAAATGTCAACATGTATGGAAAGAGTTTCATATATCAATGAAATCAAAGGAGCACTGACTGTCCCTGGTCCCTAATTTCTGAAACTATAAAAATGTGTAGACCCTGACATAAAGACTAAATTTCAAAATAAGAACGTATTTTTGAATACAACTTAATATATGGCCATAACAGGAATCACAGACTCCATGTGATTCTCTCTATAAACTGAAAGAAACAAAATAACTGTAGTGACTGAGCATTTCCTTCATAGAAATGTATTATAGCTCATTTTTTTCCTGTCTCATTTATTCCAAAATTTCTTAATTTCCTTCTCTCTTCTTGAAAGATAAAATTAGGGAAGGAGGTACCTTTTGGTAGATTATATTCTAAAGAATCAGGATGTGCTCTTAAGAGTTTAATTGCTGCTCAGCTTACTAGCTACAGCTCATTTAAGTAATTTAACTGTACTTAATGAATTCTCTAATGCACAGTGGACTAACTTCTATATGAAGCATGTGATATAAAACCAATTTTGAAACTCTTTGAAGAACTAAAAAAAAATTCTACTTTTGGTTTTGGGTCCCTAAAAAAAGTGAATTAGCTCCTACTGTAGTGGTGGATGAGAAAACCAGTGGTAAGTAAACTGAATTTCATAAAGTCAAATGAACCTCTAGTACTTGTCCAAGTTCAATAAGGGTTTCCGTATTTGGATTCACAAATGTATTTATGTATTCATTTTTAATGATAGAAGTGTTCATAAATCTTAGGAAATGGCATGTTCTCTGTCTAATGTTCAGATTTACCACAGATAAGTCTTTAAAGCATAACAGCAATTCATGTTTGAAAGAAACCAAATCCAGAATAAAAAAAAAAAGGTAGATGAAAAGGAGTCATTCTGTAATATTGATAAGGTTGGTAGCACAGGGAACAGATTCCATGTCATTTACATATTTCACAGAATTTTCTTTTTTCATTAAAATCTTCAGGATTTTCCTTCTATTTCTGAAGGCACAATTCAGTTAGTGTTTTATCCCCCGTGTATTCTGGGTATTTAAATACAATAATAATGTGTCTTATTCTTGTTTGTACTTTTAAATAGTTGCATATGAATGAAATGGATCTTATAAATGGCCATGATTTGAATTCAGTTAATACAATCTTGTAAAAAGCTACCTGACCAAAGCTAATTTACATTTTGTACCTAAAGAACTATAACACCTGATTTAATTGACTTCTAGAGACCTCTATAAGGAAATAAATATTGCTAATCATTTTCCAAGGGGTATCATAACTATGACTATATAGTTAGAAATAGTTTGTCATATTTATCTAGACCTAAATATTTGGAAATCCTGGTTATCTAGTCATTTGAGTCCTTTAGCTCATAAAAAATCAAAATAAAATGAAACAGCCTTAGTCAGTATTCCATCTATCTATCTAACTATCATCTATCCATATTTCTATATATCTCTGTAGCTATCTATTCACCTATATACATAAAACACATATAATATCATACATATTTTCATGCAGAAAGGGGCTTTATATATGCTATTTTGTGAATTTACACATTGTGATTTCATGTATATCTATATACACATTTGTGTTTCTTAGATCATATATTTAGAGTTGAAAGAAACCTTAGGTGCCCTCAAATCCTACTCAGTGAGATCAAAAATTAGGAACTTAAAGTTGAGAGGGAAGACTTGCCCATAGTCACAGTGATCATAAGTGACAGAGGTGAAATTTGAATCCAAGAACTCTAATTCCAAATCTAAAGCTCTTTCCATTGTGTCATAGAAGAAGAAATTCATGGACTTCCCTGATTTTCACACAGGAATAAATAAAGGATATGTTAATGGTAATTTTTGTAATAGCCATGTAATACAAGGCACTGAAGAAAGATCAACTATTATAATATACCTGATTAGTTGTAATTCAGACTTTACTTAAAGCCCTCAAAGTAGGGAAACCTACCCCATCTAGAAGGAACCCATACTACTATTGTATACTTCTAATATCTGGAAAATTTCAGTCACATCAGGCCTTAATTAGACCTTTGGAAACTTCCTCCCATTGCTCCTGACTATACCTTTTGGGGCCAAATAGAACAATTATAATCCCTTATCCATATGACAGCCCTTCAGATACTTGAAGATAGTTGTCATGTTCTAATTGATAAAAAGTTATAGAGATAAATAACAAAAATAAACAAACAACTTTAAAAAAAAATCCAGATCTAAGAGGTTTTACGTCTGGATATTACTTAAGTTGTCAAAAATCAGAAAATGTCAGAGATGGCTTGATCCTAAACAGTGTCAAGACATTGTACCCTGGACTTTGTCAACTGTGAACTCTAATGAATGAAATCTCTGTCTGAGAATGAATAATGCTGAGTACATTCTCAGTGGTATAACTTGGAAAAAGATATTATCTGAATAAAATGATGTATATGAGCAGGAAATGTTGTGGTTCATATTAAGCTGGCTCTCACTGCATCAGCCTGAACAGTCACATCTGCTATCTTAAAGTCATTGATACATCTGTGGCTCAAGCAGATGCTTTTTGGAATACTGAAAAACTACTTAGAAAGAAATGCCTTCAAATGTACATCTCTTGGGGATAAATTTGCCTGAAAGAAGATTTAAAATATGTTTTAACAGTTTAGAATCTTTCGTTTTCTATTGTTCCTGCTCAAGTTGCAGATCCCTCAAAAACTTGAAAGTTAGCCCTATCTTAGCCTACTTTTTTTCCAAGCTAAAGCTATATATGTGATAGTAAAGAGAGCCCTGGCAAGGCAGAAAGGCCTAAACGGTTTTGCTCTAGCCCATTTTTTACACAATTAAACTGACACTATATTTGAAAATAAATAGAAGGAAACTCCTCAGAGGTTGTTTGGGAAGAAATTTATTTTCAGTGGTTGCTCCTTCCCTCTCCTCTCTACTCCCATGCCATATTCTGAGAGGTTCATTTATTTTCTCTCATAGCACAGCATGAGTGAAAATATTTATTATCAAATTCATTGCTCTTCAGTATCCAACCCATACTGTTATACTATTAAATACAGGTCTTGTATTCACAACTTGCCATCATCATTTATCTATGTATATGGTAATGAATAACTAATAAGAGCCCATGAAGCCCTTTTAAGATATAAATTATAAAGATGAGAAATGATTTGTTACTTGGAATGATTAGATAAATTAAAATTCAAAGTCAAAAAGGCATGTTTCAGATTCTTAAACAGATAGAAAATGATTTCATACATGATTGAATGTTTAGAAAGTCAAAGGTAAAACATATTGTAAAGAATCAAAAGATGCTTTGATGCATTTTATTTCCTAAGAGGATGATAATGGATATCTTTTAAAAATGGATCTCAGGATTTTGTGTATTTTTGTCTCCATAAATGATACTGAATAGTACCTTCTTTACAAAAATTAGTGTAGTTGAGTCTAAACTTCATTTTAAACTATTATGTCTTTATAATATTTGTCATAAGTATTCTTCTTCATGGTCAAGAAACTTGAACTTTCTTCCTTGTTTCAACTCTACTATCCTATGCAACTAAAAGATTTCACATAAATTTAGCAGCTACCACATGCAGAACACTGTGATAGGTGTTGGTTATATAAAGATAAAAATAAAACAGTGACTACTTCCATGGAGCTTATATTATATTTAGAGTTTATAGCATAGCATCTACACAGACAAATAAATACAAGCTTACTTAAGGAGGAAGATTATACTAAGCAAATGAGGAAAGTTGTATATAAGAAGTAGAATCTGAGGGAATTTTTAAAGGAAATTTGGAAATCTAAGAAGGGGAGTTCATGAGAGTGCATTTCTGTTATGGGAGTCTATCTATGTGTGGGGGAAATGGATACAAGGTTGTGGAACAGCCCAATGACAAGTTTGCTTGAAATGTAGAGATAGTAAAATAAAAGTAAAAAACAAAAAACAAAAAACTGGAAATGAAAGCAGGAAAAAAAAAATTTCTGTAGTATTTTTATAGGTGATCTAGGAAGTTTATATTTTATCCTGGAAAAAATATGATACAGTGACATTTTTTAAAGATAGAAATGACATAGTCAGACCTGTATTTCAGAATATGAAATAGATACCTTTGAGGCTGATGAATTGGAGTGAGGATTAGTTAGAAGCACAGAAAATAGTTAGCATGCTCTTATAACAATTAATAGGACAGTTGATTGATGAGGGCCTGTATCACAGTAGTATGGAAGTTATCTATAACAGAGTAAGGTAATTAAATGTATGATTTACACAGAAAATAGCAAGTTTTACATATTAATATATTTCAATATACAATACATCTTCATTTTCCAGACATATTTGTTTTATTTGGATTGGCATACTTTTCCAAGATTCTGAAATATTCTTTAATTTTTCATTAAGAAATCTTACTTCTTAAGCTATGGATATTAAATGTACCTTTGAAAAGCAGTTCATATTTTCTAATTCTGTACTTGAATTATATGCAGGAAGTTTTTGTTGGGGTGTAAATCAGGTAAGTTTACTGGATAAAGTATGTTAAATTTCATCTCCTGGATACATTTGTTTCTTAACTGTTTATGAAGCATGTCATTATGCAAAGTCATTATGCAGTATCATATCTCCATTTGGGAATTTCTTTTCAAGTGTAATTCTGCATCCTAATAGAGCAATTTCCAATTTCAAGGAGATGGCCTCAGTGTAGAGAAAGAAATGAAACTTCCGTTTTGCAGTTTCTTCAGATGATCTTCACTTGTTTTCTGAGAATAAATTGGGTTGTTTTGCAGCAATAGTTTATTGTTCCTTAGAAATCTTTCTTTTTTTCTTCCTTCCTTCTTTCCTTCCTTCCTTCCTGTCTCTCTCTCTCTCTCCTTCTTTTTCTTACTTTGTAAACACATTTGCCTTTAGTCACTGGCATATGTGATTGTACTCAATTATGTCTTTAAGTAATTAATTCTAACAAAATATGGAACTAGAAGGAGAAGGTTGTCACATGTAATAATGGAACAATTATTCAAAGCTTTGGTGGGGGGAAAAATAGTACCTTTTTTTGTTTGGGTTGGAAGCCACATTGTGAGACCTTGAGAAGCATGTTGTTGAAAAATGTATGTGAGGAGAACTTATCAAGACTTACCTTGAGATAGAACAACAGTTAGAGAGTAATATCCAATAAAGATGGTTTTTGTATTTGTATTTGCTTCTTTTTCATCAATAGATAAGCAGTTATTAAGTGCTCACAGGATCCTAGACCTTTCCCTACTTACTTCATGCTCTCTCTCTTCCAGGATATGTGTGTATGTGTGTCCAATGTAGAATGTATTCTTCTTGAGGTCTAGGACCATTTTTTTTTGTTATGTATAAATGTTGGAGCATCTTGCACATAGTAGACACTTAAGAAATTCTTGTTGGATGATATCTGTGTTATGAACTATTGTTTCCTCCAATTAGAGAATTAGAGTCATTAAAGTTGCATGGAGGGTCATAAAAACAGAGTTCAAAAAGTGATTAGGTGATGATTAAATAAATGAGATTAGTCTTATAAACCTTTGCAACTAGGTTATAAGATCTTTAGTGAGAGACATAGAGAAAGTGAACAGTTGACTTAAAATATCTCTCTGATATTTCAAGATACATGAATAATAAGCAAGATTTGCATTTTATTTTTTCTTTAAGTTTAGAATGAGTTAATACAGAACATGAAGAAATCAGAATTCTCTAGTGGGTTTATATTATTAATAAATCTGAAAAAAATGCTCCAAATATACCACCCAGATTTGGAGATAAGAATATTAGCTTTAAAGTATTTTAAACTTATAATAATTTTTATTGCTGTCCTTATGGATATTTTAAATTTTATTCTATTAGCAGATAATGCCATTTTAAAGAATAATTACCTATGAAACTGACATAAATAAAATTTTAAAGCACATCCACTCAAAAAAACACTATTTTAAACATATTTCTCAAGGACGAATCACATAATACATAATTTCTTTAGGTAACAGAGCCTTCATTGATCATAAGTCAGTGGGATCATAGAATCAAAGGATCACAGATTTACAGCTAGAAAGGTCCTTTGAGGTCGTACAATCCTATTCTCGTACATTATAGATGTAATTGAGGGGAAAAAAAGCTAAAATTCCAAAAGATGATATTGTTTTCCAAGAGCCACACAGGTATAACAAGAACTAGAATAAAATCCAGATACAAACCCATGATATTTTCCCCATATCATGCTTGATTCTAACAGAAATTGTGTTGCCTTTTTATGAGTATATTTGATTTCAACATGACTTGCATATCACAGGAGGATGTCAGTCATAGTCAATCCCATCATATAGAATGTCGTGTGAAAAAAAAAATTCTAGTTCATTCAAACTAATGTTTGGCTTCTAAAATAAAAGCAAAACAAAAAGAATCATTATTGAATTTGATAAATTTTCTTCTTCGCTTTAAATGTAAGTTCCAGTTTCAAACTTTAGCTTCAGTATGTGAGTATATCTTGAGCAAGTGGTAATTATTTTCAAATTGTTCCGTAAGTTACCATTCACTTTTGCCATTTCTAATGGTAAATCCACTAATGACAAGCTCACTAATGATGTCTAACATAATGGCTTTTCTGCCACAGAAAGTCTGACCTGTTTGTCCAAATCTTCATCTGGATGGCTGCATTTCCCATAACCTGTTCATGTCTATGACTAACTGGTTTCCTTAATGATGGACCCAGCTCATTTTCAAATGATGAAAGCAATAAAGAAATGTCTTGAAATGTTATCCTGGGAGAGTGTTGAGAACTTTCTTCCTCCTTCATTATCATGTCTGTTACTCAAGTGAGTGAGCTGACTAAATGTGGGAGCCTGTGGTGGCAGCTACATAGTGCATGGATTCAGTTCCATGTACAGTAATTATTTCTACTTAGAATCTATACCATTGGACAGTGAGTGCCTGTCATGTCTGTCATTTAGACTGACCTTAATTGGAAAAATGATGCATAGATGGAAAGACAGGAGGAACAAAGACAGACAGAAAGATTGAAGGCTGCAAATAAAAACAGCAGTGCACAGATTAAAATATACATTACTCCTTGTAAATTCCCCAAGAGCTCAAGCAGCTTGAATGATGCTTACATTCAATTTACAGATTTATGACTTGTTCTTTCCAATATTCATGAACACGGAGTATTTGCCTAAGGCATGATACAGTGGCAAAGCATTAAAACTGACAATAATTGTCTAACACCCTGAACAACATAATTACATAGCTTTGAGCATTTTAGTAGTTGATTTAAAGATGCATTTGCCAAACTTAAGTATATGCATACATATATATGAATATATATGTATATAATTATATTTTATCCTATAAAAAAGGCTCATTTTAATCAAATTCTTTCCAGCCCTAAAATATTGTTGCTCTTTTCTTCTTTACTTTGTTTGGGCACCCCTTGTAGTTTTACATAATGTTAAATAGTTCCTAAATTGAAATGAATGAGGAATCTTTGCTTATAGTAGATTCCATCTATTTAAATGTTTAAATAACTAAGATAATATTCAAAAAATTATGGAAGAAAACACATTAAAATATCTATGATTTGATCCTAGAATCTTAAACTATGTACAGGGGTGTTCCTGAATAATATTATCTTCTTTGTATATGTTCTTTAAGCTTAGGACAAAGTTAGCTTTTGTGGTTATATCAAAACAATTTGATATCAAAACAACTTTTTTGTCTTTATTCTAACAATCTCCCATCCTCATTTGCTTTAGCCATTCATTCAGAACTTACTCTCAGTTTGCCTTTCTCAATACACTTTCTTTGAGTTATCTACATTTGTAGGTAGTCAGTCACCACCATGCTTAGGTACTTTCATTCTGTAATTTCTAGAGGTTTTTTTTTTTTTTGGTCTGAATGAATACTGATTTCAACAATATTACTGAAAGCAGATGTCTTTTAAAATCATATCAGAGCCATTATCTGTACATGATCAGCATTATGTTCAATTATATTTTAAAATCACATCAGAGGCAGAGCCAAGATGGCAGCATTGGAGCAACAAGAAAAGGCAGCTCTGACACAGCCACATCAAATACACAAAAAATATGACTCTAAACAAATTCTAGGGCTCTAAAACACACACAGATATATGTACTGCTGAAGGCAGCTCGGCTCAAAGCGACCATTTCAACTATGAGAGCCAATACCAGCTCAGCCGGAAAGGGTGGCTTTTGCCCTGGGGGTGGCTGGACAAGACAAGCCCCGCAACAGCTGGAGCTTCAGGAAAGCAGATCTATGGCAGCTGTGGCAGTATCCAGAATTATCAAGCCATAAGAAAAAAGGACTAAGGTTAGTGGAACTTGACTAAAAACCAGAGAAGAAAAATGGACTAGCCAAGCCACCTCCAGGGCAAAGAAGTAGAGGTTCTGCATGCACCTCCACATTGTCCCTTCAGAGTTCCCAGCCTGCAAACTGCAGGGGGGCCAAGCAATCGTTCAGAGGCCAAATGCTCTCACATTGAGTGGTCTGGATCCGCATCATGGTCTTGGGTGATTGTCTGGGTTTTTTGTTTTTTTTTTT
>CM053587.1:126189762-126205779 GCA_028646515.1 Pseudochirops corinnae
GCAACATTCCAATTCTATCTCTCTGTCTCTAGAATTCTTGCTTATATACACACACTGGCATCCTGTCTCAGCCAATACCCTTCTTCTACATCAACAGGGGAGTTCATGCCTTCTCAACAGTGGGACAGAGTTCACACCTTCCATACTTAGCACCAAGTTACTAAGTACTAAGTATCTGCCATATTTAGCCCTAAGTTATTAAGTGCTAAGTATCTGTCAAATTGATTGCTGTTACACTGAGGCTGGATTGGAACTAAATTCCTCCTGACACAATGGCCTGTGCTCCATTCATTACATCACCTAGCTGCCAATCTTATTTGATTCTTAAAAACCCTTTTTTGAGACCTTTCAGGAATTATATTTGGTACAAAGACCAATTCCATTTTTAAGGGACTGGAGGGGAGACTTTGCATGTACCACTTTGATATTTTTTTCTTGAATTTTATGTTTTGAATTTCCCTGTCACTCTAGTAATTTTCTGTGGTCAAGAACTTTCTTGTCATTGTTTGCTCATTTTCTGAGACTATTTCTTGATATTTAGATTTATTTTAAAGTTGAGCTATACTTTTTTGGTAGAGTAGTCACTGTCCAATGGCTCTGGGTTTTTTTGTTTTTGTATTTTTTCCTGAGAAGGGTGTTTGCTGCCCTATGCCCAGTTTCTGCCATACTTTATTCCAGTTTTCCCAGGAGTTTTTGTCAAATATTGAGTTCTTATCCCCAAAACCGGGGCCTTTGTGTCTATCAAAGAGTATAACACTATAGTCATTGACTACTGAATCTTTTGTACTCAATCTATTCCATTGATCCACTATTCTTTTCCTCAGCCAGTACCAAGTAGTCTTTATGACTGCTGCTTTATAATACAAATTAAAATCTGACCACCTTCCCTAGCATTTCTTTTCATTAATTGCCTGGATATTCTAGATATTTTGTTATTCCAAATGATTTTTTTTACTATTTTTTTCTAGCTTTATAAAGTAATTTTTTGGTAGATTGATTGGTATGGCACTAAATATGTAATTTAATTTAAGTAAAATTGTCGTTTTTATTGTATTAGTTCAACCCAGCCACGAGTCTCATTTCTAAAATATGCAGGAAATTGAGTTAAATCTTCAAGAATACAAAGTCATTCCCCAATTGATAAATGGTCAAAGGATATGAACATTCAATTTTCAGAGGTAGAAATTAAAAATATCTATAGCCATATGATAAAAGGCTATAAACCACTATTGATTCAAGAAATGCAAATCAAAACAACTTTGTGGTACCACATCTCACTAGTCGGATTAACTAGCATGACAAAACAGGAAAATGACAAATGCTGGAGAGGATGTGAAAAAGTTGGAACAGTAATGCATTGTTGGTGGAGATGTGAACTGATTCAACCATTCTGCAGGGCAATATGGAACTATGCTCAAAGGGCTATAAATAATTACATAACCTTTGACTCAGTAATACCACTTCTAGAGTTGTATTCCAAAGAGATCATAGAAGTCGGAGGAAGATCCACATGTACAAAACTATTTATTGCAGCTCTCTTTGTGATGGCAAGAAATTGGAAATTAAGGGGATGCCCATTAATTGGGGAAAGGCTAAACAAGTTGTGGTATAGCAATGTAATGGAATACTATTGTGCTATAAGAAATGAGAAACAGATATTACCTTCTTACTCTAACTAATCTATCATAAAACATGTGCATATGTATTAGAAAAGATTAGAAGAGAATTTGGAATAAAATAAATAATTTGTTTAATGGTCATGAAATTTGTATTGATAACTTTGCTCAAATTCTTTATTTAAAAGCCATAGAACTTTGTGCTTATTTTACTGAGACCCCATCTTTTTAACTTAGCCATTTTCTCCAGTCTCTTGAGAAGTATTGGATCCTCATTCTCCCATTCAAATTTGACCATGATCTTCCAGTGTTTTGATTATTCTATAGAAAACAAAAAATTGAAATGAGAGCTACTATGCTTAAAGAACATTGCTACAAGATATTGATGTCATAAATCACAGAAATTGAACTAGAAGGAATCTTAAAAATTGGGTAATCTTAGTTTTACAGGTGAAGATAACTGAGGCTCAGGGGGAATAATTGACTGGAAAAGTTCACACCATTAGTCACAGCTAGAATTAAGCTTAAAAATTCAGATTTCCTTACTCAACCTACTAAGGGTTGTCAAGAGGCAGCATAGACTGCAGGGGTTGGCAAATTAAGCCAGTCTGTTTCAGTATGGCTTACAGAGCTGAAAAATGTTTTCTGCATTATAGATTTTGAAATAAAACTTCATTTAGAATTCAAAAGTTGTTCTTAGCTCTACAGGTTCTGCAAAAATTAGTTGTTGGACTAAACTTGGCCCATGGGCCATAGCTTACTAACCTCTAGAATCAAAAGGAGAGAAGGGAATAAATATTTATATAATCTCCACTATGTACCTGGGGTTTTGCTAGGTATTTTACCTAACAACAACCTTGGTATTGCTATCCCTACTTTGTAGTTGAGGAAACTGAGGCAAAGAGAGGTTAAGTGACTTATCCAGAATAAGATAGTCATTTTTGAGGTTGGGTTTGAACTGAGGCCTTCCAGATCCAGCACTCCATCGCTATTCCTTGCAACCAAGAAAACCTAGGTTCAAGTTCCACTTTTTCTGCACTCAGGCTTGTAAAGCCAAGAACAAGCAGCTTTCCAGACGACTGCTGCTGTGATCAGCTTTCAAGGTTTTGATTACACAGTATAGTGAACTCTCTATTTATTTGGTAACAAACTAAGACAAAAAGTTCAGAGAAATGAAAGTACAGCAATCAGAATGTTTTAACTTCACAACTTATTAAAATGGCCATATAGTTTTCACCAAAGTGGCCACATAGTTTTAAGCAAAAAATAACATTCATTCAGTAAGTCCTTACCTGTTGGATTGCCAATACAAAGGGATCTTCAAATTCCATTACTATTACAAGCTGTGCAACCAAGAGCAAATCACATTATCTATCAGAGTTCTAAGCATCTCTCAAGATGAGACTTTAAGTAGAAGAGAAGTTTCTTCATCAGGACTAAGGAATTTCTTTATCTGGGAGTTCCCTACAGCAAAAATAAAACAAACAAACAAAAAAACAATGTAAGTCTTTTTTCTCACTCAATTTCTTTTAAATTATTTCAATAATTACCTTTTCGCATAAATGAACATTAATATTGAGTTTAGCAGACCCCTAACACTTTTATAATATTAAGATTAAATGTATTTTCAATTTATAATTCTGGTTTCCTTCCCTAATGTCAGATTAGTTTACTCCTATTATTTATTCAGGAACCTAAGACTGAAGTAGCTATCTCCTATCCTTGTATAAACAAAATTCCTGGTTTACATTCATAACCAGTGACTTAATAGTCCATTTGCATAAGTCAGGTCTCATTAATGGAGATGACTATTCAGTTCTCTGCATCTGGGTGAGGTATAGAGTTGGTGAGACCTTAGGTGAAGAGAGAGCCTGGTCTTCTTGTTTCCAGTTTTGAGAGAAAAGGCTTGAGATTGCACTCTCTATTTTGTTTCCTGAAGGGGGAAAAAGACTAGGAAAAGGCAGACATGTAGAGAAGCTGATATCTCAACCATTCACCTCTGTTTCACTTACTACACTAGAGAGCAGTCAATTTCCTCTCATATGAAATCTAAGATTGTCTCTTTCTCTGTATGTTTTTGTCTCTGTTTCTGTTTTTTTCTGCATCGATCTGTCTCTCTTTCTCTTTGAACTTTCCATACCACTTTGTATGCTCTTCCATGATGTACTTATAGCAGATATTCTTTTGGTTTTTTTTTTTTGCATAGCATTTGTGTATTGTTATATTTTTCTACTAGAATGTATGCTCCATAGGTAAAGTTTTCATTCTCATTTAAACTTAATATGTCACCAGAACTCAGAACAATTTTTTGTACATGAAAAACATTTAATAAATATTCATGGAATTTCATTGTGCAAACACATGGCATTTACCTTAAATAGTAAACAGATTGATTTTAAGAAATTAAATCTTCAGTATTTACAACACTGAAATCTAGAGGGAAAATTCCTTCTTTCTTGGGATATATCCTTTTGTTGTACTTAACAAAGCATATAGGGTCAGCAATAACACAATTCTGGAGAAGGAAACACACGTTTCTTTCTGCACCATTGAAGATAGTACCCAAATGAAGTCCAAAATGGATTGAAATATTGTAACCAGTGAATGGGCATGTGTTATATAAAGATTTGAGAGGAGGGAAAAACAACTGAGTAAGACCCACCTTTCTATGTGGTAAATTGCTTAGTGTATTTCCTGTAATTGATTTTAGTCAGGAGGACTCCACTGGTGTGGTAATATAAGACTTGAAAAGTATATCCACAAGAGACTAGGACGGAGCTCTAGAACACACCATAGAATCCAACATTTTCCTAGAAGTAACTATTCCCTGGTCATATCCTTACCTATATATAAATGTTTTCTACCTGTGATCTTCTATCTAAAATTTTACAGTAGACATGTGTTAAAAGAAGAGACTCCTGAGCCTTGCCCTTTTAATTCTGTTGCTAGAAATCTGCAAAGCAAGGGCATATTTTAAAAAACAAAAGGAGAGGTTTCCAATTAGTTTTTAATCTATCTTTCCATGGCTCTTTATTTCACATAATTTTTATTGCATCATGATCTGAAAAAGATACATTTAATATTTCTGCCTTTCTGTACAGCATTGTGAGGTTTTTATGCCCTGGTACATGGTCAATTTTTGTATATGTGCTATGTACTGCTGAGAAGAAGGTATAATTCTTTTTACCCACATTTAATTTTCTTCAGAGGTCTGTCATATCTACCTTCTCTAAAACTCTATACACATCCTTAACTTCTTTCTTGCTTATTTTGAGGCTAGAATTATCAAGTTCAGAGAAGTGGGAGTTGAGGTCCCCCACTAGTATAGCTTTGCTGTCTATTTCTTCCTCTAATTCCCTTAACTTCTCCTCTAAAAATTGGACTGCTATACCACTTGGTGTATGCATATTTAGTAATGATATTACTTCATTGTCAGTTGTACCTGTTAGCCGGATATAGTTTCCTTCCTTATCTCTTTTAAGTAGACCTATTTTTGCTTTTGCTTTGTCTGAGATTAGGATTCCTACCTCTGCTGTTTTGTTTTGTTTTTTACTTTGCTGAAGCATAATATATTCTACTCCAATCTTTCACCTTTACCCTGTGTGTATCCACCTGTTTCAAATTTGTTTCTTATACATAGCATATTGTAAGATTCTGGGGGATCTCCATCAATTGTGGAATGGCTAAACAAGTTGTGTTTTTAAATGGCATGGAAAACAATTGTGTTATAAGAAATAAGGAGCAGATGCACTTTATAACAATCTGGAGAGACTTATATAAACTGATGCTGAGTGAGGGGAGCAGAACCAGGAAACATTTTATACAATCATAGACACATTATATCTGTGATGACTGACTGATAGACTGGGCTCATCTTAACATTACAATGTTATGATAAAACTCCAATGGGCACATGATGGAAAAGGTGATCCACATCCAGAGAAAGAATAATAAAGTCTGAATTCAGATTGAAAGAAACCACTTGCTCTCTCTCTTTTTCACTTTGTTTTGTTTCTTCTTCCTCATTATTCATTCTATTGGTTATAATTCTATGTTACAACTTGAATAATGTTTAATGTGAAAGTATATGTAGAACCTATATAGGATTGCATGCCACCATTGAGGGAGAATAGAAAGGCAGAAGAGGAGAAAATTTGGAACTCAAGAATTTAAGGAACTGAATGTTGTAAACTAAGAGTAAATGTAAAAAAAATAAGAGGATAGGGAATAGTGTTCAATAAGTGTGACTCCTCTGTGAGTATTCTATAGTTCATCTGATTATTTTCTCCTAAACCTTTGGAGAAGGTAATAAAGTTTATAAATGAAATGAAGGCATAATGTTACATTTAGGTTCAAAATTTCTAAATGATTTCTTTTGTTTCATGTTTTATTCTTGTAATAAATGATTCTTAGTAGTCATTTGTTATAGGCCTCTTTTAATTTGTTCATTTTAACACTTGATTTTAAAATTGTATCATGCTGAGGGCATCAGAGTGCACCAGTCATTGATTCTACCCAGAGAAGATCATAAAAACCACAATCCAGGAAACTTCATGCTTCTTTATTAACATGGCATGGATATATTTCAGTGCCTTGTTGGGTTATTGAATAGGTAAGAAGTTCATCTAAATTCTAGCCTTCATTGTTTGACGATGCATTTTTGGGATGCATTTTTAGAAAAAAATATATTAAAAACATTTCAGTTAAGAATTAAGTTCAAAATAGCAATTATTTTAAGCACCTATAATACTTTGCTAGGTTGTTGTAATGCCATGCAC
Organism: Pseudochirops corinnae; assembly: GCA_028646515.1. Classification (NCBI taxonomy): domain Eukaryota; kingdom Metazoa; phylum Chordata; class Mammalia; order Diprotodontia; family Pseudocheiridae; genus Pseudochirops; species Pseudochirops corinnae. Next base: position 126,196,157 of record CM053587.1, read on the forward strand.
AAGGAGCTTTCCAGAAGAATGATACTGTGAAAAGCTTTTAAGGTTCTGATTACAAAGTATAGGGAACACTCTATTTATTCAGTAACAAATCAAAGGAAAATACAGAAAATCAAGATACAGCATTCACAATATTACACCTTATCACAGAAAATCACAATATAGTATTCACAACAGCTTATCATTAAAATGGCCACACAGTTTCCACCATTGTGGCCACAGAGTTTTGAACAAAGAACAAGCATCTGGTATCTCTAAGGAGGTTTGCCCCCTTACTCACTTATTCAGTGATCTCAAAGTACAATAGTCAAAGTCTTCCACTCATGGGGCAACTAAGTTAACTCAATCAGCACTTTTTCAGCAATCAATTACTAAGTATCATTAACCACTAAGTACAATCATTAGAAAACCCTCCACTCCTAGGTCACTAATAAACTACAATTTCTTCATTACTCAGTACTCATGGAGAGGTCTTTTCATCTTGACTTGGGGCCAGTTCTCAGATTCCCTGGATCCCCTTCCATGGTGCCAGATTCTTCCAGGATTCACCAAACTAGATTCACCTGGGTTCAGTGGCAGACAGCTCCCAGTTCTTTGTCCAGTCTTCCAGGTAGGTCCTGCTCCACACTGCAGTTCACAGGGTCCAGTACATCTCAAGTCCTTCACAATTTCTGTTCCTGAGAATTCAAGACTCAATCAAACCACAAACAGACAAAGTCCCTGCATCCCAGTCATGTTTCCTCAGTCCTCTGGCAGTTCGGCTGGCCCTCGGACCCAGAAGAAATCTCAGCTGGCTCCCAGAATCAAAATCACTTCTCCCTGGTTTTCAAAATCATAATTGTTCTCTCCAGCCTGGGGAGAGGGGAGGGGAGCGCTTTCTTCTTCAACCTTCCTGGAAGCAGCAACTTTAGCCTCCAGGATTCTTGTCCAAAGAAATTCTGACTCAGTTCTCAGTCTAGCCGTTGCAGCCCAGATTCCAGATGCTGCTAAGAGAAACTCTCTCTCCTGCAGAACAGATTCTGCCACCAGATTCTGGTCTCAAGAAATTCTGACTGTTCCTCTCTGGGGCTTCTCTTAAACACACACAGCATTAGCTTCCTGTTTCAGCCAACCCCTTCCTGTTACATCAGTAAAAGGAGACAGGAGTCCATACCTTCTGTTTTCCCAACAGAGGCTTGTTCAATCACTAAGTGCTAAGTACCTTTGCTTCACTTGAAACAAGGTGCTAAGTATGTGCTTACATGCCAATAGAAAAAGGGGTCTTCAAATTGAAATTAATTACCATTACAATTATCCATGGGAAGAGATAGTTTATAAATCAAGACAACTAGCATTTATTAAGCTCTTATTGTGTGTCAGACACTGTGTTAAGTCCTAGGCAAACACAGTCACTGATCTCAAGGATCTGACATTCTAATTATGGAGAAAACATACATAACAATAGTGTACAAGTATATAGGATAAAGCATAGATAATTTAAGGGGAGTAAACTAGCATTTAGTAGAATCTGTAAAACCTTCTTTTAGAAGCTGTCTTGAAAGAAACCCAGGAAGTTGAAGGGAGTGGAGAGGAAGTAGGAGAGAATTCTAGGCATGGGACTCAGTTGGTGAAAATATTCAGTCAGGAAATGATTGTCTACTGTAAGCAACAGCAAACATTCAGAGGGGAGCAAGACATAGGAAGGGTGGAAAGGTAGGAAGTAATCAGGTTATAAAGAGATTTTAAAATGAAAATGAGAATTAAATATTTGAATCTGGAGATAATAGGTACAGCTAGGCTTTTTTGAATAACTGAATGATATGTCAAACTTGTTTTTTTTCTGGAATATCACTATTATAACTAGAGTAGGAAGAAATTTGAGGCCAGGACAGCAATCAGAAGGTTAGTACAATAATCCTGGTGTGAAGGGATGAGGGCCTATAAGAAGAGTAGTTAAAAAAAAAACAGAGAAGAGAAAGGAACATATGCAAGAGATGTTACAAAGGTAAAATTTGACAAGCCTTGGCAACTGATTGCATGTGAATTATGAGAGAGAGTGAGTAGTTTAGTATTACACTTAGATTGTGAGACTGTGTGATCGAGTACCCATAAGTGTAATCAAAATTAGGAAGAAGACAAAGTTTAGGGTAAGGATAATAAGTCCAAATATGTACATGTTGAATTTAAGATACTTACTAAACCTCTAGCTCAGAATGTCCACTTTAGCACCTGGCATTTCAAGACCAGAGGTCAAAAGAGAAGTTAGGTTCAGATAAACAGATTTTAGAATCATTTGCATGGAGATGGTAACTGAATCAGTGGGACTTGGTGAGATTACCAAATAAAATAGTTTAGAGGGTCTAAATGCACAATTCCCTGTCAAGTGCAATTTTTAAAATTTTTTTTTTTGCTTTTTGGAAGGGGGATTTGGGGTTAAGTGACTTGCCCAAGGCCACACAAGTTAGTGTTAAGCCTCTGAGGTGGGATTTGAACTCAGGTCCTCCTGACTCCAGGACCAGTACTCTATTCACTGCACCACCTAGCCACCCCCAGTTTTTAAATCTTGACCAAATAATGAACCAGAGCAATGTAGACACAGAATTTGAACATAAGACCACCTACCCTGCTCACAAATTGCTTACCAGGCCCTATATACCTGCTATGTGCCAGATGTCCACTATCCTCATTTTTGGGAAAGCCTTGGTTCTGGTCCAATCTCTAGCACAAATCAGCTGCTTGATCATAGCAAATCTCTTACATTCTCAGTTCTCTCAGAAACTCCTTAGACTCCAATTCTGTGGCCTCATTCACAGAGTTTACCAGGTAATGTGTATCTATTATGTGTTAGATGCTAGACTCATATTTGAAAAGATTTGTGTTTCATTCCTACCTCTAGCAAATATTAGCTGTGTAACCCTAGCAAGTCACTCACATTATTAGTGTTATTGGCAACTCCATAAGATTGGTTCTCTTAACTTGAAGTCCCTAAGTCTATGCCTATTGCTATCAGACACCTAACCCCAAATAGCATTTGGATAGATTTTGGGGCGGCAGTGTCTATGAACTTAAAAATTTCATTATTTTAATAATTATATTTCAATATAATTTGCTTTCAGTGTAATATTGTGTATTTTATTTTATGCCTTTAAAAGCATTTCTTTTTAAGGAGATCAAAGGCTTCACTAGGCTTTTCCAACAGAGTCCGTGATACTGAAAAAAAAAAAGCTTAAAAACTTTGACTGTAAAATGATAAATTGCAAATTATTGCAGTTGTTGCTATATTTGGAGGAAAGAGTTACTCATGAGGTGCTCCCTTTTCCAAAGAAATCATGGATCTAGCTACAAAAAAAAAAAAAAAATCAAATACTTTACTAGAACTTGGGCATACAAAAGCACAGGCAAAAATGTAAAATAGTCCTTTCCCTTTGGAATTTTCATTCTTAAGAATGGAAAAAGGGATGTACATAAAGAAAAAATAAAACTAAATATAAACTATATATCGAGAAAGATGTGACCAAAATAATGTAATTTTATCAAGATTTACTTATTAAATTACTTACTAAATCTGAGAGTGCTCTCCTCCGTTGCATATCTAAGACAAAGTTTCCTCTATTTATTTTTATATTTGCCTATTTGAGATTCTGAGATAAGGCAAAACTTCCAAAGCAACATCTGAATACACTACCCACCACATTCTCATTTTATTTTACATTGCATCACCTTCTTTAGTTTTGAGAGGATTCTTTTCCACTGAATTACATAGATTTTAACCCAGTCCAAAGTGTAAATGATGAGTGATTTGAGGTGTTTCTAAGAGCTGGAAAAATACCCAGTAATTATACTATGCAGACATGAAAATTGTATTACTTCAAATTGCCTCGAATGATGTCAATTCATCAAACTTGACAGAAGAAATTCATATCTCTTATAAAGTTATCACCTTTCTCACTATTAATTTACTTTGTTTAATAGAAAGGGTCCAAAGGAGTCTCATCAGCTCTACCTTTTGGATTTCTTTCTTTTTGATTCTCTTTAAGTAATTACTAGGGATGGGAGGTAGGGATAGAACAGGGATGCTCAGAGAGTATTTTGTGATTTTTTTTATTGTAAAATATTTCAGTTCAGCAGATGGAATGATTGCATAATTTAAATTGGAACCTCAAGACAGTTCAGGCAAAAAGACTTTACAGAGCAACAAATCCATCCCTGTTTACTGATATAATGCAGAGACTAAATATTTCAGATAGAAGATTTCAATGCTGGGTTATATTTTCAGTGGATCTTTAATAAATGTATACTACCCCTACTCCACCATTCAGTTTAAAAAAAAAAAACATAGATTACAGTTAGAAAACACCTTTCTTTTTTCCTTTCTATAGGAAAGTTGCCTAAGAAATTGATTCATAGTTAATAGAAAGAGATCAGAAACAGAGTGGAGGAGAATTTGGATTTTTTTAAACACATAATTAAGAATTCCTGATCTGTTCTATAATAGAGAAAGAATATTAATTCCTTAAGATAAAGGCACATTTGAAAAGCTTTTTAAATTTTTTTAATTTTATTTAAAGAGATTTACTCTAGACTTCAATCAGAGAGCCAAATTGCACTATCTAATCATATGCTATCTAATGGGTAGTACTACACAGAAATCCTTATTAAAAGACATTAATATATTCCTCATTGGCCTTAAATTAGGAATATCAATGGTAGAATACATCTTTGGCTATTATGAATGCACTTTTCGTAGAGAGTATTGTAGTCATCTGTTTGGGATTCTTTCTACCATGAAATGTCTCTAATAAGCAGATTAAAACATCTAATAACTTCTGCATTGTTGTTAATATCCCACAGTCTGAAATTTCTATTTCCAAAATTGTTAAATAATTAATAAAAGTGCACATAATATGTATTGCGTGTATCAGTCAGTCGATATTCTAGCAATGATATGTTTAGCTTGGGGAAAAATATATTTTCTAATATATAAGAAAACAAAGTAACAAAATATAATGTACTGAGTAATTTTGTTTTCCTGTTCATAGCCACAAAAATGTACATTCCAACTGTATCACATTTATCATCTTGTCATTTTATTGTTATGTTCATTTTTTTCTTTTCAAATCTATTTTTCAATTTTTTTTTTCCTTTAAAAGCTCTTTCATTTTGGCTCTTCATGTGTATGCTAAAATGAAAATGTTAAAAAGTTAGAGAACAAGTAGCCCAGTGTTTCATAATACAAACTCTACTGTGGACTAATTTTTAAAAACATTGCTAATGACTCAGTCTTCAGTAGCCTCAGTTCAGTTACATAGAAGATAGAAACTAGTACCAAGAGAGAGAAAAATAAGTGAGAGATTGGAAGAAGTGGGATGAAGGAAATGGGAGACTTTTATTTTTTATTTTTTTCAGTTTATAACTTTTCCTTGAAAACCTACACAGAGAGGGAACTTGTTTTATCCCAAGGCACCCCATTCCACTTTTGGATATTTCAAATTTTTAGGAAATTTTTTGTAGACTTAAAATCCCTCTTTCAAACTTCACCATTTTTACTAGTTATTCCTTCTCCAATAGATTACTTCTTCCACACCATCACTTTTCAAATAGTCACACAACTTTCTTCTCTTCAAAAAGTCATCCCCCCATCAATTCCAGGGGAACTATTCCCATTTTCTTCACCTGGCCTACTCATGGCCTTTTACCATTTTAGTTATTCTCCTCTGGATATTCTATTGGTTATCACTTGATGATAATGATAATTATAGTTTTTGACATTTATATAGATCTTTAAAGGTTTTCAAAGTTCTCTCCATGCATTACCACATTTTATCCTGAAGATAGAGGAAAATGTCATTCTTGTGGAGGTAAAGGAATGCTCAATCTGGAATTAGAAAACCTAAATTTAAAATCTAGCTCTGCATTTTACTTTAAAAGACAAGTAACTTTTCAGGGTCTTAGTCTCAATTTGTAAAAGGAGCATCTTAGAAGAGACAACTTCTAAAAGCCCTTCCTCTTCAAAATCTATTATGCTATGAACAAATATAAGGTCCTGGTACTACATTGATATCTAAATTGTACAGACAAGAAATCGACTTGTCTGTGGTTACATAGTAACTTGATTTTGGAGGTAGTTTGATAATAGTGAACATTTATATCATAATTCAATGTTTAAACTGTACATTACACATTTTATCTAATTTGAGCCTTAAAAAAACCTCATAAAGTAACACTATAGCTTTTTATGATCTTCTTTTAACCGATGAAGAAATTACCTGTTAGAAAGGGTAAGTGAATTACCAATATTTACAAAGCTAGTAAGCATGAGAAGTAGTATTTGAACTCAAATCCTCCTTACGCTATATCTATCATACTAGCTACTATGAAATAACAACATGAATGAATTTTTTAAAAATATCATCATAATTATGTACCATATGTTGGGCATAGAAATAGAAAAAGTGAGAAATTGCCTGCTCTCAGGGTATCAAAATCAAATTAGGGAAGACATTCCTTAAGGATATTTAAACTGTATGGGCAGATTGGGAAGGCAGGGAATTCCTATCAGTTCTGGACAAGGTGAACATCAAGACAAGAAGTCCTTAGGATCTAACAGAAGACAAGATAACAATGTCCAGGTGTCTGTAGAGTGTAGAAACAGAGCAAAGGGTAAGACTTAGAAAATCAGGATGCAGTGACTGATGTTAAGGCTTGACAGTCTACCACTGCTATTAAAAATCAAATAAGAAAGGTAGAAAAAATGGGAAAACAAATTAGAATGATGCAAGAAAATCATTTTTAAAATGATTCGAAAACTTAGTAAAGGAGAAATAAAAAATATCATAGAATAACACCTTTAAAAAAGCAGGGAGGGAAGAGCCAAGATGGCAAAGTGAAAGCAGTGACACACCTGAGCTCATGCATGAATTCTATCAGTTACCCCTAAAAAGTGAATCTAAATGGATTTTAGAGTGGTAGAATCCATTAGGAGATGGAGAGTGGCACATTTCCAGCTCAGGAAAGTGCAGAAAGTTGAATGATAAGATTTATTGTGCTGGGCAGGGGAGCCCAGAGCTTTGTGCACATGGGCTGCACCAGCACAGACCCAAGAATAGAGGAGTCCAAGCAAACTGATTCACTCACTGCAGGCATGAATCCCAAACCTCTCAACACAGGGCAGGAGTCTAGCAGAACTGGATAAGAGACAAGTGCAGGGTCTGTAGCAGTAGCAGCAACTACTCCTAGGGCTAGCAGTCCACAGTATGGATGCTTAAAAATCACCTACCTGAACTTCCAGGAGCCAAGATGGAGGAGTAAACGATAGTTGCTCCCATCCCCCATTTGACGCTGAAAAACTCAGAGAATATTGCCCCAATGTAAAATCCTGAAATAGTAGAACCATCTGGAGGCTGGAGTGTCCCAGAGGAAGGGCATGGCTGTGTCTGTGATGAAGCTAAAGTGCAGAATGGGAGACGACCCCACAAGTCCCATTTCAGCCTACCAACTGGAGATCCTAAACACTGGGGGTGGGGGGGAGAGGTAAATCCAGCAAGCACTAACACCAGAATCCCACGTGTGGCTTTGCACAATCAGGGGAATTGGCAGACACCAATGCAGCTCCAGCCACCAGTGGGATAGGGACAGGAAGGAGACCTATAATGGCCAGACCACCCTTCCCCATCACCTCATACTATGAGCTTCAGTGTAACCTTGGCAAAATGCTGAAAGTCGTGACCTTGGCCTCAGTCTAGGCACTCAGAATCCACAGCACACAAACCCAAAAACCAGGCCCCTAATTTCCAACATACACAGCATGGGTCAGAGCCATCTGTGCCCCAGAAGCACAGATACACTATAAAGGCCAAGAAATAACAATGAGAAAAACACATTAGAAAAGCAGAAACGTTAGAATCCTAATATGGTGAAAGGGAAGAGCAAGGTTCACATTCAGAAGATCAGAAGAGTCAGCATTGACACTATACCCACATTTGAAGCTTCAAAAGGGAATATGAATTGGTTTGAAGCACAAAAAGCATTCTTGGAAGAGCTCAGAAGAATTTTAAAAGGCAAATTAAAGAGATAAAAGAAAAACTAACTAATTATTTTGAAATACAATTGACAAAATGGGGGCAAAAATCACTGAAGAGAATAACTCCTTAAAAAATACAATTTCCCAATTGGAGAAGGAGGATCAAAATCAAAATGGAGAAAATAAATCCTTGAAAGTAACATTTGATCAAATGGAAAAAAGAGATTAAAAAATTTACTGAGGAAAATAATTCTTTAAAAATTGAAATAAGACAAGTTGAAACAAATGACTCTATGAGGCATCAAGAATTGGTCAAACAAAATTTAAAAGTTGGGAAAAAAAATAGAAGAAACCATAAAATATCTCATTGGAAAACAACTGACCTAGAAAACAGATCGAGAATAGAGAATCTAAGAATTATTGGTCTACTGGAAAGACATGATGAAAAAAGAGCCTGGATGATATCTTCCAAGAAATCACCAGGAAAATTGCACTGAGGTCCTAGAACTAGAGGGTAAAATAGTCATCAGAAGAAATCACTATTCCCATGCTGAAAGACACCCCAAAATGTAAGCACCAAGGAATATTGTAGCCAAATGCCAGAATTGTCAGGTCCAAGAGAAAATACTGCAAGCAGTCAGAAAGAAACAATACAAATATTGTGGAACTATAGTCATGATCACACAGGACCTTGCAGTTTCTACCTTAAAAGACTGAAGGACTGGAATATGATATCTCACAAGGCAAAGGAGCTTGGACTACAGCCAAGGATCAACAACCAAGTAAGACTGAGCACAATCTTTCAGGCAAGGAGATAGCCATTCAATGAAACAAGGGACTTCCAGACCTTCATGATGAAAAGGCCAGCGCTAAATGGAAAATTTGATCTTCCAAACTAAGACTAAAAAGAGACATAAAAAGGTAAACAGGGAAAAAATAAACACAGACACACACACACACGCACACACACATACACAAACACACACAAACTTGTTATTCAATAAAAAAAAAAGATTTACATTCCTATATGGGAGGATGATAGCTGTTAATCTTGAGAATTGTATGATTATTATGTCATTCAAAAAAGATATAATAGATGGAGGGTGTTGGTCCAAATTAACTGATGTGATAATAAAAAATTGAATTAAGGGGTACAAAGGGATTGTAATGGAAGAAAAGGAAAGGAGGAGGCAGAAAAGGGTAAATTATATCACATGAAGAGGATCACATGCATTATAGTAGAGGGAAAGAAAGGAGGGAGAGGAGCATTGTATAAGATTTACTCTCATTGGTTTTGGTTCAAGGAGGGAATATCATATTCTGTTAAGTATAGGAATTTAATACAAAGAGAAACAAAAAAATTATTATAGCAGAAGGAAAGAAGGGAGGGAGGAGAACATTGTTTGAGATTTACTCTTATCAGATTTGATTCAAGGAGAGAATAATATACTTTGTTGAGTCTAGAAATCTAATGTACCTTACAGGCAGTTGGAGAGAAAAGGGGGAAAGAAAAGGGGGGGAGAGTAGAAAGAAGGGAAGAAGTAGTAAGGAAAAAGAGTATGTAAAGCAAGGGGGACAAATATGGAGGTAATACTAGGGGAGGCGGTGGTCGAAAGGAGAACCCTTT
>CM053587.1:126205879-126216127 GCA_028646515.1 Pseudochirops corinnae
ACACACACATATATGTATAGTTATAAATATATATGTGTGTATATTTATATATATAGACACATATATATGAATGTATATATATACATATATACATATTTATATATACAGATACACACACACACACACACACACATATATATATGGTATAGGTGAAGGGCTACAGTAGAATATATTAAGCTTCAGCTAAAGTAAAAAAAAAAAAGCAGTGGTAGCAATCCTAATCTCACACAAAGGAAAAGCAAAAATAGATCTAATTAAAAGAGATAAAGGAGGAAACTATATCCTGCTAAAAGATACCATAAACAATGTAGTAATATCATTACTAAATATATATGCACCAAGTGGTAGGGCAGTCAAATTCACAGAAGAAAAGTTAAGGAAGTTAGAGGAAGAAACAGATGGCAAAAACTCTACTAGTAGGGGAGCTCAAACTCCCCCTCTCTGGAACTGATTAATCTAACCTCAAAATAAACAAGGAATAAGTTGAGTTGAATAGAATTTTAGAGAAGTTAGATATGACAGAACTCTGGAGAAAACTAAATGGGTGGAAAAAAAGGAACATACCTTCTTCTCAGTGGTACATGGCACACACATTAAAAACTGATCATGTAAAACGGCATAAAAACCTCACAATCCAGTGAAGAAAGGCCAAAATATTAAATGCATCTTTTTTCAGATTATAATGCAATAAAAGTTATATTTAATAAAGGGCCATGGAAAGATAGACTAAAAATTAATTAGAAACATAATAATTGTGTCCTAAAGAATAAGTGGGTCAAACAAGAAATCATAGAAACAATCAGTAATTTAATTTAAGAGAATCAAAATAATGAGACATCATACCAAAACTTATGGAATGCAGTGAAAGCAGTTCTTAGGGGAAGTTTTTTATCTCTGAATGCTTACATGGAAAAAAAAAATGTAGAGAAAAAGGACATCAGTGAATTGGGCATGTAACTGAAAATCCTATAAAAAAAATTGAAAAAGATCCAATTAAATGCTAAATTAGAAATACTAAAAACCTTAAGAGATGAATAAAATTGAAATTAATAAAACTATTGGACTAATAAATAAAACTAAGTTTTATGGAAAAAATTGATAAACATTAGTCAATTTGATGAAAAGAAAGAAAAAAGAAAACCAAAACATCAACATCAGAATTCAAAAAGAGTGAACTTACCTGAAATGAAAGGGAGTTAAAACAATAATTAGGAATTATTCTGCCCAATTATATTCCCATAAATTTGACAGTCTTGGTGAAATGGGTGAATATTTACAAAAATATAAATTGCCCAGATTAACAGAAGAGGAATTAAAATATTTAAATAACCCCATTTCACAAAAATAAATTGAACAAGCCATCAATGAACTCCCTAGGATAAAATCTCCAGGGACAGAGGGACTTACAAGAAACATCTACCAAACTTTTAAAGAACAATTAATTCCAATACATTACAGAATATTTGGCAAAACTGGAGAATAAGAAATCCTATGAAATTATTTTTATGATACAAATATGGTACTAATACCTAAACTGGGGAGAGTGAAAACAGAGAAAGAAGGGTGGCTAGGTGGTGGAGTGAGTAGAGCACAGATCCTGAAGTCAGGAGGACTTGAGTTCATATCTGGCCTCAGAGAGTTGACACACTTCCTAGCAGTGTGACTTGGGTCAAGTCACTTAACCCCAATTGCTCTGCAAAAAAAAGAGAGGGAGAGAGAGAGAGAGAAATATAGACCAATTTCTCTAATGAATATAGATGCAAAAATTTTAAATTAAATATTAACTAAAATATTACAGCAACTTATCAAGAGAATAATACATTTAGATCAGGCAAGATTAATTCCATGAATGCAGGACTGGTTTAATATTAGGAAATCTATGAGTATAATTGGTCATATCAACAATAAAAATAGTAGAAACCATATGAATATCTCAATAAATGCAGAAAAAGCTTTTGACAAAATGCAACACCCATTCCAATTAAAAACAATTGAACGCATGGGAATAAATGGAATCTTCCTTAAAATGATATATACCTCCTATCTAAAATGATCAGCAAGTATCATATGTGATGGGGACATGCTAAATGCATTTCCAATAACATCGGGGTGAAATAAGGATGCCCCCTCTAACCCCTCTTATTCAATTTCATACTAGAAATGTTAGCTGTAGCAATAAGAGAAGAAAAATAAATTGAAGGAATTAGGATAGGTAAAGAAGAGATTAAGCTATCACTCTTTGCAGAAGATATGATGATATACTTAGAGAAGCCTAGAGAATCCATAAAAAAGTACTTGAAATAATAAATAACTTTAGCAAAGTTGAAAAGTATAAAATAAATCCACATAAATTCTCAGCAATCCTATATATTTCTAATGAAACCCAACAGGAAAAAATAGAAAGACAAGTTCCATTTAATGTCAGCATAGATATTATAAAATATTTTGGAGTCTATCTCAAAAAACAAACCCAGGAACTATATGAATATAATTACAAAACATTTGTCACACAAATAAAGTCAGATCTAAATAATTAGAAGAACATCAGTTACTCATGTTTAGGCTGACCTGATATAATAAAGATGAAAATTTTACCTAAGTTAGTTCATCTATTTAGTGCCATATCAATCAATCTTCCAAAAATTATTTTATAGAGCTAGAAAAAATAGTAACAAAATATGTCTGAAAGAGCGAAAGGTCCAGAATATGAAGGCAATTAATCAACAGAAATACCAGGAAAGGTGGCCTAGCCATACCATATTTTAAACTATATTATAGAGCAGCAATCAAAACTACTTGGTACTGGTTGAGGAACAGAATGTTAGATCAGAGGAATAGCTTAGGAATTCAACACACAGTAGTCAATGATTATAGTAATCTACTGTTTGATGAACACAAGGACTCTAGCTTCTGGGATAAGAACTCACTATTTGAAAAAAACTGCTGGATAAACTGGAAAATAGTATGGCAAAAATTTGGCATAGACCAATGTCTTAAACCATATACTAAAATAAAGTCTAAGTAGGTTCACAAATGAGATATAAAGCCTGATATTTTAAGCAATCAGGGAGAACAAGGATAGTTTACCTTTAAGATTTATGGAGAAAGAAAGAATTCATGACCGAACAGGAGATTGAAAGCATTACAAAATTCAAAATGAATAATTTGGATTACATTAAATTGCTAACTTTTTGTACAAACAAAGCCAATATAACCAAGATTAAGAGGGAAGCAGAAAGTTAGGAAAGAACTTTTACAACCAGTGTTTCTGATAAAAGTCTCCTTTCTAAAACACACAGAGAACTGAGTCAAATTCATAAGAATATATGGCATTCCCCAATTGATAAATGGTCAAAGAATATGAACAGGCAGTTATCAGGGGAAGAAATTAAAGGTGTATATGGACATTTGAAAAAATGCTATAAATCACTATTGACCAGAAAAATGCAAATCAAAACAACTCTTAGGTACCACATCTCACCATTCAGATTAACTAACATGACAAAAGAGAAAAATGACAAATTCTGGAGATATGGGAATATTGGAACCCTAATTCATTGTTGGTGCAGTTGTGAACTGATGCAACCATTCTGTAGAGCAATTTGGAACATTGCCCAAAGGGCTATAAAAATGTGCATAACCTTTGAGCAGGCATACCATTTCTAGGGCTATATCCCAAAGAGATCATAGCAGTGGAGAAAAGACCCATACATACAAAAATATTTATAGCAGCCCTTTTTCTGGTGGCAAAGCTTTGGGAATCAAGGAGATACCAATCAATCGTGGAAAGGCTAAACAAGTTGTGGTATTATGAATGTAATGGAATACTATTATGCCATAAGAAATGAGGAACAGATGCATTTCATAATAACCTGGAGAGATTTATATAAACTGATGCTGGGTGAGGGGTACAGAACAAGGAGAACATTGTACACAATTATAGACACATCTTATCTCTGATATCTAACATTGATAAACTGGGCTCCCCTCAGAAATGCATAGTTATAAGATAACTCCAAAGGACTCATGATGGAAAAGGCTATTGTAATGGTAATGGGATTTGGAGATGCCCCTATATTGGCTTAGTTTTTGGATTGAATGTTAAAACCCAGAGCTTGTGAATCCCACTTGTGGGATAGACTTGTTGCTGTGAAGAATGAGGGCTGAACTGGGAGGAGCCATGAATTGGGGGAGAGGCTCAAGCCCAGAGAAGTTCAGAAGGACTTTTGGAGAGCAGTATCCAGTATCATGGAGCCTGTGTTGCTGAAAGACTGCTGAAGGCCCTTTGGAGCTGCCCAGGACTTTTGAGAACTGACACCTGGAGCTGCCAAGAACTGAGGAGGCATGGCTGTTATGCTGGTATGTTGTCTGTCTGTTTTGATGTTTTGCCAGATTCACCTGCTGGTGAAGGACAGTGCTGCTATTGTAGAGGTCCTGGAACCTTGCTGTTGGTTCAGAAGCCCTGGAGGAGGATTTTCTTGTGTTATGTTTATAGAAATCCTGGAAGAGGGCCTTGCTGATGTTTTCAGGGGTTCTGGGACTGTTCTACAGGCAGAAAGTGACTTGATGAAGACACTGGCTATAGCTTTGTTGAGCCTTGTCTCCCCAGGAACTGAGATTGCTGAGGGCTTGCCTCCAGTCAAGATGAAAGAAGGGCCTTAACTTGGGTTTTCAATGCTGAGATGATATCTTAACCTTGTTGTAACTTAAGGGTGGATGGTTTTTTGTGCTCTCCTGCCCCTTTTGAGAAAGTGCTTGGTGTTAATGGATGGTATTGTAATTCAGTAGTGTCCAGGGACGGGAAACCTTGGGCCTTTTTATTCTCTGTGATTGACTAAATGAATGTACTTTGTTTATGATTGGAAACTATTCTCCATTTGAGAAGAGACTAAATGAATGTACTGCCCAGGAGTGGGCTACTTTGAATACTGATCCAGTGATGGGATACCTGGACCTTGGTACTTTGCAATTGAATTGAGAACTTACTTGCTAAATGAATGAGTTATACTGTATTTTGAAAAACAGAAACAGAAACAGAAACAGAACTTTCTCTGTTCAGCGAATGTTTTGCTGAATAAATGGGGTTTGTTTTCTGGTAATCCAAACCTTGGAAGTTACCTTTGCTGGGCATTACAGCTATCCACATCCAGAGAAAGAATTATGGAGTCTAAATGCAGATTGAAACAAACTGCTTACTCTCTCTCTTTTTCATTTTGTTTTCTTTTATTTCTTCTTTCTCATTATTCAATCCATTGGTTATCATTCTTCTTTACAACTTGACTAATGTTTAATGTGAAGGCATATGTACAACCTATATCAGATTGCATACCACCTAGTTAGGGAGGAAGAGGCCGAGGTGGTGGAGAAAATTTGGGACTCAAAACCTTGTAGAACTGACTATTGTAAACTAATTTCAAATAATTTTTAAAAAATTAAAAAAAAAAACTAGACGAGGACAAATGATAAAAGAGATACAAAGAGCCAGTGAGGAGAAGAATACCTTAAAAAGCAGAATTGGCCAAATGGAAAAAGTGTCACAAAGATTCACTGAAAGGGGAAAATAAAACTCCTTATAAAGTAGAATTGACCAAATGAAGATGGAGATACAAAAGCTCACTGAAGAAAATAATTCCTTAAAAGTCAGAATCACACAAATAAAAGCTAAATAACGTTATGAGAAATCAAGAAACAGTAAAACAAAACCAAAGAATGAAAAATAGTGAATAATGTGAAATTTGAAATTTAAAAAAAAAACTGACTGGAAAATGGATCCAAGAGACATCATTTAAAAAGTATTGAACTACCTGAATGCCATGTTTAAAAAGGGGGTTAAACATCATCTTTCAAGAAATTATCAAGGAAAACTGCCCTGACATTCCAGAACAAGAGGATAAAATAGAAATTGAAAGAATTCACTGAACACCTCTTGAAAAATATCTCAAAATGAAAATAGCCAGGAATGTTATAGCCACATTCTAGATTTCCCAGGTCAAAGATAAAATACTGCATGCAGCCAGAAGGAAATAAAAATCTTACTTTGTCCCTCAGATTCTATAGGGGGTTCAGCTATCAAAGAGGCTTACTCTACTATACAGTTCTAATGGAGTTCCTTTATTAGTAAAATGAAGATAATACTTATAATCCCTACCTCATTGGGCTGTTGTGATGGTCAATGAGAAAAAGTACCTAATGAACTTTGCCATACTTTCAAGTGATGTATGGATTTCAGCTTCTCATAATTAAGATTTAATTTAAGTCAAGTAAGCCTAATTTTTTTTCATTTTTCTCTTAGGAAATTGTGCAACCCCAAGACCTTGTCAGGCTCTCAAAGTAGCTGCTTAAATGGAGGAGAAAAATAGGCTTCCCTATTGTGTTGTTCAGCATCTCAATTTCTTCATGCCACCTGTCAGTTTTGTACGTATGCTCTTCCTCAGGAGGTGGCCTCTTCAACATTCACCAGCTAGTGACAGTGGACAGATCAGCTAAGTTGGACCCCTCAGAGAGGGATTTAATGTTCAATCTCCAATGTAAGGCCTACAATTGTTTGTGAGAAATTTAAAAATCAATTTACACAGTGAAATAAACAATGAATTTGAATAAAGAAGCTGGAAGATGACAGCATTGAAAAATGTTTGAGTCTCACAGTTTTTGTGTCTCCTAAACTTCAGACAGCTGCTACCCCTGTAGACACAAATGTGTACTTTGAGGTACTTTTTTTTCCCCAAAACTTCAGGTGCTATATCATCAGTGTAATGATACTGGGAACTGAAGATCTTCCATGCCCCTTGAACTTCCTGATGTAGCAGGAAGGGGTGAAGCAAGAGAAAGCCAGAGCCAAGCTAGAGTCCATGCAGTGGTAACTGGAAGCAGCAACAGTGGCTGTGGTTGTGGTATGAACTTCTTTTTCTTTGAGACTGTCAGCATCTCTGCTAAGGACTTCTGCTGAAGACTGCCAGGGTCAGAAACTGTGGGGGGCTGGAGCTTCTGGGAGCAAGCTGCCTGGACACTGAGCAGTTGTGTCAGTGAGGAATGGAGGATCTTTGCCTGAGGTAGCCTGTCATGTTTTGAAAGCTTGAGAATGTGGGGGTTACTACATTAACTACATGTACCAACTTCATAACTACTGTGTTGGCTTTGACTTTCTGCTTTGGGGACTTAGTTTTCTGGTATTTGAATAAATTTTCTGGCTATATTTCCCATTTAGAGAGCCTGTTACATTTTGCAATTAATAACCATATCAGCAAACTTATAGTTACTGTGGGCATTGTTAATACTGCATTGTTGATATAATCAGTCACTGAAATAGCCCTGAATACTAAGGGCACCTATTATTCTCTCCATTTTGCAAGTAAACAAGCAATTGGGAGTACAAGTTAAGTGGATCTTCTCCTTCCCCCTCACTGTGATCCTACCCCCAGCATGTTAGTGTTTGAACCACAAAAGAATGCCCTTGGGGTGATTTCTCATCTCTAAATCTCTGCCACCATGCCATATCATCCACAAGTTTAGGTTAGGACAGTCAGAGAAACACTATTCAGCTCTTATCTTAAGGGAGTACTGTGCTCCCTGCAGTACCAATATATATGGAACCCACTTTCCTTTTTACTGTGAACTCCAGTATTTGCTATCAAATCTTAAAATAAAAACTATTTGTAGGATAGCTGCTTTTTTTGACTAGGAGTCTCCAAACAAGCACTCCCTCTGAAACACCTTCTCATTCTGATTCCCTGTTTTTTTTGTTCTCTCAAAATCGTCATAATTCTCTATTTTTATTTTCTATGTTATGCTTTGGATATTTGTATATGTATTCAGGCTGCCCCAATAGAATGTGCATTTGTTGAGGTCTGTGAATGTTTCATTATTCTATTTGTATTCCCAGTGCCTGACATAGTATTCGATATACAGTAGATACTTAATAAATGCTTGTTAATTGATTCTTATCATTTCTTTTGTAATAACTTGAGAATTATGCTTTTTCATTACTTTCTAGCATACAATGTCAATAGCAAGGGGAATGGATTAGGCAATAGTGTGAGTAGCTCAAAGAATTCTTTGGAAATACAGTTGTGGGAGACATCGCATGTCATAATGGTTGGGGCACTGAATTTAGAGTCAAGAGGGAAAAAATCAATTCAAAAGCTGGCGAGGGTATGTACTAGCTGTGCCATCCCGACTAATTCACTTAACTTTTCAAATCCTAAGGCAACTCTCTAAGATTATTACAACAGATGAATTGCTATATACCACAGGAAAAGAACTTACAAAATTGACAAAACCTTCAGATTTTGGCGTATTGATACATATATGTAAACATATTCATTTTTGTGTGCATATTTGTGTATATATAAGTTGACATACATATTGATGTATACACATGTGTGTAAACATATTGGTATGTATATACTTATATGCATGTATTTATCAGTCTATGTAAATAGATATATATTTTGTTGTTGTTATTGAGTCATTTCAGTCTTATCTGACTCTCCATGACTCTGTTTAGGTTTTTCTTGACAGAGATACTGCAATGGTTTGCCATTTCCTTCTTCAGTGCTTTTTTTACAGATGAAGAACTAAGGCAAATAGGGTTAAGTGAGTTGTCTAGGGTCACACAAATAGGAAGAGTCTAAGGTCTAATTTAAACTCAGGAAGACTCACCTTCCTCACTCTAGGGCCAGCACTCTACTGTGTCACCTAACTGATCAAAATAGATAGATACATGCATGCATGCATTCTCACACATGTGTGTATATATATGTGTGTGTGCATATGTGTTTGTTTGTGTATATATTCTAGTAAATGCACTCAGCCCTGCTTCTATCATTGTTAGTTGATCAAAATCAGTGAACTCTTATTTCTCTCTAGCCCTAGATGCTTTCAACTAATTTCTCCACATTATTGTTTAATGCCGTAAGAGCACTATATTCCAAATAAACCCTAAGCAAACTGAAAGCATTCCTCCTTTGTGTATTAGAATTTTTCAGTCATCCTGAGACAGCATATATGTATTAAACTCATTTTAAAGTCAGAGGACTTGAAAACAGCATTATAGACCACAAAAATACAGTATACAAGCCACTTTCTTTATTTCTATATTGGTGTAATTACTTTTACTATTGAAAAATTGACATTTTTGAGTGAAGACCTTATCAGTGTTAGCTTTACTGATGATAAGATTGTTTTTTTGGTTTCACTCAGGGGGCACTGATGATCATAAGATGATTTCAGTAGTTTCTGTGACACTAAATTTTTATAGGTCTCTAGGCCCATTTGCAATGTAGAACACACTAGATAGAAGGTTTCTACAATAACCAAGTTAATATAATTGTAACCAAATCCCAATGTAAAATCCCAGGACTCCACTGCAATTTAGTTTGTCCCTGTTGCATATTTGTAACATGCCTAATGTGGAACTGACCCCCTTTAATATACTTCCACTTTGCCTTGTGCTTTGGGAGAACCAGACAAAGTTAGGCAGAATATAATCATATTTATCTTAAAATGTTGAGTAATAAATTCAGGATGAAAACAAACAAAAGTTTAGCAACAAGGTATGGGAACAACTATGGAAAGATGAGCATTTGAGATACATAAAGACGAGTAAAGTATATTTTTAAAAGAAAAAGTCAGGAGCTCTAGCCAACCACCTACATTGTTTATTTAGTTCACTACCTGCAGCTGAGTAGCATCCTTGGAAAGGAATAATCAATGTGTATTCGTCTTTATGGTGACATTCTTATCATGTGAAGTAGAGTCGAGAAACTCATAACAGGCTTTTGTCTTGAGTCATCAATATTTTTCAAGTCTCCTACTCAATAAAAAAAAAAATGTAGCTTTGATGGATAGAAGGAGTGGTGGTGCTATTTTCATTCCTTCCCTCATCTTATTTCAGCTTGGTGTTTGTGCCCTAAAAAATGAAAGACAGGAGAGGAAAAAAAAAAACTGTTATAAGAATTTCAGCATATAGCCTTTTAAATATTTATACCGAGAGTGCCTTTTCATTAAGAATACACTTTCATTTCCTGAAGTGAAGAAAATGGATTAGAATCATCAGTTCAAAACCTGTTTAAATGAAGATTTTGAAATTTGGCCAGGAAAGTCTGAGTAAGAACAGTTGCAGGGAAAATGACAATACATACATCACAGATACACAATATATGCACACTTATACATATATGGATATGGTACAAATATCTGTGTATGCATGCATATATACACATATATATGTGCATGTGTATATATATATAT
>CM053587.1:126216627-126237408 GCA_028646515.1 Pseudochirops corinnae
ATATGTGTATATGTTTATGTATATGTATGTATGTATGCCTGTATAAATATATACATATATGTATATATGTATTGTGTATACATACACACAAATATACACACATATACATAAATATACATATATACATATACGTATAATTCAAAACAACAAAATATATTTCACCTTCTGAGGCTTTTTGTTTTTAAAAAGTTAGCAACCAAAACCAGGAAAAATTAAAATAAAACAGCTAGTGATAGAGAACTTATCTATCCAGAGCAGTTCAATGAAATGTTTGAATAGTTCTAATTGCCATTCAATCATTCATTATTTAATATTGTTATATGTGCAAAAATTTAATATATCTTAAAATAACATTTTCAAAATTATATGTTAATTATTTTGCAAATTTTTAAGTGCTATATAAACATTAGCTGTTGTTAATATTTATGATCTACAAGAAATAATGACATAAGCAACACCTAAAATAGGAAAAGATTAGTCAAAAGGCAAAAAAATTAGAAAGATAACTACCCTATAAGGGGCCAGGGTGATTTCTCTTTGTGCCATTCTGACTTTCCCCTATGCATGAGGTTTTTGTTCTCGTACCAGATTCACATGAGAACAGTGATCTTATTTTAACCATTTGTCCATCTCCTGCTGCATCTGCTTCCAAGCCTCAGATTATTAGAGAATGACTGAAGAAGACCACCTTCTGCACTAGCACAAAGCAATTGCAACCTCCAGCTGAGCCTACCAGCCTCATCTCCTGCCTCCAGCCTTGAGCCTTTCATCTCTTGCTACTATAATTCCCTAGGGAAGAGGAAAGTAAGTGGTGATTGGGATTTCAATCCGCTATTGAGCAGGTTTGACTTCCTAATATGATTTCTCTTGCCTAATTTCCAGTCTTTGGGAAGAAAGAGGAAAACTGTAATGGGATCTTCCATCTGATCCTGTGTCTTCTATCTCCCTTGATAATTAACACCTCCCTGATCTCCAGCATCCTCTGGGAAGAGTAGAAGCACCTTCAATTTAATGGTGATTATACTCACCTGGTAATACTTTACATACCTTAGTGATTCTGAACCTGTCTAGATCATCATCCAAACCAATAAATAAGTATTATATTCTTTGCTCCCTATTGCTACTTCCAGGTTCTTCCCTTCCCTCCCCCTGCCCCCACCTCTATCATTCAGTAACATTATTCTTAGAGGTTCATGAAATATTTGTCTATCACCTCCCCACATTCTAATAACTGCTATCTATAAACCTCAAAGCCACTTCCCTTCCTTATTCAATAATGATTCCATTAATTAGTTTGTAATTTTCTTCTCTTCTGTCTTCTTCAACTCCAATTCCAATAGTATAGGATTCAACATGCATATTGATTGTCCCTCAAACATTCGTAACAACTCAGTTTCTCAATTTACTCATTTGACATGACCTACTCCTCTACTGCCTCAGTCATGCACAAAGATGGTCATAACATTCATCTTATCATCATGCATAAATGCACCTCCTTCATGTTCACAAATTTGGATATTCCCTTATCTGACTATAATCTATTGGCTTCCCACCTTTCCCTCTGCCTTCCCTTATCAATCACTACACTTCTTGATATCTAATCCTTTGACCTCTCACTTATCTTCCAGACCTACAAGCCTGAACAAGGTACTATGTCATTTTCCTCATCTTGAGACTTTGGAGAACCAATTTAACTCTATGCTGTCCTCTTCCCTGGGATCCGTGCTCCTTTTATCAAATAGTTGATTGTGCCTTAGCAAGACTCAGGTTTTGGTTGCTCTTATATTGTGTTGCTTTCACTCTTACACCCATGCTGCTGAACAAAGATGGACAAAATCACATAGATGTTCTGTTTGGATCCACTAAAACTTTGTTACACAGCATAAATTGGGCCCTCAACTGCTGCATAATCCTTTTACTCCTCTCTTATCAACTCACTCTTCTATTATTCATAGCAGCTCTTCCAAACATTTTCCTACCTCCTCAATTCTCCTTTATTTTTCCTCTTCCCCTCTCAGCTAAGAATCATGCTTCATGTTTTATAGAAAACAATTGTGACCATTCAACATGAGTTTCCTCTTTTACACTTTTTCTCATATCATATACATATAATTCAGATGTCTTCTTCCACTACACCTTCCCTCACCTATCTTACAAAAAAAAAAAGGTAGCTTTATTCCTTAACAAGATAAACCTTTCTTCTACTCAAGCAATACCATTCCATCCTTTCTACTCATGCAGATTGCTATCTCTGTCACTCCAACACTATCATTTGTCAATTTTTCCCTGCCCACTGGCACTTTCTCTACAGCTTTGAAATGTGGCCATGTCTCCATTAATTAAATGAAGAAATATGGTTAAATATTTAAAATTATTAAAATAAACTCTCATTTTATCTTTCATCCCTACTATCATTCTACATATCATCTCTCCTCTTTAGCTAAAGTCCTTAAGAAAACAAAAAGCTTCAAAAATAGACATTGTTTCCTCTCACTCTCTTCTTAAGCTTTTATAAGCCACTTGTCAACCTCATTATTCCACTAAATTTACTCTTTCTAATTTGGCCAATGATCTTTAAATTGTCAAATCCAGTGACCTTTTCTCAGTTCTCATGCTTCTCAACCTCTCTTCAGTCTTTGCTGTTGAGCAGCCTATTTCTCCTTGGAAAATCTCTTTTCTCTAGGTTTTAAAGACAAGAATTTCTCTTGTCTTCCTACGTATGAGACCACATTCTCAGTTTCCTTTACTGAATCTTCATTCAGATTGTCTAAACACTGCAAGGTCTGCCCTGGTTCTCTTCTCTTCTACTATACTACTTCACTTGGTAATCTCATCAGCTTCCATAGATTTAATAATCATTATGTTCTGATGATTCTCAAGTCTACCTATCTTGCCCTAACCTTTCTGACAATTTCCAATAGGATAAACATGAAATAATTAATAGAGAGAAGGTACTGAAATTAAGAAGTATTAAGGAAAGTTTCATAAAGAAAATGAGATTTTAGTCGGGACTTGAAGGAAGTCAAGGAAACTAGGAAGTGGAGATGAGGTGTGAGATCATTGCAGCCATGGGGTACATTCAGTGAAAATTCCTGAAACCAAGAGATGCAGTCCATGTTTCTAGAACAATGGTGAGGAGTGAATGTTGAAAATTAAAACTAAATTTTATGTCTGTGTCTGTCTGTGTAAATGACTGAAAGATGATCTACCGACAATGAATCCCTACCACATTCAACCCAACTGAGCATCTACAATTTTCCATGAAACTATTAAGCTATTAATCGAATGTGTTTGGGTAATGTTACTTTTTGGCTGTTCTCTAGAAGGTACTTATGCATTTATGCATCAGATAGTGGGTTGAACTGAATGATCTCTGAGGTCCCTTCTAACCCTCCAAACTATCAATATCAATGCTGTGAAACCAGTTTGCTTTTTAGCACTCTTGGTGAAAATGTATTATAATCATTGCTTTTAAAAAGCATCCTAGAGTCAGAAAGACAGGAATATGAGTGGTAAATATAAAGCCAACCATGAGCAGCTTTCCAGAGGACAGGTAGCTTTTAAGATTCTGATTATATAATATATTGAACCTCTATTCAATAACAAATCAGAGCAAAACATTCACAGAAAATCAAGGTACAGCATTCACAATATTACAACTTACCACAAAAAATCAAAATACAGAATTCACAATGACTTATCAATAATATGGCCACATAGTTTTCACCAGAGTGGTCACATTGTTTTCAACAAAGAACAATCACTTAGTAACTCAATAATTAAATCATCTTTAAGGAAACTTGCCTCTTTAAGGGGCACAAAATACAAAAGTAAAAGTACTCCACCCCTGGGTAGTTGTAACAGCAAGCACCCTAGCATACCCAGAGTGGCTGCTGGTACAGGTTCTTAGATCTGTTTTTCTAAAGGAAAGCAACTCAAAATGGGTTAACAATCTCACTTTAATCAATCAAACGTATATAATTTGCCTAGTTCAGGGGGAAAGTCAGCACTCTGAACTTCAAATGATACAAACAGAATACAAACAGAAGTTACAAGCAGACAAAGAAACAGGTCAACAGATGGGCTTCCAGCTGTCTGACCATTACTGCCATACCTAGTCAGTTACCAGAGACGGAAGCATCAACATCTGGGTTTTCAAAGCCAGGGGGCTTAACTGCTTCCCAGAGTCTCATCTGGCCAAATCATATAACTCTTTCCAATGTGAGCCCCAAAGCAAAACCTCACATCAGGGTATATATGGCCTTCTCCTGGATCAGAGAATGTCACAGCCTTCTTGACCCACTACCCATTCACAAAGTAATAAGGTGTGGGCACTCCTGAAGAACAAACCTCCTGCCACAGGCTCCATATGAACACATTCCGCCTATTAGGGAGCAGAGTATACTTTCAAATCAGGGAACATTCTCAGAGCCCCTTAAGCCTATCAAAGGGCCTAGGGGCAGGGAAGATCTTCAGATTCCCATAACATTTGGCCCCAAGATCTTTACATGCCCTTTACGTAGGCAATTTAAATCTGAATTAGCATTAACATCTCTTAAGTAAAACATAATTCCCACAATATAGAGACATAGCATTTGCAAGATACACAACATAGCAACACATTACCACCAATCCAAAACAAAAATGTCCAAATGAAGTTCTCTTGGGGGCAGAGTGTGTTCTTCCCCCCATACTGGCCTTGCTGGCTTCCTCCTGGCACTCCCAGTATTAACACTGTTCCAGCCCCAGCTTTCAAGTCCTGAGGGGTGACTGGCAACCAAAACAACAGAGTGGGTTCCTTGGGGGTCCATAGCACTTCACCCCACCCACCAAAGACACAAGTCCATCCTCTCCCCTGGGTCTCTGTAATGCCAAGCAAAGGCAACTTCCAAGGTTCAGATTACCAGCATAGCAAACCCCATTTATTCAGCAAACGTTCACAGAACAGAGAAAGTCAAAATATAGTGTAACTTGTTCCTTTAGCAAATAAGTGCTCAATTCAAACCAGGTACTACTCCACCTCTAGACAGTACATTTATTTAGTCAGTTAAAGTCTCTTCTCAAATGGAGATCAGCCTCCAATCTTAAACAAAGTACATTCATTTGGTCAATCACAGAGCACAAAAAACTCAAAGGCTTCCTACCCCTAAATCTCAAAAGAGGCAGGAGAACACAAAAGTCCATCCACCATTAAGTTAACACAGGGTTAAGCTCAGCATTGAATACCCAAGGAAAGGCCCTTCTTTCATCTTCGCTCAAGGCAAGCCCTCAGCAATCTCAGTTACTGGGGAGACAAGGCTTAACAAAGCCATAGCCAGTGTCCTCATCAAGTCACTCTCTGCCTGTGGAACAATCCTGGAACCCCTGAAAACATCAGCAAGGCCCTCTTCCAGGATTTCTGTACAGGTACCACAAGAAAATCCTCCTTTAGGGCTTCTGAACCAACAGCCAGGTTCCGGGACCTCTACAACAGCAGTGCTGTCCTTCACCAACAGGTGAATCTGGCAAAACAACATCAACACAGACAGACAAAATGCCGGCATCACAGCCATGCCTCCTCAGTTCTTGTCAGGTCTGGGTAGCAGTTCTCAAAAGTCCTGGGCAGTTCCAGTGGGCTCTCAGCAGTCTTTCTCTCAGCAACTCTGGCTCCACAATACTGGATACTGCTCTCCCATAGTCCTTCTGGCCTTCTCTAGGCTTGGGCTTCTCTCCCAATTCACAGATCCTCCTAGTTCAGCCCTCTGTCTTCACATCAAGAAGTCAATCCCACAAGTGGGATTCACAAGCTCTGGGTTTTAACACTCAACCCAAAAACCAAACCAATAAAGGAACATCTCTAAATTCCTTTATCAATAGAGTCTCAAATTATGGAATGCAGCAAGAACACACATTCAGGGTTCCTGCTTTGGAGCACAGTCCTTATCTGGTGCTGTAACTGAATTCCGAACTCCTGGGTTCCTCCTCCTCCAGAAGGAGGCAGACGCTCCTGGCTTCTGCTCCAGCCCTGATGCAGGCAGCCCACCATCCCTGCTCTCACCTCAGTGAAGTCAGCATGCAGGCAGTTCTGCACTCCTGTTCCATGGTTCCACAGAGTCACAGCTTCCACAACAGTGAAACAAACAATTATCCCAGCCCCTATACTTTTCTTTTAGTTCACAGATCCTGTTCACGATGCCATTTGCAGCAGCAAGCACCCTAGCCTACCCAGGATGGCTGCTAGCTGTAACAGCAATCAGTTTAGCAGATACTTAGCTCTTAGTAACTTAGGGCTAAGTATGGAAGCTGTGAGCTCTGTATGGAAGGTGTGAGCTCTGCCCCCTATCGAGAGGGTGTGAACTCCCCTGTTGATGTGGAAGAATGCGATTAGCTGAGACAGGAGGCCAGTGTGTGTATATAAAGAAGAATTCCAAAGATAGAGTCAAGAATTTTCCTGGTGGCTCCTGGTAGAGGGAGCAGAATTGTCCCAGCATCTGGGAACTGGGCTGCTGGACTGAAGAAGTGAGTTGCAGTTTTTGTTTGTTTGTTTGTTTTTGAGACAGAGAGAGAGAGAGAGAGAGAGAGACAGAGAGAGACAGAGAGAGACAGAGAGAGACAGAGAGAGACAGAGAGAGAGAAAGTTTCTCTCCCAGCATCAAAGCTGACTGAGAACTGAGATGGAGTTTTCCTGAGACCAGAATCTGGTGAAGGCCACCTGGAAGGCTGAGAGGGCTTACCTGGAAGGCCTCTTGCAAGGCTGAGAGGGCTTGCCTGGAAGGATACCTAGAAGGCGGATATTCTTTCTGGATCCTAGGGCTTGCTGAACTGCTGGAGGATGGAAGAAACAAGACCAGGATAAGACTTTGTTTGTGGCCTGGCTGATCCTTGAGTTCCAGGCAAGAGAAGTGGTGAAGGGTCTGAGATGTGCTGGGAGTGAATATTGTACTGAAACTTGGTTTGTTGTGAATATTATTATATTGTGATATATTGTGAATGTTTGCATTGATTTGTAAGGGAATAAATTGAGTCTTCACTATACTGTGTAATCCAAACCTTAAAAGCTGTTCATAGTAGCATTCTTTTGGGAATCTCCTTGTGCATGGCATGACATTAGCACAGGTTCTTAGATCTGCTTTTCTAAAGGAAAGCAACTCAAAATGGGTTAGCATTCTGACCTTAATCAATCAAAAATATATCATTTACCTAGTCCAGGGGAAAAAAGTCAGCACCCTGAACTTCAGAGAATACAAACAGAACACAAACACAAGTTACAAGCTAAAGTTACAAGCCAAGAAACAGATCAGCAGACAGGCTTCCAACCATCTAACCATTACATCCATACCTAGTCAGTCACCAGAGAGGGAAACAACAACATCTGAGTTTTTCAAAGCCAGGCAGCTGGATGGCTTTCCAGAGTCTTTCTGGCCAAAACATATAACTCTTTCCAAAGGGAACCCCAAAGCAAAACCTCACATCAGGGTATATATAGCCTTCTCCTGGATCAGAGAATGTCACAACCCTCTTGACCCACTGCCCAATCACAAAGTAATAAGATGTGGGCATTCCTGAAGAACAAGCCTCGTGCCTCAGGCTCCATGTGATTACATTCAGCCTATTAGGGGGCAGAGTATACTTTCAAATCAGGGAACATTCTCAGAGCCCCTTAAGCCTATCGAAGGGCCTCTTCAGATTCCCATAACAGTAGTACATTCCTTTAGTCCAGTGGTTCTCAACTTGTGGGTCACAACCCCTTTGGGGGTCGAAAGACACTTTCACAGGGGTGACAGTGGTCACCTAAGACCATCAGAAAAAAAAAAACATATTTCTGATTGTCTTAGGAATTGAGATACTGCTCTTCCATCACTCTCCAGGAAAGTCCATCCACATGCTTATACACCCACATATGAGTATTAAGGAAGATTGAGAACCTTTGATTTAGTCAATCACAGAGTCCTTAATTCAATCACAAAGTACAATCACAAATAAATTACAATTCCATCAGTCATTACTCAACAGAAAATAACACATTTCAGCAGACAGGGCTTCCAACTGTCTGACCATTACATCCATACCTCCTTGTTTGTCACCACAGAGGGAAGCACCAACATCTAGGTTTTCAAAGCTGGGGAGTGGGGGGGCTCAATGGCTTGCCAGATTCTCATCGGGCCAAACCATATAACTCTTCCCACAGTGAGTCCCAAAGCAAAACCTCACATCAAAGTCAGTCACTACTCAGTATTCATGGGAGAGGTCTTTTCATCTTTACTTGGGGACAGTTATTGGATTCCCTGAATCCCTTTCCAAGGTCATTACCTGGATTCACCAAACTGTCACATGGGTTCAATGGCAGACTGCTCCCAGTTCCTTGTCCAGCTCTCAGTGTAGTTCTGTACCACGTTGAAGCTCACAGCATCCAGTCCACCTTAAATCCTTCATAGTCTCGGTTCCCTGGAAGTCAAGG
The DNA here is from genome assembly GCA_028646515.1 of Pseudochirops corinnae. Taxonomy (NCBI): domain Eukaryota; kingdom Metazoa; phylum Chordata; class Mammalia; order Diprotodontia; family Pseudocheiridae; genus Pseudochirops; species Pseudochirops corinnae. The sequence continues at coordinate 126,225,065 of CM053587.1, forward strand.
CTTAACAAAGCCACAAACAAGTTCTCATAAAGTACTAGCATCACAGTCATGCTTGTTCAGTCTTTTGGCAGCTCAGGCTAGCCCTCAGACTCAGCAGAAGTTTCAGCTGGTTCCCAGAATCAAAATCACTTCATCTCAAAATAAAATCATTCCCTCCAGCCTGGGCCTCTTTTCTTTAGCCTCCAGAACCTGGCTCCAGGAAGATCTGTCTGACCCAGTAGAGGCTTCTCCTTATATACACACATGGCATTAGCTGCTTCCTGTTTCAGCCATTTCCTGTTTTGACCCCTTCCTTTTACTTCAGCAACAGGGTTTCATACCTTCTGTTTCTTTAACAGAGACTTGATTAATTACTAAGTAATAAGTGCCTGTTAGCTTTGTCAATACAAAGGGTTCAAATTACATTACTATTATAGCATCATCTTTGATCATTTTTCCCCCAGTCTGAGAATGTGCTTTTCTAAACAATATATAATATTATAAAATTATTCAGTTGCTGTTTAAATGAAAAGCAGGTTGCAGATTATAGCACTCTACAAGTCATATGAAAATAATGGAAATAAACAATTTGGGGGTACAAAAAACAAGGTTTTTAAAGACTCTACTCATCTCAAGTTAATTTCTCAAACCAAATTTAGTTGATTTTCAATGGAATTCAATCATAGCACAATTTCATATAGTGTAATGCACCTCAATACTGTGATAACTTTTGAGATGATTGCCAGTGAGAATTTGTAAAAATGAAGAGTCATAATTTCCCCTCTAAGATTACAGAGAAGAATGTTACAGCATAAGGGAAAGACTGATGGATTTGGAGTCAGAGGATCTACAATGAAATCAAAATGTATTGTTTGTGGAATCATCTTACTTGACCTTTCCCTGGTTTCAGTTTCTCCTTCAAAATATAAGAATGATAGATTAAATTAGATTAAATTAAATGATAAATTAAATTAATGTAGCTTCTAGTTTTAAATATATATAAATTGGATTATATCTGTTTTTATCTGTTATTAAATGATAAGGACAACCTGGACAGGAAGATTTTGCCATTATTATTATTAGGTATAATGTAGTCGAGAGTGCATGGAATTGAGAGTACACATGTCCTAGTCATAATTTTACCATTAATAATCAATTATATTTTGGGGAGACAATCACTCAGACTCTTTGAGTGTGAGTTCTTCATCTGTAAAATGGGGGAAAATACATGATCTACTTCAAAAGATTTCTGTGACCATCAAAATAGATCAATTTATCTGAAGTTGCCTTTAATTGTTCATGGATGTAAGCAATTAACAAGAAAAAAGCGCTCAGTTTGAAATATTTAGCTAGGACATTTTCACTGCTGTTAAAATTATGCACTACATGCTTTCAATAATATTAGGCATTTAAGGGGAGGAGATGAAGGTGGAGGTAGAAATATCTAATTCATGCTCTGTCAAGATGCTTCAGTTCTTATAGTTGTTTTTCTTCTGTTCCAATATAAGTAATCTTTTTGAATCTTCAAAAATCACTTTGATAAGGATGTAAAAGAAACACTACATATTTGACATTATTTAAAACAATAGTTGTTCTGCTTTGAATATAAGAACTGATTTTGACAGAACAAATTTTCACTAGGAGTTCTCAGTGTGGTTTTCTTTCATGTAATAATTTTTAGATTCACAGTTTCTAACTTACCTGTTCCTTGAAATATTTTGAGCATTATTTTTAAAGGTGCAGTTCTCTTCACTCACTCTTTTAGAACACTCACAATTTGGCTCCTTTTATTAAAGCATGAAATGGAGGAAAAATTCCCTACATGATACATTCATGCACCCAAATTTTAACCTCCTTCAAAAAGGATTAATACTCTCTTTCTTTTGAAATAAGTTTTTTTTAATTATCTGATTTGATTGGTATTGATTAAACTAAGGCTATCTTTCCATCTATCATCTCTCTATTGGTCTATTTTAATCAATGAACATACACAACCATTTATTTGTTTTGCTTGTCCCCCTCTTTAAATGGTTTCTGGTGTATTACACCTAGCATATTGTTGGCAGGGCCTATAACATTTTCAGGAAATAATTGATCAAGTGTTCAGCAAATTTAAAACTTTAAATAATCTCTATTTAATAGACAAAATAGAATTGTATGTTCCAGGGGGTGGAGCAAAGATGGGGGAGTAAAAGCAGGAGCTTGCTGAGCTCCTACACCACCACCTCCAACACTGGTTAAAAAAAAAATTACTCTAAACAAATTTTAGAGCTCCAGAACCCACAAAGTGACAGAGAGGAACATATTTCCCACTAAAGGTAGTGAGGAAGACCAACAGGAAGGTTGTATTACACTGAGCTGGGAACTGAGCATAGTCCCACTTGAGCCTTGGGGCAACACTGATTCAGTGGCTCATACTGGCCAGAGCAGACTTCAGGAGAGTGAATCACATGCAGCTGTGTCAGTTTCCTGACTTCTCAACCCATAAACACCAAAGAGAAATTAAAAAGTGAGTAGGGAACTCTTTTGGAACCAGATGACAGAAGAGCATGATACTGGCCCCTGCCCCCAGAGTGAGAGGTGGCAGAGGTGTGACATCCTCTTGAGCTCCTGGCCAGCAGATGGCAAAGGGACCAAGCAATAATTCAGAGGGTAATCACTCTTGCTTTGACCTGCTTGGATTTTGGTCTCACTCTTAGATGGTAGTGCTGGAGTAAGGAATGCCACTGTGCAAGAGTTTGTAATGGCTATAAGGAGAGCACCCTCCTCATACCTTGGCCAACTGTGCAAAAACCCCAGCAATTAGGGATACAGCTCTTTCCACTCTGAAAGCAGAGTTCTACTGTGGCAAAGAGCTCAAAAGCCAAGTAAATAGCTGTCAAGATGAGGAAGCAAAGGAAGCCCAATCAGACCATAGAATCTTTTGGAGGAAAAAAAGGATCAAAACATGGAACCAGAAGAAGGTGGCAAAGTAAAAACTCCTGCATCAAAAACTTCCAAGAAAAATATGAACTAATCACAAGCCATGGAGGAACTCAAGAAGGATTTTGAAAATCGAGTAAGAGAAATGGAGGAAAAATAGGGAAGAGAAATGAGAATGATACAAGAAAACCATGAACAGTGATCAACAACCTGACTGAAGAAAATAACACCCTAAAAATAGACTAACTCAAATGGCAAAAGAGGTCCAAAAAGCCAATGAGAAGAATGCCTTAAAAAGCCAAATTTTCCAGATAGAAAAGGAATTTCAGAAAATCACAGAAGAGAATAATTCCTTCAAAATTAGATTGGAGCAGCTGGCAGCTGATCACTTTATGAGAAATTAAGATAGTATTAAACAGATCCAAACAAATGAAAAAAAGAAGGCAATGTGAAATATCTCATTGGAAAAACCACTGACCTGGAAAACAGATCCAGGAGAGATAATTTAAAAATTATTGGACTGCCTTAAAGCCATGATCCATAAAAGAGCCTAGAAATCATCCTTCAAGAAATTCTCAAGGAAAATTGCCCTGATATTCTAGAACCAAAAGGCAAAATAGCAATTAAAAGAATTCACTGATCAAATTTGAAAAAGATTCCCAAAAGACAACTCTTAGGAATATTATGGCCAAATTCAAGTGTTCTCAGGTGAAGGAGAAAACATTCCAAGCAGCCAGGAAAAAAAATGGGTACTGTGGAAACACAATCAGGATAACACAAGATTTAGCAGCTTCTACCTTCAATGATCAAAGGGCTTGGAATGTGATAATTCAGAGGTCAAAGGAGCTAGGATTAAAACCAAGAATCACCTACACAGCAAAACTGAGTATAATGTTTCAGGGAAAAATATAATCATTCAATGAGATGGAGGACTTTCAAGCATTTTTGATGAAAAAATCAGAGCTGAACAGAAAATTTGACTTTCAAATACAATAAGCAAAAGAATCATGAGAAGGTAAATAGGAAAAATAAATCATAATGAACTTATTAAATTGACCTATTTACATTCTTACAGGGAAAAATGATAATTTTAACTCATGAGACTTTTCTTACTATGAGGATAGTTGAAGGCAATATATATGTGTATGTTTGTAAGTATGTATGTATATATGTATGTATGTATAGGATGGTGTATGTGTGTATAAATACATATGTGAGTATGTGTATATGTGTGTATATGTGTACATGTATCCATAGAGAGCACAGGATCAGTTGAATAGGAAGGGATGATATGTAAAAAAATAAAATTAAGAGTTGAGAGTGGAATATATTGGGAGAAGGAGAAAGGGAGAGAAAGAATAGGGTAAATTATCTCATATTAAAGAGGTTAGAGAAAACTGTTACAAAGGAGGGGAAGAGCTGGAAAGTGAAAGAGAATGGGTCAACTTTTCTCTCATTGAATTTGTTTTAAGGAGGGAATAATATACATACTCAATTGGGTATCTTACCTTACTGGAAAGGGATAAGAAGGGATATGATAGAAGGGAGGGCAGATTGGGAAAGAGGGTAGTTAGAAGCAAACACTTTTCAAAAGGGACAGTGTCAAAGGAGAAAATAAAATAAGTGAGGGATGGACAGGATGGAGGGAAATATAGTTAGCCTTTCACAATATAACTACAATGGAAACATTTTGCCCAACTACACATGTACAACCTATATTGAATTGCTTGTTTTCCTAGTGGGTGTGGGTGAGGAGGTGTAATACCATGCATGAGCAGCTTCCTAAAAGAATGCTACTGTGAACAGCTTTTAAGGTTCTGATTACACAGTCTTGTGAACACCCTATTTATTCAAGAACAAATCAAAGGAAAACATTTACAATGAATCAAGATTTAGTATTCATAATATTACATCTTACCATAGAAAATCATGATATAGTGTTCACAACAGCTTCTCATTAAAATAGCCACATAATTTTCACCAAAGTGGTCACAGTATTTAGAACAAAGAACAAAAGAATACTATCTGGTATCCTTAAGAAGGTTTGCCTCCGTAGTTAGTCATTCAATCATCTTCAGAATACAAGTCAGTCTTCCACTCCTGGGCCAACTAGGTTAACTTAATCAGTCACTTATTTAGCAATCAGTTACTAAGCATAGCTAATCACTAAATACAATCATTAGAAAATACACAAAAGCTCCGCCACTTAACTCAATCAGTCATATATTCGGATTCACAATTACTAAGTAGCATTAATCATTAAGTAAAATCCTTACGAAATACACAAACTCCCCACCTCTAGGTCACTAGTAAATCATGTTATCATCACAATATTCAATATCAAAGGAGGGATCTTTTCATCTTGACTCAGGGTGGTTTCTCAGATTCCCTGGATTCCCCTCATGGTCCCAGCTCTTACCTGAATTCACCACTCAACTTGATTCAGAGGCAGACAGCTCCCAGGTCCTTGTCCAGTCCTTTGAGCAGTTCCTGCTACACACTGAAGTTCACAGGGTCCAGTATATCTCAAAACCTTCACAATTTCTGTTCCCATGAATTCAAAGATCAACCAAGCCACAAACAAACAAAGTCTTAGCATCCTGGTCATGCTTCCTCAGCATGCTTCCTCAGCAGCCACTGTGGCCTTCCCAGCAGGAACTATAGCCTTTACCAGATCTCTCAGCAGAACAGCTTCTTCCACAAGGATCTTGTCAAGAGAAAATTCTGACTATCTCTCTCTGGGATTTTTCTTATATACACACATGGCATTGGCTTCCTGTTTCAGCCAACCCCTTCCTGTTATGTCACTAACAGGAGACAGAGTTCACACCTGTTTCTTTCACAAGAGGTTTGATTAGTTACTAAGGGCTAAGTACCTACTTACTTGACATAACAAAAAGGAGTCTCCAAATTTAAATTAATTGCCATTACTGGAGGGAAGAAAGCAAAGAATCTGGGAACCAAAGTTTTAAAAAGAAATGTTTAAAAAAATGTTTCTTTTACATGCACCTGGGAAATAAGATATACAGGGACTGGGGTATAGAAATCCATCTTGCCCTACTAGAAAGATAGCGGGAGAGGATATAAGAAAGAGCAGATTGGGGGAAGGGGTATTTAGTAGGCTTGCTATATTGAGGTGGGAAGGGGAAAGACAGGGAGAAAATTTGTAACTCAAATCTTGTGGAAATGAATGTTGAAAACTAAAAATAAACAAATAAATTGGAAAAACCCCAATATTTCAATTTATAAAACTGTGTGATACTCATTATACACATTATTTAATTAAAATGAATTATTTTGCATAATAATATCAAATCTTAAACCTTTTCACCTAAATATTTTTTAAATACTTAGTGAATTTGCGAATTATTGCTGGATTTTAAATGAATGTTTTCAATGTCCCTGTTAAAATTCACTGCCACTTTAGTATAATTTCTGTGAAGGGTAATAAAAGTTCTGAAAAATACCTCTTGTGTAGTTAACACTTCTAAAATATTAGCTAAGCATATTATAGTTTGAGCCCTGAACTTCACAAGAATATGTTTTATGTCATACTAAAGACATGGAGGGGTGATCAAAATATCTGTTTTAATTGTAATGAACCTATGGCACAAATACTAAATATATAGTATTCTTTATGATAAATACTTAATCTATAATGATGTATATTTCACGTAAAGAGATTACAGTAATATTTTCTCACAGTGGTATGTTAAATATTTTTAAAATAGGAAAAAATTTCACACAGAGTCTGAGATAATAGCTCTGGTATTTTTACTCCTTGGCTGGTGCTGAATTATATATAACATTCAATAAAATATTTTCAAGAAATGCAGGAAACAAAAGGTACTTACAGGGGGGAGGCATAAACAAATGGAACAGCTCTACTACTACACTGCTAAATTGGATATATTTGTTTCTTAAGAAAACACAATTGTACATAAATTCATAACTTCTTTTTTTTTAGAGGGCAATTAGGGTTAAATGACTTGCCCAAAGTCTCACAGCTATAAGTGTGTCAAGTGTCTAAGGCCGAATTTGAACTCAGGTCCTCCTGACTCCAGGGCTGGTATTCTATTCACTGCACCACCTAGCCACCCCCAAATTCATAGCTTCTTATACAAGATTATTTCTTTATGGTATATTAAAAAGTTTGTATTCATTGAAGATTCAGTTCAAAATTTAAATAAAATTTAACAGAAATTAACAGAAATGAATTGTATATTCTAGTGCTCAAAACATAACTGTGTCTTGTGAAAGTAGATCAAGTCAAGAATCACTTTAAAACTTTGTATGCATTGACATATATCACTCTTGCCAACGGCATATGCTTGATACCTTGATTTCAGGGTGGAGAAAATGCAATTTTTAGGTAAACACAATCTGGAATAGGATAAAATAGAATCAACCTCCTGACTACAAAGCTACTTGTGCTATAAGAAAAAATAAATAAACCTCCCTTAAAACACAGAAGTACAATCCAAGGAAAATATAGATGTTAATCATTGTATCACTACAAGTCTGTAGGAAGATGATCCAAGAGCCAGGCAGCCAAATTGAATATCTCTTTTCAAAAGGATCAGGTGACATTCTTCATTATTCTTTGCTGGTATAAAGTTCCTCATTTGTAAAAGAAGAGGATTGTACTACATAGGCTGTCAGAACTAAATCTGTGATCCCTTGGTTACTTATGGCCCTCCAGAGGCTGCTTAACTTCTATGTATCTCCATATATACTGAAATAAAGCCTGCACAAGCAAACCAATCATATTCTGTTGCTTTTGTCAAACTGTGGGAATATTTTCAGTCCAGGACAAAGATATCAATCCCCCTCCTTATTGCAGCTATTTCAATATTCCAGTAACTAAATATTATTTAATTTTACCACCATTGATATTTCTTATTGTGATTACAACCATTCCTAAATGTAGGGTAGAGTCTTGGAGATTTGGCAAGGCAAAAAGAAATTAACGGCTTTACAATCAACCTGGTAAAGTAAATCTAGATTTGATAAATTTGGTTCTTGGGTAATGGGTTTATACAACATCACTTTATGCATACTAAATTTTTTGGCCAGCTTAGTGGGACTTTTTAGAACCCTAACGATGCTTATATGACTATCAAAGAATCAAGGTCAAATCTATACCACAAAGAGGCATCAGAGTAGTATTTTTGTGGAATTATTGTTTTCACATTAGTTCAATTTAATGCTAAACACCTGACTAACTTAGGTTTTCTATCCCATAGAAATACCATCAGAGTGGAAGCAAAAGTAGTGGTGAATCAACAACTCACTCTAGAAATATTTGTAGCACTATGAGTCAGGTATTGATCTAAGGTTCAGAATAAAATAATCTGTTCTTCAAGAATTTTCACTCCCTGATAGTTGACAACATGTACATATGTAAGTGTAGAGGGTGTACAAATCTTCAGGAAATATTTGTTTTGTTGTTGGTTTCCTGAAACTCCTTAAGGAAGTGGTGGGTTGAAATACTCAGTAAATGTTGGGAGTGCAGAGTAGAGGGAAGGGATTTGAGCAAAGTACCAGGATGTATAAACATCCAAACAAGATGGAGTTAGCATCTAGTCATACATCTTTCTTTACCTAGTGAGAATATTTGTTTATTGCTTCTAACTGCAACCATGGTCCATTTAACCCACAATGGCAATTGTGATTTGGTTAATCTGTAATTCAGCCCTTCAGAGTTTGCCTGTTCATGCCCAGCTCTTGGTCAATGAAACCAGGGCTCCCTAGAGGAAGTATGTAACAATGGTTTAAAGGTTTTGGTTGTCATGAAAAAATCTGTAAATTTTAAACATATAACACACCAACAGCATAAGCACATGTATATCTAAGGGAAGAGTATAAACTGTCAAGTACAATAGAATATAGAGGATATCACATAGTCTTTGTTTCATTAACAAAAATCTCTATTACAATAGTCATCTCTTAGAAGCTCAGTTCCCCATGATGTGTCTTCATGACCATGGTCAGCAATAACCATTCACATCCAAGTCTTGCTCTAAGCTAGAGGCACTGCCACAGGGCCCATCCAAGTTCCTCACTGGATGCAGCAACATCTAATTCATATGAGAGTGTAGGATCTGCAGCATATAGTGCACTAACTTGCCACTAGTGCCTTAGATTTAGTAAAAGCACTTTGTTGTTCATTGCCCCATTTCTACTCTGCTGGCGTGCAGCAGATGAAATCATTGAGGAAGATGGGGCATAATAACCCTCCAATAAACAAAAAATCCCAAAAAAGATTTTCAAAATATTTATATTAGTAGAAATAGAGCAAGCTTGAATTTTTTAATGACAGCCTTGGGCACAATCCCTATTTACTTGGCTATACCACACCTAGGAACTTCACAGTATGCCCTAATCCTTGTCCCTTGCTGGGTTTTATTCCCCTTCCTCTTTTGATATATATTAATATAATTAATGTATATAATATAATAACATATATTAATGCAATATATTTAATATCTTATGATATAATATAATAGATTTATAATAATTTAATATAATAATTAATTAATATATTATATATATTTTTTGCTTTTTGGAGGGGAGAAGGTAGGGCAATTAGGGTTAAGTGACTTGCCCAAGGTCACAGGGCTAGTTTTGTGTTAAGTGTCTGAGGCCACATTTGAACTCAGGTCCTCCTGACTCCAAGGCTGGTGCTCTACTCACAGCTCCACATAGCCACCCCTCCCCATCCTCTTTTAAGGATAATATTGCATTAATGGTCAAAATGTTGCTATCATGAGTCAGGCCATCAGATGTTAGCATAATATCATCATTGTAATGTTGATAGAATATGCCCATAGAGGCCAGGATGGTATCTAGATCATGGGCAACCGAACCACGGCATATGGTAGGGCTGTGTATATACATACACACACACAACACTATACATAAAGACACAATACAGATATCTATATACACATATCTATATCTATCTATCTATCAATCAATCAATCTATCTATCTATCTATCTATCTATCTATCTATATCTCCATAGGGTAGGACCTAGAAAATCCATCACTATCCATCCCATATAAATGCAAACTCATTGTGCAAACCCTCTACTGTGGGAATATTGAAAAGGCCTTAACTAGATTTAATATAATATTCCATTGTCCCAATTTTGTGCTCAGTCTAAGAGAGTTACTATGTCTGGGTTTAATTCATGGTCACAAGCCACTGTGATAACTGGCTCTTAAAAGGGACCTGAGTTCGTTATATCATATTTACATTAAATAAGTCCATAAACAGATAGATACTGTAATCAAAATTATAAATTGGAGTATTAATTTTGGGTTCATAATTTCCTATTGACCTTGAATTAGGTTTTGAAAGATGACAATGTAATATAATGTAAGGAAGTATGTAAATTGTTATAAGATAAATAATTTGGGAAAGATCCTAACAGTTGTGGGGATCAGGAATGGCTCCATGTAGGAAGTCGTACTTCAGCTAGATTTGAAAGAAACTAGAGATACTGGCAAGCAGAAATATATAGACAATGCATTACAACCATTGTCAAAATCTTTGCAAAGCTATGAAGACAGGCAATAGAATACCATGTATTAGAAGTAAAGGAAACCTTATTTGAATAATAATAAAAGAAATAATGAAAAAACCTTCTCTATCTTTTTAAGTCTGGTGTTAGCAGTCTTGATTAATACTTAAATCCCTTTATACTATTCACTATTAGTATTATTACATTTAAAAATCTGTTTTTTTAGAAAGTCCAACTATTATTAGTTTGAATATTAGGATTTACATTCTTTGTCTTTTAAAATTTCACTATTTTATTTTTTAGAATTCCCATCAGTCCCCAACCCATTCTCACCTGGGTGAAGGTGAGGACTTCTTACAAATCTCATTGAATTATTTCCCCCTTTCCCTATGATGTTATTATTTTTTTTTCCAATTCAGACTCCATCAGAAAATACAGAACCATTACTTATTGAACTAGAAGATGACTCTATGACCAGAATAGCAATCCACAGAATACCACTAACCCTGAGAAGCTACAGTGAATTGAACTAGAACTTGAAATTGAAATAGAACCAAGCTTCCAACCCTCTGAGGAATGCTAATAAATCATGAAATATCAGCAAAGGTTTAGATATTTCCAATATGATGATGCAGTTGGAGCCCAGGAGGGATTTAGAGAACACTTAAGTTCACACATGATCAAGACCTTAAGTTTATACAAAATAGCAGATGGTGAACTTGCAATTCAAGAATAATTCACTTTTCTCTTTAATTTTTTAGATTGTGTTCTACTTGAGTAATATGTATATCGCTAGAATTATTTATCTGTGTTACTTTAAGCTAATATTGTGTTCTTTTTCAGTTTAATCAAACTTAATTTACTCTTGCTTCCTTTGATATTATGATTTCTCCTTGCTTTGTTTTATTTCATTTGAAGAACATTACATATTAACCCCCTTATTTTAGTTGTGTGTGAATATTTCCATTTGAAGTATCTTTCTGGAAAACAATGTCTTGGTGGGGCAGAGCCAAGATGGTGGAGTAGGAGCAGCAAGAAACTGCAGCTCCAACACAGCCACATCAAATACCCAAAAAATATGACTCTAAACAAATTCTAGACTGCTAAAATGCACACAGATATACTTCCTGCTGAAGGCAGCTCGGCTCAAAGCACAACCATCTCAGCTCTGAGAGCCAAAACCAGCTCAGCCTGAAACAGCAGCTTTTGCCAGGGGGCAGCTGGACAAGACAAGCCCTGCCATTGGCTGGAGCTTCAGGAGAGCACATCTGTGGCAGCTGTGACAGTATCCAGAATTATCAAGCCATAAGAAAAAAGGACTAAGGTTAGTGGAACTTGGCTGAAAACCAGGGAAGAAAAGCATGTCTGGCCAAATCGCCTCCAGGGCAAAGAACCAGGGGAAGCGTTGGTTCTGCACCCACCTCCACATTGCCGCTACAGAGCCCCCGGCCTGCAGACAGCAGGGGGGCAAAGCAATCATTCAGAGGCCAAGTGCTCTCGCCTTGAGCAGCCTCAATCCGGATCATGGTTTTGGGTGGTGGTCCTGGGTTTTCTTTTTTTTAGTGAGCCGGAGCTGGGGAGGGACCCAGCAGCCTCCTAAAAGCCTGGGTAGCTGGGAAAACCCCAGCAATTTGAGACAGAGCTGTTCCCTCTGGAAGCAGAGTTCCACAGAACTAAAAAAATATATATACTGAATGGCGACCATGAATAAGCTTTTAGGAAGCAAAGTAAGAACAGCAACCAAACTCTACATCCCTTCTTCAGGGAAAAAAAGGAACAAAGCAGGGAATGGGAGGAAGACAACACAGTCAGAACTCCCACACCAAAAGCTTCCAAGAAACATGAAGATTTCTAAAAAGCTAGAGATCAGCTGAAGAAAGATTTTGAAAACCAAATGAGAGAAGTGGAAGAAAAA
>CM053587.1:126237908-126264008 GCA_028646515.1 Pseudochirops corinnae
CAGAGGGGAAAAAAAAGAAAAGAAAAAAACTATCCCCTCCTCCTCACAGAAAGCCCCATTTCCACTTGCTCTGTAGTCAAGCTTTTTTAACAAAGCTCTGAAAGGTGAATTATACTAACTTGGGGCTAAACAATAATCTCAATGCTGCTAAAGGATTTGCAATGTTTTCAACATCCTCTTAAATTTCGGTGTCCTGGATCAAAGGCCAAGTCATAAGACCCAAATTACACCTCTCACATTAATACCTATGCTCCCTTCCTTGAGAATGTGGTTGTTGTCATGCAAGAGTATTTTAAAGTGATTTCAAAATGTGAATTATGATTATTACTCACTGGTATTATCTTCTGTATTATCAACATCTCCCTGTGTCTATATGTTAATAGTAATTTACATAGTGACTGAGATATGATTCTATCTATAGAAAGATGTCTTCTCCAATGTGATCTTGAGTTAAAAATCAGATGCTATGAGAAAATGAAAATTACTTAAGAACTGTTTTTAAAGCCATTCTGTTTTATAGCTTGGAAGGATTTGCTTTTAAGAATCCAGTTGATTCCGGTGACTCATTAAGTAAGGCAATATTTAAGTAGTTTCACAGCTCAGAGGTAAACACTGACCAGTTCTTAATAAACAGTCCCCAAAATATCTTTTAATACTTCCCCACTTTCATCTTCATGGCCCTTCCAGCAGGAAATGAACTTATCTCCCTAAGAAGTGCAGTCTGGTACTGTATTTAATGAAGTAAATAAGACTATAGTGCATACAATTACAGTGGAGACACATTAATGGCTCTGTTGTTGGGAGATAACATGTGGACATTAACAAGCATTGCTGTAAGTGTTCACTGCTATAAGTATTTTGACTCAAAAGGAAAGTGCATGCTTTAGGATGTATCCATATCACATACAGGATGTACATCTCATATGATCTTGCTACACTAGCAAATTAATCCATGTCAGGAAACTAAAGGTTGATGAATGAACATTGTCTGCCTATCTGTCTGTCTGTCTGTTTCTCTCTTTAATTTAGAGAGTAAATTTGAGGGAGAATAGTAATTAGCATTGTCTCTGGGACCTTGTATTTCTTTCAGATGGATTTCTAAGAAAGTTGTTATAAAATTCACCTACACAGAATGTTCTCTGCAATGACATCTCTCATGTAATTTTGGGAGATGGTATGATTGGCTTCTCTTGTAAATGAGAATAATAAAATATTTGAAGCTTTTTCTCAGTAATGTTAATAGATTCACATTGATCAACTGAAATTTTATACCCATCTTTGTTCAGGGGATGATTGGAGTTAGTTAGAGATATAATCTGTAAATCAGTGAACAAAAGTTCACTGTTGTGATAGCAATATCCTTAGTACCTGTATCTGAGTCAACTAGTCATGAGATCAAAGGAAGAGACCTCCAAGACCAACTAGTCAAACCTCTTTCATTTTACAGATGAGGTAATAGAGGTTCAGGATGATTTAGTGACTTAGTCAAGGTCATAAAGATAGTAAACATTATAGGCTGTTTCTAAGCCCTTGGTCTCTGGCAGATAGTAATAACATTTTAAATCTGTTGTCTCAGAACTACTAGGAAATAATTAGAAAAAATAAAAATGTTCCATAGACCTTACTCTTCTTTTTCACTTTTTCTATCTCATAAAGAAAGTAAGCATTTTCTCATCTTCTATTGGTGTTCTTCTAATTATCTGGAGCTGGTCTACGGCTCCTTACTGATTTTAGACTAGCTCAGTTCAAGCCATCTTCACCAACTGATAAATGCCATTCAAAAAGCAGGCAAGTCAGCCTAGCTGAAGCATCAGAGCATCTTAGGGGCTAGCTGGCAGGAAGCAAATGTCAGGTAAATTAAAGCACCACTGCTAATACCTTGACTACTATCTCCCTTAAGACACTAGTGTAGAGAGTGCAGAATCCTGAACATAAGAACCTTGGGAATCACGATGTCCTCCAAGTCAGTAGATCTGCTCCCAGTATTGCTCCTACAGCAATAACTGAAGAGAGAAATCCATGTGGAGAAGGAACCCGTCGTCCTTATCACCACAATCAATATCCATTCACCAACTAAAACCAATAGTTAGATGGGCACAAGAGCCATGATAATGGCAGCATCTCCATGACAGTATTCTTGATTTCCTCTCAGTACTCACAACCTTTATCTGGAGTGGTTGCTTTTGTGGAGAAGGGGCCAATTATCCCCATCAACTGCCAGTCACCTTCCATTTATAAGCCCCACAAGTGATCCTAGCTAAAGCAGCAAGGCACAGTGAGAGAGAGACCAGAGTCAGTGTGTGCTGGACAGGTCAATCTACCACCACCATCTTCCTTTACACTTTGGGCTCTGACACCAAAGGCCTTTGGAGTAGTGAAGCTTATAGCCTCATGTCTGAAGCCAATTTCTTGTGCAGCAACCCCTCTGTAAATACAGCCACCCACTTCTCCTATAGTTACACTTATCAAACATATAGAAAAGCAAGTTCTTGTCACCAGTCTTTGCCACAGTCACATTATTCAATATATATACATATATATGTATAATTCATATACTATATATGTTAAATTACATATTATATATAAATTATATTAAAAAATATATAAATTTAATATATATATATATATAAATAGAGAGAGAGAGCGAGAGAGACACACACACTTCCCTATATATTGTTTCCCCATTCAAATTTCAGCAGTTTGAGAGTGTTATATATTGCTATTTGTATCCCCAGTGCTTAGTGCAGTGCATTACAAATGGTAAGTAATTAATAAATGCTTTATTCATTATTCATTCATTCTTTTTTAAATGTTACCTATAGATACAATAGCAATTTTCTTCAACACAAATCTTTATGTATTTTTTTTTAATTGTCAGAATTCACTGGTGGTGGCAAGAGGGGAAGTGGATGATATTAAAGGCATACCTTTTTTTTTTTTTTTAACCTTTCTTTGTTGCCCCAGTACAAAGAGCCTGGAAGAGTCCCTGATAAATACTTGTTGACTGACTGACATAAAACAATATTAATGGAATAAAGACATTGCTTTTTCTCCTTCCTCTCAGCTATATGGTGTGATTGTCTATAATTAAAGGTGTTTCTAAAACTTAGTACCTTTCTCCTGCTCAGAACAGTTTTGGAATAGGTCAGTTCAGAGGGTCACACTTCTGGAAAGGGCATTGATAAGTTGAACAGAAAATAGATCAATGATTCTTAAACTGTGGTTTATAAACTTCTTGTTTTTATTTTAACAACCATATTTTAATATAATTGGGGTCCTTTGTAATCTTATTTTATTTTATACATTTAAAAACTATTCTAAAAAGTAATACATAGGTTTCATCAGGCTGCTTCAGAGATCCTTGTTAGGGGAAAAAAAATGTTAACAACTCCTGTGCTAGAAGGCAACCAGAACCCTAAGATACACCATATGAGGCATGTTGTTGAGCTGGATCTAAAGACTAACTTATCCGTTTACTAGCTGTGTGAACTTGTATAAGTTATATGGGACTCACTTTTCTCATCTCTAAAATAAGAATAAGAAGACTTGTTGCTTTTGTTTCATATGACTGTTATTAGGATCAAATGAGTTGTTGCAAGTAACATGTAGCAAATCTTAAGGTAATACATATATATATATGTATATTACAAATGCATTTGTATATTATATATGTGTATATGAATTACAAATATATTAGATAATTGTTTTGTTATCATCTTTGACAATTGATGGAACTGATGATATTTATATTGAAGAATCTTGAAGAATTCTTGGCTGGAAAGGACCATAATAATCATATTCGATTACTTGAATGGCTTTCAGATAGAGGAAGAATTAAACTTATTCTTGGTCATGGAAAACAGGGCAATATATGAAAGTTGTAAATAGTATAAGCTTGATTGGATCTAAAAGTAGATTGAGATGCTTTAGAAGCACCGATGCTTTCCCTCCCAGGAGGTGATTAAGCATAGGTTGAATGATGTCTGAATGCATATGTGGTGAATAATGGGAAAACAATTTTCATAATCCTTTTTTTTCCTAGTAAAAGAAACAAAACATTGAAAAAAATGATTTTAGAGTCATAAAACAAGTCCCCCTGCATAGTTCATAAGTGGACCCTAAAGTTTTAGATAGAAAGTAAGAATATCTCAGTCAAATTTGTGGAGAGAAAGCAAATGCATAAAGTTAATTCAGCAGAGAATAAGAATAAACCTATTTTTTTCTTTTTACATTTATTCCAACTTAGCAACCCTCTTAGAATCGGCCTGGTGAGATAATGGCAAACTTGTGAGAGAAAAATATATGTATCATCTGGAAGGAAATTGCTAAGTCATGCAAGGTGAATTAATTCTTCCAGTCTATCAGGCAAAATTTAGGGAATATTTATGGAACTGAGACAAAGTAAAAAGAAAGCCAACCTAGTAGACATCTGTAAATAGTTCCTCAGATGCACTATGTAACCACTAAGTATGCTAATACTTTTGTCTGAGTCACTCTGACTGAGTTAATTATTTAGGGGATATAGAATAGAGTCAAGAATGTCCAACCAAATTAAAAACATAGGGAACATCCAAGAGTCAAGTTCAATTTTCAAGTTCAGGGAGGAAACAGACATCAGTATCTATAGTAACATAAATAGAGCAAACAGAAAGTGTACTTAGAAAACTGGGATCAAGTTGTCATGCCAAAGTCAGGAACAGTGAATGTAGTGAACAGTGAAAAATAAAAAATGTAATGATACCTCAATAGCAGAGTTAGAGTCTGGCCTAGGGAAACATCTTGTTTTAGGTTCACAAATTATAATAGAGTAGGAGTTCAGAGGTAGATTACCTGAAGAGAAAATAATACTTTTCAGAATTAAATACCTATTTTCTCTCCCTTAACTTGCAAAATGGGTTCAGGTAAGTTCCTTTGTGACTAGACTGGTTCCTCTGATACATGATTCTTTTGGATAGTTCCCAATACCAACTTCTGTCCTGGAGTATTCAATCTAGACCAGTGTATTAGTATTATTTTCTGAATGGGTCCATATAAAGCTTTGTGAAAAAAATAAGGACGATATCTTTTTCAATTTGACCTAGGATGTCATATAGATTCATAAACTTTGAACTAGAAAAGACCTGAAATATCTTCTAATCCAGTAGTTTTCACCCTTTGGGTATAGGAATCCTACCAAGCCATAGAGATATTACAAGTGATCTGACAATCCACTGACAAACAAATGTAACTTTTGAGAATTAATAAATATGTCTCATGTAAATTATTATAAATAAATAACTAGTTTCCAATATATGTATATAATACTTTTCCCTGAGGGATTCCACTTAAAAGTGTTTTTCAACTCATAAAAAATTTTGTCATGTATTTTCTTAAACAATTATGCTAATTATCAGTTAATTTCTTGGAGCCTCATTTGCTTAATTTGTAAATAGTGATAATACTTACAGCAGTACTTACTTCAAGGTTGTTATAAGGATCAAATAAGATATTTTTTGAAAGTGTTTTTTACATAGTAAAAACTATACCTTAACATCAAATATGATTATTTTTGTTCCTACTAATGGTACCACTTCTATCTTGTTAAGCTTCACAGAAGTTAAAAAGTTTCTTTATATTCAAAAAGACTAAGAACCTCTGACATAGTCAAAACTCACAGATCAAAAAACTGAGATTCAAACAATTTAAATCACTATTGTAAGGACACTCAAAACATAAATAACAGAGCTTCAATTTGAAGAAAGGTCTTATAAATCCAAAGCCTCTGCTTTTCCCACTATATGATGCTACTTGTCTTGTACTTCTAGACAGCTTGATATTACCGTGACAACCTTGAGATAATGGTGGAAACCAAGCATTTATATTATTGTATAGTACTTGCTATATTCAAGTATTATACTAAATGTTTTAGAATTCTCTGTCTTTATCCTCACAATAAATTTGTGAAGAGGTTGCTGTTATTATACCCATTTAAAATTGTGCAATCTGAGACAAAGAGAGGTTAAGTGACATGCCCAGAATCACACAGTTAATAAGCCTCTGGGTCCAAATTTAAACTCATCTCTTCCCAACTCTGTGTCAGTACTCTCTAAATACTGCAGAAACAAGTTGCCTCTATTGTGGATAGATTTGAGTATGGCTAACCTGAATAAACTATGAGAAATTGTGTTCTTATGAAAACCCATGTTCTTCATATCATGGTAAAAGTAAGAAAAAAATCAACTAATCAACTTACTATTCTTGTCCCAAATAGTCCCAATCACAACTCAGTCAATATACCCCTCCTAACATTATACTTCCCACAGTCATTATTGCACTCCACACATTTGTCTTTTCTTACTGCACCACTATCCATCTATCATTTTTTGCTTAATCCAATTGTAAGAGCATAAATGGACAGTAATATTTAGTTTGGTTATAGACTATGGATATAATATGGCTCTTCAAGCATAATTGCTTAGTTCTTCCTTTATTGCATAAGTAATAAAAATTGTATTAACTAAACCAGAAAATGTATATTACTGAGTTCTTCAGCAATTCTACATTTGCTTCCTAGATATGTTTCCCAAAGATGATAATCACTGTTTTGTAATATCTTAACTATATTTATATCATAATTCTTGGAAATAGATATCACACAGTATCCAAAACTAACAAGCAAATATAATTATGTATGTATCTATACATTCAAACTACCCTGGCCCTCACTGCCTGGAAGGCCAGTTAGGTTAGAGTCCGTTGCACCCACCTCCTCCCCACCAGAGTTCTCTCCCATCCTTAAATGTTTAGGCTCTATGCAAATATCTCCAAGCCCTGCCTATGGAGCTTCCCAAGTTTAGTGCATATGATTCATTAGACCCTGGTTACATTTAGCCATTGAGTTAGATTAGTATTTATATAGAAATACTTACTTCAAAAGATAAAGATACAAATATAAAAATTTATTCCAACAACACATCAAAGGCAAAATCTCCTCCCCTTTGCACCAATTCAGTCTCTGCCAAAGGGGAAGGAGATTAGCATCTCAGTTCTTCTATAGCATATTCCTAGTTACAAGTATAAGCATTCTCCCTTTGATCTCAAGTCACAGGCAACTTGGATTGGATGACTATACCATCCTTTCTGAAATCTTCACTCCAAGGTTGCCACGGTTCCTACTGAGCCTGGTGGAGATCACTGCTGAGACCTGAAACCAGGAAGGAAAATGATAAAATAAATAAAGAATGAATGAATGATTAAATGAACAAATAAACAAACAAACAAAAAAACAAACAGAAAAAAATTCCCCCAGGCTAATTTCTCAGAACCAGGGTACGCAAAAGGAGAGTATAATGTTAATAGAATGGAAGGTCTTCCCTTTCCCCTTTGTATTGGCAAGAAAGCAGGTATTTAGCACCTTGTTTCAAGTTAACACCTTGTCTAAGCTATTTAATTAATACAGAAGTAGTTAACATGTTGGGATGAAGTTGCTGATGTAACATAGGGGCAGAACAGGGAGGAGCTAAGGCATATAAAAGGAAAAGCCCCAGCTGGGAATGGCAGAATTTCCTGGAGGCTAGACCTTCTGCTGAGACCTTTCTTCTGCTGAGACCTTTCCTTTGGGAATTTTTGCTGAGAACTTCCAAGAACCAGCTGAGTTGCTACCACAAGTGAAAGAGGAGGATCTCTGCTTGAGGGAGCCTGTTATGTTGTGAGGGCTTGGGAATGGGGATGTTCACTGCATTAACCATGTGTACCAACTTCATGGCTACTGTAATGACTTTGGCTTTCTGGTTCTGTGACTCAGTTTTCTGGTATTTGAATAAAGGCTTTGCTTCTGCCCTCCATGTGGAGAGTCTGCTACATTTTATAATTCACAACTATACCAACATATTCATAACCACTGTAGGAATTGTAAATATTGCATTATTGTTACAAAGAGAAGGGGAAAGAAATCCTTCCTCTCTGACCAGTTTAGTTCATTGAATCTATGCATTGAACAAACTGTTGTCTTCACCCTCTGAACACAGCAAATATTAGTGGATAAAAAGAGAACAAAACAAATGGCTCTGTCTCAAAAGCCTTAAAAACACAAGAAGCTAATTAAAGGGGGATATTTTCACCCAAATAGCAGGGGAAACAGAAGTGTCCATTTAAAAAGGAAAAATCTTTGGAACTATTCCACAGGCCTTTCAAGGTCACTTCTGTGTTAGCTGAATTGGGTATGTACAGACAAGACTAGGTTACATACACTCATGCTTATTTTCTCCATCATTTCAATGTAAGCTCTTTGAGAATACAAATTGTTTAATCCTCAGGATTTCTATCTTAGTTATTAGCATATATCTGGAACATACATAGTACTTTAAAATGTTAATTTATTAATTGGAGTTATCCTTAATACTTCCCTCAATCCCACTGACACACATACCATCTGCTGTCAAGTGTGGTTGATTCTACCTCCACAGCATCTCTTTCATACAATCCCTTCTTCCCACATAGATGGCTTTATCAACTCATACCAGGGGTATTGAAGAGGACCCTGGACCCTAATTGGTCTCCCTGATTTCCCATTCCAATACTTTATTTTTTTTTTAAAGTTGCTATTTTGATATTATCAAAACCAATCCAATTATATTATCCCTCTTCTAAATATTTTCAGTTGATCCCCTTTTCTTCCTGAGTAAAACACAAGATTCTTTTTTATAAATAATTTATTTTTAATTTTCAACATTCATTTCCGTAAGATTTTGAGTTTTACTTATTTTTTTTTTGGAGGGGCAATTGGAGTTAAGTGACTTGCCCAAGGTCACACGACTAGTAAGTGTTAAGTGTCTGAGGCTGGATTTGAACTCAAGTCCTCCTGAATCCAGAGCCAATGCTCTTATTCACTGAGTCACCTAGTCACCCCCAAAACACAAGATTCTTAATCTGGCATTTGAAGCCTTCCATAATATAGATATAAAGGCTCCCATAATAATTTAGTCTTTCCAAGTTCATTCAGCCCCTTTACATTCTCTGTTCTAGTGAAACTGGTTGACTTAATGTTCCCTCTCTGTGATATCCCATCTTCTTTCCCCATGTTCTTGCCCAGTTAGTCCTCAGTGTCTGAAATGAATTTCCTATTTACTTGTGTTCTTTAGAATCCTTTGCTTCCTTCAAAGAGTAACGCTATTGGTAGTATTCTTACCCCCTTACAATTAATGTGTGTAATTTTCTCTATATTTTTTTTTCATTTATCATTCTAGATTATAGATTTAGAGCTAGAAGAGATTTTAGATATCATCTGTTCCAACTCCTTCATTCTACAGATGAGAAATCTAAGGCATAGAGATAAATGATGTGCTCAGTCACAAGAGAGAAAAGGCCAAAGCCGGATAGAAAGCAATATTCTCTGACCATTCCTAATGCTTTCTTCACTACATCCTGCTAACTATCCTCCCTGTTGAATGTAAGCTTCTTGAATATAGGGAAAAGTTTGTTTTTATTCTCTGTATCCCCAGTCTGGCTACATGCTTTATACACAGCTAATATATAATATACATTTGATAAAAATTAATTGAAATCCAGATCTTACAATAATAAATCCAGTGTCATTTAAATGCATCCCATTATTTTTCTTATATCATGTTTATGTGTATTTGCTTAGCAGAAGAGTTACTTTGACCAAACATAAGCACTTATTTACTTATTTTACAAAAAATAGTAACAATGTTGATTTTTCACATTTAGCATATTAGAACCAGGAATGCAGAAAATTTAGAAATCATATTTCAAGCAGTACTAGCTGCTCTGATAACCTAGCAGTGAGGAAAGAAACAGGGGGAAAACACTCACAGTACCATAAGGTATAATAATTGATGTACATAATGATAACCTTGAATCATCAAGAAAATGTCAAATTATGTTAAATATATTTCCATGAAAGAATCAGGAAAGTGGATAATTTATTTGAGAAATATTTTTTTCAAAATGTTCACAATGATAATTATTGGATACTTTTAGGGGTAATCTTTAGCTATCATGGAATTTCAGTTAACATAACACAGGTAAGTTTCCAGTGATGTTAGATACATTGAATAAATGGTTGTTGAAAGATTGACTGATAGAATGCCCATGTGATTACTTCCTATTTATCTGAATTAGATGCTTAGAGAAAGACAGCATAGCTTAATGAATAGACACCCAACCTCAAGGCCAGGAAGATATGAGTTTAACTTAAAACTGGTCACATAGTGACTGTGTGACTTTGGACTATTCAAATTATTAATGCAACCTTCTTTGCAATTTATGAGTTTAGAGAGTTTTCTAGGGCACTTAGAGTTTGTGAGAATTTCTTTTTGGCATTCTTTAAGCCAGTGAAATCATAGGTCTAGTCCTTATCTTTATATGTGAAAAACAAACTTATTTTGAATTCTGAAGTTTTAAATTTGGTATTGTGTCATTGTGCAGCAAAGAACAAGACTGAATTTGCTCTGAGAGTCTATTTTGCATAGCTGTGAGTTTGTGGTAGTCTGGGGAGTCTCAAGCAAGGACATAACTAGGAAGTGTATGTGTTCCCCTTTGATAAGCAAAGGGCTTTCTTGAAGGGAGGCTATCTCCTTTTATTATGATAGATATGATTCTGGAACATTTTTTTTCTTCTCACAATCTGCCATTAGTGATATAAGGTCCATAGTAAAAAAAAATCTCTTTTATAGTAATTAAAAGTCAGGATTTACAAGGCTTTGAAAGATGTGTTGGTTTCTGAGCTTATCAAATGGCTTCACCAAAGAAAAAGAACTGGACTTCAGTTAGTTACACTATTGAATATGGGAAATGTCTCTACAACAAACTGTAATGTCAATATTGTACATATCTTCCAAGAATCTTTTACAAACTTTAAGACATTTTATTTCCATTCTCAATCAACACATCTAAAAGAAATACACTTTATAATTCAATACTTTGTTATAATCCATAATTTTCTCTATAATTTCTTCACATTTTTTTTGATGTCATTATTTAGTCAGTGCTTAGAATTTTGTGTAGTACTTTGTGAGCACTTAGTAAGTGCTTGTTTTTTAATTATTGGAAGAATTTTTTTTCTTTATTTTTCCAAATACTTCAGCATTTCAAAGGACTAGTGCATTTATCAGAGAATGTACCTCCTCCCCAATGTAGATTCACACATTCCTAATAGAACCATATTCTATCACTTAGTATTTGTTAAATCTTGGCTTTTGGTGAGACCTGTAATTTTATTGGTATAGGGAGGGAATTTTGTGAGGAAATTCCTTCAATCAATGGAGATTAGCATCTGTTCTGCATCTTAGAGCTCTCAAATTGCTTAGGATAATGAGAGTTGAAGAGACTTGTTCAGGGTGACACAGATAATTTATATCTGGATATACTCTTACCCAGGTCTTCTAGACTCTTAGGTCACCTTTATATTCACTATGCTATACTGCCAACTTTTAGTAATTTCTTCTCTATTTGGTATTGTAGCTCATAAAATAAGAACTTGCTATTTGATGACCAAGTTATGAATATCATATTTTTCTGGATATGTTTGGATTAATCCTCATACATCCATGATTCATCACCCATCCAATAACAAAACTCTTTCAGTTTCACAGAATCTGTTAGAGCTTGTGCTCTGCTAACATGCCATTTGAAACATCTGAGTTACCTGAGCATTGATAAAGCTTCAGAAAAGGATTGTAAATTGGAACAAACCAAATGATCTTGTGTACCTGGGGTGCTTAAATTTTCTGTGTGTAATGGACCTTTTTGGCAGGCTGAAGTCTACGAAGCTTTTATCAAAATAATGTCTTTAAAAATCATGATTTAAGAAAATATAAAATTTCAGTTAGATGTCAGTGAAAATTTTATACATACGTAGAACATGTTTGTGTGTGTATAATATATACATATAGTGTGTGTGTGTGTGTGTGTGTGTGAGAGAGAGAGAGAGAGAGAGAGAAAGAGAGAGAGAGAGAGAGAGAGAGAGAGAGAGAGAGAGAGAGAGAGAGAGAGAGAACTATTCCCAGACCCACTGTGGGGGAATCTATGGAAACCAGTTTAAGAAACTTTCCCTGAGCACTCTTGGGCAAACAGATTTCAGTGGTGATGCAAAGAATACTGTAATAGCAAGCACCATAGCACATCCAGGAAGGTCTGCTTGTACAGGTTCTTTTAATCTGCTTTATAAAGGAAAGACAGCTTTAAAGGGGTTAAAAATCCTACTTTAATTGCAGAGAAAGAATTAAGTATAGAAAATACAAGCAGAGAAATTATCACACAGATAAACAGACAGGGCTCCACCTGTCTGAACTTAGCAATGTTACTAAATACTTTACATATATCACTGGATCAAGGGAACACAGAAATCTGAGGAGTTGAGGTGGTTCTGAACATATGGTTACTCAGAGTCTCCACTGGAAATCAAAAGGTCCCTCTCATGAGCAAACCCCCTGAACAAAATACTAACCACCCAGAATATATAACACTGGGCCTCTGATTGGCTCAGAGTCAGAAGACACAAAACTTACTGACTCAGCACAACTGTGAATTATCAGGATTCAAAGGAGATTAATGCTTACAATTTAGCCTGACCCTTGGAAACTGAACTCCAAAAAGAAAACAACAAAAATGCCACCTTGCTTGTGCTTACAATACTAACAATCTAATGAATCAGTAATGTAAATTTTTGTCATTCTTTCATTAGTCTCTTTCATTTAAATGTTTTATTTATCATATTTCATCTAGATTTTATTTAAATATTTTATTTAAATATTCTTATGCATGCAACTCTCACACCCTGCAGTCTACACCTCTGAACCAGCACTCCTACTCTGGGCTATTGGATTCCCAGTTTTCTAATTGGTGAGAGTCTATCAAAACTTCTTGGATACAGACCTACCATCCTGCTCTTATTCTATAGTCCTCATCATGCCTTGTCATATGTTCAATCTGCTCCCTTGCAACAAGTTCCAGAAACAGTAAATGAATGTCAGCTCTCATTCCTCAGAATAATATCTCAATAATTGTTTTTTTAATGACACCACTCATCATCCCTGTGAAATTCCTGAATGCAAAAACCCTCTTTAGTCCTAACTACCCTATGAGAAAGTATACTCCTCAAAGGCACTGACTCTTTCTCTAGTTGTTATTGTTGCTACTGCTTATATTTGTGTCCCAAAGTTTAGCACAGGCCCTAGCAAATGGTAAACACTGAGCAATTGTTTTGTATACATTCATTCTTTCTTTTCTGACATTTTACTTGTCTCCGTCTTGATGTACCTGGTACTAATACTGTTTTTATGTTTGCATATTTTGGTCTTGAGGTTTAATTTCGTTGAAGTAAAAATTTTCTTTTGTGGAATGCCAGGGCGACTGATACAGATCAGCTCCAAGGCTACATTATGGAGGATGCAACCTATGATTTTTGAAAGAAATTAGGAATTCTAAGAAGAAAAGGTAAGAAAGGTATGCATCCTATGCATAGGAGTAATGTATAAAAATCAATAATTCAAATCAACAAGGAATTGTTGTCTACTCTGTGCAAAGCACTTTATTTAGAGCTGAGGATGCCAAGGAAGTAAGAAAAAAAGAAATAAAATGGTTTCTTCTATCAAGAAGTTTGCAGTTCAATTGGAAAGAAAATATGCAAGCAACTATCTATAAATTTGAGACATGCAGTATAAATAAGAGATAATCATGGAGGCAAGGTTCTAGCATTAAGGAGAATTGGGACAGGCTTCCTGGGAAGAACTGATTTTTGCTAGGACATAAAGGAAGCCAGGCAAACAAAGAGATAGCGATGAGGAAGAAAATAATTTTAGGCACAGGACTACCCAGTAAAAATGTCCAGAGCTGTGAGATGAAGTGTTATTATGTGAGGAATAGTAAGAGAGGCAGTATTACTGGATCATACAATGTGTGGAAGGGAATTGAGTGTTAGAAAAGTTAGGGCAAGGCAAGAATATGAAGTGCTTTAAAATAGAAACAGAAAATTTTATATTTGATTCTGGAAGTAATATGAAGCCATTTTGTATATTAAATGTGTGGGACTGGAGGGTGTGGAGAAAATGAAATGATCAGACCTGCTGTAACAACAATGCAATATTCATAATGACCATGGTGGCTATGAATATGCTGGTACAGTTGTGAATCACAAAAAGTAACAGGCTCTCCACATGGAGAACAGAACCAAAGCCTTTATTCAAATACCAGAAAACCAAATCCCAAAAGCAGAAGGTCAAAGGCATTACAGTAACCATGAAGTTGGTACACATAGTTAATGCAGCAGACACGCGCATTTACAAGCCTTCACAACAAAACAGGTTCCCTCAAGCAAGGATCCTCCTCTCCTCAGTCACTCCCTCAAACAGTGATCTTCCTCTCCTCACTCACAATAGCTGCTATGCCTCCACACTGCTTGTTTCCAGCAGTTTTGGCTCCCAGCAGTTCTTGTTCCCAGCAGTTCTCAGCAGAAATTGTAGCTAGCTCTCAGAAGTTCTCAGCAGAAGTTTTCAGAAGAAATTCTCAGAAGGAAAATCTTAGCAGAAGTTCTGGCTGGCTCTCAGAAGAACTTCTGTCACCACAAGTTCTGTTCTCCAAATCTCTTCTCTCTCCAGCCTGGGACTCTCCTTATATATAGTATTAGCTCCTCCCTGCCCCACCATTTCCTATTATGTCAGCAAGTGTATCTCTCTGTGGGATTCACAAATTCTGGGTCTTAATACTTGAAACAATTATAAACTTGAAAATAAGTGCTAAGTACCTGTTAGCTTGCCAATAAAGGGGGCATAGAAGATCTTCAAATGCCATTACCATTACACCTGCACTTTAGGAACATCAATTTGACAGCTGAGTAGAGGATGGACTAGACTAGGCAGAATTTAAGGCAGGCAGATTAATTAAAAGGCCACTGTATCAACTGGGTATGCAATTGAAAAAGCTAGAAAAAGAACAAATTGAAAATCCCCAATTAAATACTAAATTAGAAATAATGAAAACCGGAGAGATTAATAAAATTGAAATTAAGGAAACTATTGAATTAACAATTAAAACTAAGATCTGGTTTTATGAAAAAAAACAATAAACTTGATAGGCCTTTAGGCAATATGATTAAAAAAAGAAAGAAGAAAACCAAATTATGAGTATCAAAAATGAAAAGGGTGAATCTACCTCCAATGAGGAAATTAAAACAATAATTAGGAATTATTTTGCCCAATTGTGTGCACATAAATTCGACAATCTTAGTGAAATGGATGAATATATACAGAAATGTAAGTTGCCCAGATTAACTGAAGAGAAAGTAAATTATTTAAATAACCCCATCTCATGAAAAAAAAGAAAGAAGAAAACCAAATTTTGAGTATTAAAAATGAAAAGGGTGAATCTACCTCCAATTCATATACCACAACTTATTTAGCCATTCCCCAATTGATGGGCATCCCCTTAATTTCCAGTTTTTTGCCACCACAAAGAGAGCTGCAATAAATATTTTTGTGCATATGGATCTTCCACTTCTATGATTTCTTTGGGGTACAACCCCAGAAGTGGTATTACTGGGTCAAAGGATATGCAAATATTTATAGCCCTTTGGGCATCATTCAAGATTTCTCTCCAGAATGGTTGTATCAGTTCACAGCTCCACCAACAATGCATTAGTGTTCCAATTTTCCCACATCTTCTCCAGCATTTGTCATTTTCCTGTTTTTTTATCTTAGCCAATCTGACTGGTGAGATGTGGTACCTCAAAGTTGTTTTGATTTGCATTTCTCGAATCAATAGTGATTTAGAGCATTTTTTCATATGCTTATAAATATCTTTAATTTCTGCCTCTGAAAATTGCCTGTTCATATCCTTCTAAGGAGGATCTTTATGCGACTGAGGTCAGGCTCCATGAACCAAAAGAATAGGATTTTGATGGGATCAAGGGTGGGAAACAGCTAGAGGTAATAGACAATGGAAGGCTAGGCTATTTTAAGGGTAACAGATTTTGTCATAAATATTTTGATAGAATCAAGGATGGGAGGTAGCTGAAGGCTACCTGGAGTAACAGACAATGGAGGTCTTTTGATCTCTGGGAACCCCATTGTCAAATGGGACAATCAAAGGTGTTCCCAGAGCCTAAAACCAATCACAAAATATATGTATGTATGTATATATGTATGCATGTATACATGAACTGAGACAAAAGATGCCCTAATTTATCATCACAAAAATATTAGTTTTGGATTGGCACATGGTAGGTACTTAATAAGAGGTACTGTTTATTATTTAACTGATTGGTGTCTGATTACAAGCCTCTGCATTTTAGCCACTATAATTTGTTGTTTTTCAGTCCCTTATTACAGATGGTGAAACTGAAACTCAGAATTGTTGATTGACTTTTTAGAAATCGTGTATCTCATAAATACAGGAGCCCAAACCCAAAGATTCTAACTTCTGAGTCCAAGGCCTTTATCCCACACAACGTGTCTTTTGAGTTACAAGAGCTCATCTTAAATATGTAAGTTATTGCTTTGTTTCATCAATACTTAAAATCAACATGATTTTATAAATGAGAAAAGGTCACTTAAGCATTTTCTTTTGGTTTCCTTGGGAAAAGCTTTGTCCACATTTGTCTCAATCCAATTATAGGCAGACAAAGCAATTTAATGCATTGTGAGATTCCTTTGTTGTGATGGTTATGCTATTTTAATGCTCAGTCACAAATATTATAGAATGAAAATGCATTTTGAAAGGCCAAATAGGAAACAAAAACCATGTACTGTAACTACTTGGTAAAAATGAATAATTTTGAGGCTTAAAAAAAAATCATCTGATGCTTTTACCATGAGGTCAATTATAGTGAGTATCTAGTGGGGAACTTGCAGGCTCCAGGCCACATATGGCCCTCTAGATCTTCAAGTAAGGCCCTTTGATATAATCAAACTGTTTGGATTCAATCAAAGGACCACACTTGAAGACCTAGAGAGCCACATGTGGCCTGGAGGCCAAAAGTTCTACACCACCACAGAGAGCAACAGAGGCAATCTTACTACACCATTTCCAATATTTTGTCATCTGAGAATCATACAACTGATTTGTAGTTTGTTTCAGAGCAACAGAATTGTAAACATAATTACATAGATAAATTGCATTTTAATATATTATTAAATTACAGTTTTAATAAGCAAGAATATTTTTAAGGCATCTTATGCTGGTTAACCTAAGTCAATTAAATTGCAATGTGTTTTCTTTCTATTTATTTAAATTTCTGTGGGTAACCAAAGGAAGTATTGTGGGTGTTAAGTGCTTGCTTCCTATTGCTTAATAGATAATTTTCCAAACCAATTTAACCTTGGAATATTTTTGCCCTTGATATAGGTTTATGAGGTTTATGAGAATGAAGAAATATTCTAAGGAAAAAGAAGGGGGAGGGGTTGAGAAATGCTGAAAAAAAAATAGGTCAGTAGTCTGTAGTATTTAAATAGAATTTAGAGGTGCAAGTGATAGTGGAAATCATCTAGCTACCCCACTGTACAAATGAGTAAAGTTATGTGGGAAGAATTTACTTACCATCTGTATGTTTGGGGGCTTAATCTTTTTAGCTATAAGATTGTGGGGATGGAATAAATGATCACTAAAGTCCCATATATCACAAAACCATTGAAATAATGATTTTAATTAATATGCAGGGTCATCATGTGTTAATCCAAAAATCCAAATTCCATACTCAGATAATATCTTTTTAACTACGTAGACAGTTCTGGGATCTGTCCTCTTCTGAAGTTTCTAACTTCAGTGCTGTTATACTTTGGAATCTAAAGTCAGAGCTCTCTTAACTCTTAGTTCAGATTCAATATTGAGTGGAAAAGAAGCATTAATGATTCACTGTACATTTAACAAAGGAGGTTTACTTTGCCCTAATAGTGTAAGGATAGGTAACAGATATTGACGGCACTTAATTCCTCTGTAAGAGCGCCACCTCATCTCCATCTGTAAACTCATCTAGTCAGTCAGCATTAAGCTATCGGAACTCCTAAGGTCTTGGGCACCCGCCAGGTCTGAGAGGCATGAAGCCTGTTTGGCTTAAGCTTTTTATTGTTGTTGTTGTTGTTGTTGTTGTTGTTGTTGTTGTTGGCTCTTGGTCAGAAAACTTGCCAGAGAACCTGTCAATCACGTTTCATATGGAAGAGGTAATATCACCTAGGAATCCATTAAATAAATGGGAGCCTAGGGAGATTGGGGAGACAGCTCTGTCAAGCTAAAGGAACTGCTATCCTAAAAGAAGTACACTATGAAAGCATTATGTCCTCTTTCTCTTTCTGCTTTCTTATCCATTTAGAATTTTATCACCTTGTCAGGCATACCTCATGTGTTACCTTGTTTTATAATTTTGTTATATTTAGCTTGCTTTCCTTACTTTGTCTTATCATTCTTTTCTTCTCTAGTTCTTCTTTCTCATCCTCTTCCCTATCTTCCTTTTATCCGCCCCCCAACCTCCCACTGAGTTCAGTCATTTCAGTTGTGTCTGACTCTTTATGACCCCATTGGGGTTTTCTTGGCAAAGATACTGGAGTGGTTTGCTTTTTCTTTCTCCAGCTCATTTGACTGATGAGATACTGAAGCAAAAAGGCTTAGTGACTTCTTCAGGGTCACAGAGCTAGGAAGTGTCTGATGCAAGATTAAAACTCAGGAAGATGAGTCTTTCTGACTTCAGGCCTGGCATTCTATCTACTGTGCCACCTAGATGCCCCAAACTAACAACAGCAACAGCAACAATTCCCACTAAGTAGTGTGTTGGTAAATGTTTAATAATTGGCTCCCAGAAAACAGAAAGCACACTTTTAAATTTAATCTAAAACATTAACATTTTCTCCATCACTTTCTTAAGTCTAGATAATCAAGATTATAATAGAGTCACTATTTGCAGTCATTATCTATTTCTAAGGAGTAAATACTCACACTAATAATTAATCAATCATCTCTGAAGAGTCATATGAGATGACTCCAATATACCCCTTCCCCCGCAATTTTTCAGGTCTAATGTTTCTCCTCTTCCCTCTTTTTGTATTTTTCTCCTTCTAACCCTTCTCCAATTTCTCTTCCTTATTTTTTTTCTGTTCTAATTTATTTCTACTTTTAACTTAAATCCTTGGGATTAACCACTTTTCTAAGGAATACAATTTAGGAAATGTATTTTTGACAGTCAGTCAAAAGGCATATATACGAGTGCTATGGGAGAGAGAGGGGCAGAGAGAGAGAGACCGAGACAGAGACAGAGACAGAGAGAGACATTAAGAGTCAGACAAATAGAGAGAGACAGAGACAGAGAGAGAGAAAGAACACAAATGTGAACACAACCATGGCTTTCAAGGAGACCATTAATTTCTACACTTTAAATAGTGTTAGTGCAGCAAGTAAACTTAGTGGTTACTCCATGTAAACTTAAAAAAAAATTACAAAGAAGGAAGTGTAGATTCAGTAAAGTATAAATGACTTTATTGAACTGAAACTAAATTTTAATCATAAAGGTAAATAGAAAGATTAACAAGACTCCATCCTTGCCTATAAAGGGTATGACTGATATGATTAATGAGAGACTAAATATGACTAATATCAGAGCTTGGTATCTTGTCCCATATTAAGACAGAGACACAGATTAGATAAACGTTAATGTCCTTTTCAATTCTGAAATTAATTAAATGTTAATGATCATCTTTAGTAGTGGAATAAATAACAAGGTCAAAATTACATGGTCCCTGCCCAATTTCATGAGACCAATAAGCCACATATACAAATAAGTACATGCAATTTTATATCACCAATGTGATATCCAAAGCAGTTGCTATGAATACGCATGCATATTTCAAGAGTAAATTCACAAATTATAAAGAACTCTCTTCTTCAAAGGCAAAACCAAAATATTTATTCAGATACCAGAAAACCTATTCCACCATGGTATAAAATAAGTTTATACACATGACCCACCCAGGAAGCACCACCCTTCCCAAGCCTTCCCTCCATTAGGCCTCCCCACTAATAATCTCCCCTAGGTAAAATTCCTCCCTCTGTCACTGATGATAGCTGCTCTGCCTCATTATCTCTTCCTGCTCTACTCTTCCGGCTTCATCTGCTCAGCAAGCTCCTCTCACCATGAGCACTCAAGCTCGATGTGACTCAGGCTCCATCACAGCAGTCAGCAGGGCCCAAACTCAAAGTAGGTCACATAGACCTATTAATGGGCAGGAAAGATCTTCCCATTCCATAACATTACAAATATAAGATAGATTGGAGTATAACTAGGCTTTCAACAGAAAGATATGAGGACCAAGAAGTAGGACATTTTAGATACTTGTAGCTGTCTTTTCTTTTTTTTTTTTTTGGAGGGGAGGGAGAAGAGTTACATTACAAATACTACGCAACTTCTTTTGTTATTATAAATACATTACTTTATGCATAAATAAATTTCCATTTGCAACATACTTGCTTCTTTTATTTTCATGAAAGATCTATTTTTTCCCCTGTAGCATTATAGCAAGTTTTTTTGGATTAAGTTAATCTTGCCTGCAAGTCTATGTCTTCTACCTTATGTAATTTAGTGTTTCAAGTTCTCCACTACTTTTTAGTGGTAGCTGCTAAATTATATGTGATCCTGGCTGACTCCTCAGTACGTGATTTTTTCTTTCTCACTGTCCAAAGTATTTTTTTTTTAATTGTTGACTCTGATTTGTAGCTAAGATATTACTGGGGATTTTTTTTTTCAGAAGGTGACTCAAAAATTCCTTGTACTTCTATTTTGTCTTCTGACTCCAAGAGATTTAGATAGTTGCATTTTAAGATTTCTTTAAATGCAATGTCTCTATTTGTGGCATTCAGATAATCCCATGGCTCTTAATTGTTTTGTTTTGTTTTCCTCTTCTGTACTATTGGTGGAACTATGAATTTGTCCAGTTATTTTGAAACACAATTTGTAATTAGGCAAATCAAAAAGTGATTAAACTATTTACACCTTGTGACTAGGCCTACACTCTTCTTGTACTGTCAAAGGACTAGAAACTAAAGTGTGTCTTTTAAATGAAAAAAAATTATCATTTATGAATATATTGTACTATAAGAAATTATGAATGGACAAGTTCAGTGAAACCTGGGAAGACTTTTATGAATTGATGCAGAATGATGTGAGGTGATGCAGGAAAGTAATCAACCTCTCTCTTTATCTCTTTGTATTTCTCTCTCTCTCTCTTTGTGTGTGTGTGTTTCTCTCTCTTTCTTTCTGTATATGCATATATGTATGTATGTGTGTGTATATATATATATATGTATATATATATATATATATATATATATAATAAAGATTGATACACATATTTTTTGGACATAATGCTAGAATTCGTTTTGCTTGAATGTGCATATTTTACAAGTGTGGTTTTTTTTTTCCTTTAATGGCGGAGGGAGAAATGAGAAAGAGAAAAAATACATGTTGTATAATTAAAAATAAAATTGAATTTAAAATAAAGAACAATTCTATGAAATAGACATAAATGAAATTTTGGGACCAATAAACCACTCTTCCTTAAAGTTCATAATAAAGAAGAAAAGAAAATCCAGTAATGGTCTTCCAAATAATTTTTCTTATATTGGATATATTTCAAATACCTAATAAAAGGTAGTTGGTGTAAACATCCAATGCCCTAGAATTCTGTAGGGAAATGTATGTGAAGAAGAAATTCTAAATACATCAGCAAAAATGGTTGCAATGAAGAGTAATAAAAGGTGCTTAATTGAAATAACATGACACCAAAGGGAAATCAATCACCAACTAAAATCTTGAAATAGCTTATTTATATAATAGGGGAAAGTGTAAGTAACTGAGGAAAACTATAAAAGAAAAATAGGCTACTGTAAAAATAGGGGCAGGAGTGTTATATTTCAGATTCAAATAAAGCTGGAAATAAATGCTAAATGAAAGAAAAAAAAGTTTTTGTTTGCTTTAGTTATATTTGAAGCAAAAAGAAGATTTAAAAATTGATTAGGACTTTTGCTTGGCATGAATAGATTGAAGCTTTTGGATGACAGTGAAATGGTCCTACAACTCAGTTCTTGATGCGCTTATCTTTCTGGGAAAATTGTCTCTGAACTGGGAAGTAAAGAACAAAAGTTGTTGGGGAAAAGAAAAAAAAAAGATAAGTGATATGGCAAGAAATAATTGATCTGTCTTCAACAGTTTCAGATTACCATAAAAACTGGTGTACTGAATGATAAGAAAAGAATATTGGTTGAGTCATATTTGATATTGTTTGAAAGGTCGTGGAAAATGAGTGAAGTGTAACAGGACCAGAGAAGGATAATTACTAATATTTTCAATAAAAGAGAGAGAGTTTCTTCAAATATCTGTATGGGAGTGTCATTTTTTATTTCTGATGACATTCTGGACCACATTGTTGAATGGATTTCACACAGTTAGCAAAGAACGTTATCATCATTAAATACCAAGATGGTTTCTTCAAGAACAGGACCTGTCAGAATAAGTTGATTTCTTTTTTTCTTTTTTGATAGCATAACCATTCTGGCAGATCAAGCAACAATTTCCACCTAGATAAGTCAAAATCTATATATATATTTTTAATATCTCATGTGATTCTTGTGGACAGACATTTTTAAGTAGGTGATAATTTAGAATAGCTTGAATAACTTTATACAAAGAAAAGTTAATGGAGCAGTTCCATCTTGAAGAGAAGTTGGTAGTGAAAAGTCACAGAGACATGTTCTTGGCAATGCAATATTCAGTAGTTTTATCAATGATCTGGATGAAGTCATAGATGACATGTTTAGCCAATTTGCAGATGACCTAAACCTAGAAAGAATAGATGGAACATTGAGTGAAAGGTAGCATCAAATTTAAAAAAAAAGTTAGAACGACAATACCCTTTGCAAACTGGGCCCTTGTTTGTCTAACCTCCTAAAGGATATACAAGTAGAGCATACTAGCAATCTACATGCTTGAAGATGAGGTTTAAATATCTAATTGCAATGATCAGTCAGCACAATGGGCAGAGATATGAGCAGTACCCCTTTCCCTCAAATTGAACATTTAAACGAAGATATTTATCTATCTATCTATCCTGACTTGGGCGTAGCCATCTGGTCCAGACAATAGCAGCAAAATAATTGGAAAACAGCCCAAGTTAATATAAAAGTTTTGTCTGAGGGCCTGAAAAACAAACAAACTGATAAAACTGATCATTTTATATAAGTCATGTGTCTTCCCACTTAAGAGTATGCTTCTATGAGCAACTGAAATAGAATTAAACAGTTGATCAAGTCAATACCAGACAAATCACTTCAGTACCACCAAGAATCCCTGCCCCAGCTCATTATGTAAATAAACATATTGCACATAACTGGGGGCCCCAGAGAGGTATGTTACTTGCACTTTCTGGACATCCTGGGTATTTCTCTTTTCCCTCAGTTATATAAGCATGTAGCAATGACACTGAAATTCTTCCTATACATAACTCAAGTAATGGCAACAAAAACAACTAATTTCAGCAACAGATATATTCATCACCAAGTTCTAGGAATGTCTATTCAGTGCATATGAAGTGTTTTCCCAACTCTGACCCTATGAATGATAGGCACAGTCATAAATAATCCTTAGCATGATTCTATTTGTACTAGAATATGCCTGGCACAACAAATAATTCCTTTACCATCTAACTTATACATTTCACAGATAGTAGCACTTACATATGGAAAATGGGGCATAGGGATTAGATATTGGATTCCTATCCAATGAAAATAGATTGGCTTAGCATAGCCCCAAACTCCATTTCTAGCCTCTTTATATAATGATAATCTTAGTTAAGTTTCTTCTTCTCTACTTCTCATTCTGCCCACCAAAGAGTACCATTCTATAACACAAATGAACAAGTCTGCACGAGAAAAATCACTTCAATATCACAATGTATCCATGTCTAAATTGGCCATGAGAATGAAAAACACTTTAATGGTTATATAAATTAAACTCTAGAATGATACATTGGACTGAAGTTAATGTGGTATTTGTTTTGTTTTTTGGAGCGGAGAAGGCAGGGCAATTGGGGTTAAGTGACTTACTGAAGGTCACAAAGCTAGTAAGTGTTAAGTGTATGAGGCTGAATTTGAACTCAAGTCCTCTTAACTTCAGGGCCAGTGCTCTATTCACTGCGCTACCTAGCCAACCCAAGATAATGTGTTTTTAACAAACTGAAACCACATATTAGTACTTTAAAATATAATCTCTGAAAAATTAAGCAAATAGTTCACATTATTATATGCTAAATAGTGAAGAGGAACCACAGATTCTCAAAGTTGTTGATACCACACCCTGTGGGAGTGCTAGAATGATCCAGGAGGGTGGGTAGTAGCCTCTGGTGCATCTGACTGTTGTTTGATAAAAATAAGAGGGTGGTGGATATATAAGGAAGAATAGATAAGAAAATTTTGAAAAATCATTCATACATGTTTCATCTATTATGTAACAGAGTTAAACTCATAGTAAGTACATTATTTTCCAAGTAAACATACAAAATGCAAGTCATAACCAATCAGCAGTCAAGTCCACTGACAAGTCTTAAGGAGCAAATGTTGGCAGGTAAGCCCGTTCTGCATTGTTGGGAAGTCCAGCATGCATCAGCAAGAACATGCACATGTAACGACTTGTTTGCAATGTATTACTATATGGTTACATGATGCAATATTGTGTCATCAAAATTTCAGTTAGAGGAAAAAAATAAAAATTCACAATAAATTATTAAAAATAAAATGTCATTCTTTATATATATTTAATATTTTTAATGATGCAAATTTCTAAAAACCAAATAAATGGTTGAAGAAAGTAGATTTCCAGAGGGGCACTAATTGTTTGTTTGTTTTTTGAAAGGAGGTGGTAGCCCAAGTAATTTTGGGAATCTCTGAGGATAGCATTTCTATATTCACAGATTTTAGGTGGTTAAGAAAGGGTTTATATAATTACTTGTTTTTGTAGTTTTTATTTGTTATATTAGTCTTTGATAAAAGCTTATTAGTGCATTTTTCAGTTTATCTTTATTACTGCCCTTGTAATTATTTAATTTCATTAGAAAAATAAAATATTTATATATATAAAGAAATATGCATTTGTATACCTACACATATGCAAACATATGAGTGTATGTGTGTTACTTACATATGCATGTATGTATGTGTATTCTATTAGTATCATACTGACTCTTTGTTTCCAACTATATATAGGTTTGAACCCAGAGGAGCTCTGTACTTTGACTAGAACATATATCCCCAACATATGCTGCGCATTGCAGGCAAGGAACCCTCACACAGAAATGGTCTCTGGTAGCAGCAGCTATTCTCTTCATCCCAGTGTGAGTAGCAAAAACAGTTTGTTTTGCCATGATGTTTTTCATCTTAACTTCACTGCAATACCTCTTATAGGAATGACAAAAAACATGACTGAAAAAAAGGTTAAATAACTTGCCCAACATCACAAAGCTAATAAACATCTAGAGGGGAATTCAGTTCCCATGACTACAAGCGCATTCATTGTGCTATCCAAATGCCACCTACTTGTTCTAGACAGGCAAAAAATAATTTCTGACAATTAGTAGTAGCCAAACTAAGCAAAATTTCTCTCAGAAGTCAGGTCAGTTCCCCAACTAGAACTCTGCAAGTCTTACTGAATGATTATTTGCTCTTGACGAAATATAGGGGATTTTGGTCAGTTATAAGTTAAAATAGATGGTCTCTTAGGACCTTGACACTCTAAAGTCGCATTGACTCTTTCAATTATCCTTGAACATAGAGCTCCTTCCACAAACCATCTGAATTCTAGACTACTTACTCAGGGATCACCTAAGCAAATCCAGCGTAATTCAGTTTGCAAACCAACAAATATTTTGTTTACTGTGCAAAGGCTCAAAAAACCAATCTTTTCATCAAGGACTTTATTTTTTTTTTTGAATGACTTGTTTATTTACTTTTAGTTTACAAGATTCAGTTCCACAATCACTTGAGTTTCAGATTTTCTCCTCTCCCTTCCCCCCCCCCCTTGGTGGCGTGCAGTCATGTATAGGATCTGCAAATACTTTCACATTGTACAATAGTTTG
>CM053587.1:126264508-126302848 GCA_028646515.1 Pseudochirops corinnae
ACTTCCCTTATTTGATTTTCAGAATTCTTCTTTAATTCCTCCAGGGTCTGTAACCAATTATATTGGTGCAGTAGTTCTGACTGTGTTGTCTTCCTCCTGTTCCATGCTTTGATCCTTTTTGTCCCCCAAAAAGAAATCTAAAGTTGGATGGCTATACTTGCTTTGCTTCATTTGCTTGCTCATGTTGCCAGTAAATTATTTGACTTTTGAGCTCTTTGCCACAATAGAACTCTGATTCCAGAGGGCACAGCTTTGACCCAAATCACTGGGGCTTTTCGCAGCTACTGGAGCTATTAGGATGGTGCTGTCTCTACAGGACCCACCCGTTTTGGCTCACCAGTCACACACCTTAGGACCACCACCCGAAACGACAATCCAGATCCAGGAAGGTCAAGGGAAGAGCACTTAATCTCTGAATGGTGGCTTGGCTCCCCTGCATCTGCAGGCCAGGAGCTCTGAAGCAGCCACCTTGAGAAGGGCGCAGGGCTGCCTCTTCCACCACTTCTCACTCTGGGGGTAGATTTCAGACTGCATTCTCTCCCCCCCCCCAAATTCAGGAGAGTTCCATTGACCTTTTAATTTGTCTCTCATATTTATGGTTTCATAATTCTGGCAACGGCCACAGGTGCTGGTGATCCAATCTCAGAAATTCCTCCAGCAGCTGGTCTATGACACCCTGGGACTAAAACCACAAGCTCACAGGAGCCATTCCTGTCCACCTGATGGGTTACCTCCAGTGGGAGATTTGTTTATCTCTGTCACTTTGTGGATTCTGGAGCTCCAAAATTTGTTGTCATATTTTATAGCTATTTGAGGTGGTTATGGGGGAAGCCATGGAGTTTTCTTGCTTCTACCTATCGTTTTCTTTAACCACTTCATTTGTTATCATAGTAGGTTCTATGAGAAGAGGTCATTATCTCCTGTGATATATATTTTTTTAAATCCTTGAACATTTTTTAGAGAAATTGGGTTGGAGGACAGAGGAGTGAACCACAGTCTTCCAGGTACTCATAAAATGCCCCATTATGATTCTATTTATTGGGCATCTTAAGAGGTATGTTGTATATGTATAACAGTGTCCATGCCCTAGGAGGGATTAGCTAATGTTGAATTAAGACAGGAGCAGACAATTTTGTCCAAGTTGTTTCATATTTTCAGGATTTGTCTATTCTTTTGTTTTAGTGACCATACATAGAGACAATTTTGAAGACAATTAATAATACAAAAGTTAATTATACAAAGTTAGTAATACAAAGTTAATTTTCTTTTCCATCAGTTACTGTCTGCCCTTACTAAAAGCATGGAAAATATCAAGAGAATTTCATAATAAGATTATATGAATGTCAAGATATAGGTGAATTACAGAGAAAAACAATTTACCCACTTCTCTGTTTTCCTGGGGGTACTGTACTAATATATTCTGCCAATTGTAATAACATCTATCTAATACCTATTACACACTTACTACTTAAAGAAGGATAATTTACTTGCTAAGACATACCAAATTTAGATAATGACCTGTGTTTAGTGACTTTATAGTCTCTGAAGGCATTAAGATATCAGCATAAATAACTAGGTATTTTATCATAAGCACATTACAAGGAAGATGTAAAGCAGTTGCCTAGTGAGTTAATGTTTATTAAGCACTTATGATTCAGGCATTGTGCTAAGATTTGAGGATAAAAAGAAAGGCAAAAACAAAACAAAGAAAAAATGTTCTTAATGTCAGTGAGTCAAAGAGGCATGGGGGGGGGGAGACAATATACAAATAACCATGTGCAAGCCGATCTATATTAGATAAACTGGAGATAATCACAGAGAAAAATCCCTAATATTAGGTGACACTCAGAAGGGCATTTTCCTGAAAATAAGATTTTTGTTGGCACATTATAGAGGTCAGGGAATCCCAGAAAGTCAGGAAGCTGAGAAAATCCCAGGTGTGGGGGAGAAATTCAATCTGCTGGAATGTGGAGGCTTGTGTGAATCACAACAAGGAGGTCTGTGTCAGTAGGACACAGTTTGTAAGGTTAAGTAAAGTTTAAGAAGACA
Source organism: Pseudochirops corinnae (assembly GCA_028646515.1). Taxonomy (NCBI): domain Eukaryota; kingdom Metazoa; phylum Chordata; class Mammalia; order Diprotodontia; family Pseudocheiridae; genus Pseudochirops; species Pseudochirops corinnae. The sequence goes on from CM053587.1 coordinate 126,266,558, forward strand.
GAAGAGAGAGGAAGCGGCCAGGCTCTAAGGACTTATAAAGGCAGATGAAGAATGTCATATTTAATCCTGAAAATAGTAGGGAGCTAGTGGTGTTAATCAGAACTAGCTTTAGGAGACTCAATTAGACAGCTGAATGTAAAATGCACTGGAGTAGGGAGAGAACTGAGGCAGGAAGACCAAGCAGACTATTGCAATAGTCCAAGGCTGAGGTACTGAGGGTCTAAACTAGGATAGTGGTAGTGTCAGAGAAGTCTCTTCACCGACCCCACCAGGAAAGATGGTAGAAACAAGTGAGGACAATGGAAATAGACTTTGAGGTCATTCCCAAGGGACCAAGGGAAAATCCTCAGAGATCAAAGGTATCAAGTATCCTCCACTCTCTATCACAAAATGGGCCCTGGCTTTCAGGGTACAGTCATAGACACTGCTAATTCTCAAACTAGATGTAGGTGGTGATGCTCTAGTCTATGGATTTGGGTGGTGTGGGGGAGAAGGGTAGTACAGTTTCTGAGTGACTGCTAGATGAACAACTTCAAATTGGAGTCATTGAGTTTCTAAGGAGCTACTGGGGGGCAGTAGGATACTAATGTGCAAGGCCCTGGGAGTTCAGTACAAGCAGGAGTCCATGTAAGCAGTTGGGAAATTTTTCAAGTGATCAGTGAGAGGGAGAAGGGTATTGTAGAAAGGTTGTTGTGGAAACCACTTAGGTTTTCATTCAGGTATTGCAAAGTCTTGGGGTCCCCCTCAATGAATGGCCATGACTCAGTCCAGTTGCTACTGTTCTCCAAATGGGGGGGGGGTCCCCTGAAGCACTTGCCCATGTCAAAGGTCAATACTTACTGAGCCCTCAAAGTGTGGTAGAAATCTTAATCTCTCCCCCCTTTTCAGAATCTTTTTTGTGGCATCTTACTTTATTAGAATGTAAATTACTTGAGTGACTACTATATTGAGATATGGAATAAAGGAATTATATTACCTTCATCCCAGCATATAGCTTAGTTTAGACTCTTTACATGGGATTACCAAAGGAAGCCTTTCATCTTCTCATGAGAATTCAAAACTTTTAGAAGTCTAATATTTAGATTTTTTTTTAAATAAAATCATAGGATGAGTCTACATGACACCAAAAACCCAATTAAAGTTTCAAATTAAAACAAACATTTTGACTTTGTCTATATTTTATTAAATAGATTTACCCACTCCTCTGTTTTCCTGGGGGTAGTGTACTAATATATTATAACAACTGTAATCAAATTTATCAAAAACTTATCACATGCTTAGTACTTAAGGAGACTATTTGCTGAGGGATGTATACAATTTAGATAATGACCTGTCCTTAGTGACTATATAGTCTCTGGCAGTAATATCGTTGATAGACTTCAATGATTAACTAAATTGGGTAAACCAACATCCTGTTCCAATGCTAAGTAAAAAGACATGACCTCAGTTAGAAATGGTTGAAGACAAGACTGTATTCACATTTCTGTGACTTAGCCAAACAATAAGTATTTTCTTAAAAAATGACCATGTGCCAAGCTCTGGGCTGAGCAGTGGGATTACAAAAAAGGCAAAAAAAAAAAAAAAAACAAAACCCAGACCCTACCCTTGTGAGGTTCACAATCTTACTGGGGAGAGGACATGAAATATACAAATAAACTATATAACAGAATTAATCAAGAGAGGGAAGTCAATAGAATTACAATGACTGGGGAAAGCTTCCTGTATAAAGTATGTAAAAAATTTTAGCTGGCACAGAATCAAGAAGAAGAGATAAAAGGAGAACATTTCAGACATGGTAAATAGAGAGTGAAAATGTCCATGGATGCATGGTCTCATTCAAAGGATGGCAAGTTGACAATTGACACTGAAGCAAATAGTACTGTGTGGGGATAGAGGTGCAAGGTATAAATAGACTGGGAAATATAAATTATGAAGGAATTACATGGTTGTTTTTCTTTCCATTTGCAGGAACATTCTGTCCTTTTCCTTCCATCCCATCTTTTAGATTATTCCTTTTTTTAGTTAAGAAAAATATTTTTCCAATTAAATTTCTTCCTTTTCTAGATAATGATCAGCATTGCCCTCATAAAAATATTTAATTCCAGAGACGACTTCTGGTATATGCAATCACATACAGAGTTTCAACTCAAGCGAGATACAAAAAATGGAGATTCAGAGATTACTTAGTTTTGGGAGGGAAGAGGGGCTGGGAGAGGAATGAGAATGGGAAATGGAAACATATGTATTTTGTTTAAATTTGTATAAAAGGAGATTTTCATTGAAAGAAGAGAATATCAATTCACTACTTATTATGTGAAATTATATGAAAATCTGGTTCATTTTCTCTCAAAGTAAACTGCTAAAAAATATACTCAATCTCTAACTCTCAAAAAAAAATGAATTCACATTTCTTCTAGTACTTTAAATTAGACCCTGTCTGACAAATAATTCCTCTTGATAATGAATCATATATTTAACATACATCGGAATTTATTCCCAAATACATCTAAATAATCCATACATTTGGAAACAATTGTAAACTCTTTGGGAATTTTCATTGTTAGGAAGAATATCCTTTGAGATGCAATGATGTATTTCCCCTTTTTTGATTTTTCATTCATTCGATAAATCTTTATGAGGCAACTTAATGTATATTTTGCTGTTCCATGTTACATGGCAGGCAGTAATCATGATCAAGGCATTAGAAGAAGAAACTTCAATGAATAAACTACACAATTTAAGCTAGAAAAGCTTATTTAAGAGGCTTTGATTAGGTTATAGGGGTATTGTTTGATAATCGACTTTGACATTACTGTCTTCTAAATCTTGCAGGTTACATTTCTCCTGTCTTAGAAGAGCAATATGAACTCACTGGATGGAAAAGAATTATAGCCATGCTACTATTTTTGTCTTCTCTGTTCACTAAGACTTTTCTTTGCAATATGGAACGCTGCTCCTTGTCCCCTTACTATCCAAGTGACTACTAAATAATATATTTTGTGCCAGTTTTGGTTGGAAGATTTAAAGGTGGTCCTCACATCTGAAATTCACCTTGTCACTATCTCTGTGTGCTTCCTTCCTGGACTGCACATATTACCCCTCACTTAGTCAATCTGTGGCAGTTATATCTCAGGGGAAGAAGGTAGTGAAAAGGAATTTAGGAATGAAAAAGAAAGGATGGAAGGAAGGAAGGATGAATGAAGAAAGAGAGGGGAGGAAAAAGGGAAGGAAGAAGAAAGGGAGGAAGGAAAAGGGGATTTAAGAAAGAAGGGAGGAGGATGGAGAGAGGAAAGAAGGGAGAAAAGGAAGGAAAGAAAGAGAAAACACCTTAGAGATATAGACTTTTGCTCCTTAAGGTTCTAAGATTTCACCAGAACACTTCCTTCATCAATTTCACCTTAGTGAACAGTTTCTTTCTGAGTAGCTTTGGTTGGTAGAAAAACAACAACAACAATAACAACGATGACAACAACAAACACCACTCCATGGCTAATCTTTTGGTAATGAAACATTTCACTCAGCAAATCTGGTCCTTAGAAAACAGCTGTAGAGTCCATTACCACTGAGCTCTTTCTTGCTTATCTTCCTTGATGCTGTCTTCTCTGGGTATTCATGGCACACATTTTCCTTAGCTCTTCCTCTCATACCTGTCTGATTGTTCCTTTTCTTTCTTATTGTTTGTCTATTATCCATATCATACATATCACACAGCATAATAGCTTAAGATACTATGACCTATGAAAACCAAAACAAGAATATCATGATTTAAATGATTTGCATATAATCGATACACAAAATTATGTTTGAGTATAACATTGGCTTAACTCCCAAGCTCATTAGTAAACAGAAAATATACACCAACCAGTAGTGACATACCCTCTAGCTACTCTTGCCTTTCTCCATTTTCTGTAATTACCACAAGGATTTTGAGAGTTCTTTAGCAGAGATCCACTAATAAAATGGAGCTATAGTTGCCTATCCAGAACGAAGATTGTCCCTGTTTTGTAAGTATTCAAAATGGTTGATTAAACTATTACCTATAATCAGTCTATAGCTCCATGGCTTCTTCCTTTGGTATCAAAAGAACACCCCATGGTTGTGGGGGAGGGTGCAGGGTTCCCCAGCCAGGGAAATACATACATATATACATGCATACATACACCCATACACATGTGTGTGCATCTGTGTGTGTGTGTGTGTGTGTGTGTGTGTGTGCAAGGTCCAAAATTCCCCTGGCTGGTGAACCCTATAGAAAAATGCAATTGTTTTGATTCATTTATACATGATTTTATATAACAATCATCATTAGCAGTGAGTGGTGTCAGTTTTGTAGTCAGTATAACTCATAAATACACAATGCTTCTATTTGATCAGTAGATATAATGAAAGGTAGAGAAACTCTAGATATTCTAATATTTATTTTTATGAGCTTTTCAGTTTTATGACTATCAACAAGTTGGTTCTCTTGATCAAGAACATAAACTGACCTGCATCCGAAACGATTTGATTTTACAGTTTTTAATCACATTGCCTTCTCTAATTTATCTTTTAAATAACTGATAAAGATGTGATAAATAAAGTAATATCCAAACATGAACGCCACCACCTCTTTGGATTCCCACTTCACTAACTACAGAATAACCTTTCACCTACTTAGCCATAAATCTTCTTTTGAGACTTTTTAATCTCCTCTTAAGTAGTAGTACATTCTCATCTATATTCATATTGTAATGCATGAGGTTTACTATGCCAGTTATCACTATTATTATTAGTAGTAAAATACTTAGAATTAGCCAGAAAAATAATTTTAAGGTATATCCAGTTTTTAGGGTACATAATTAGTCAATGGAAAATATTGGATGATTATAATTTTCACAGATCCCAGTCTTAATTCAAACTATGGAATAAATTAATATATGTGTTACAATATAGTCAGAATATGGAAATTTTCTGTAAGATTCAAACTGAATTTTCAAATACCTGAAAACATTCTCTTACTTGATGATTTTTGAAATTAGGTGACTGTGTGTGTGTATACATATATATATATATATATATATATATATATATATATGCACATACAAAGACATACACAGACACACGTGTGTGTGTATGTGTGTGGTGATTCGTTTAACTAATTCACAATACCATATAAATTACATTACTATACAGACTTCACTGCAGGATACGTGTAACCTGATAGCTTTTGCTTTTATCACCAAATAAGTCTGAGGTTATGGTGGGTGCATGAGGTTGTACACTCCACACTTAGTTCACTTCACAAAAGAGTTAACCACCTCTTTATCACTTAATGCTTCACTTTCACTTTACTGCAATATGGCTCAACATTAGAGAATAATTGTTACTTAAGTTCAAAAGAAAAAGAGCCACTGTCAGAAGTGTTTTGTTTTTTTTAATGCATTTCCCCTTGGCCAATTGCCATATGCTATTTTCCTGGGCAAATTCATGAAGACTCCCTCAGAAATCTGATGGTTTATTGAGTTTAAAATGTGGCAATGGTTAGCAGTATAAGTGTCCTGATTCTATTAATGCCAATAGTCTGTCTGCTCTGTTGTCTTCTGATTTTTGTCCAAGAGCAATTCTATATAAAATAGGATGATCTTATCTATGCAATACTCAATCAGTTTTCAATAAGGACAACAGTCAAGAGTGTGAATTTCCACGAAGCACCTGTATAGCTGCAACAAACACAGGGTCACTTTATAAACCCAATTTTCTCTGATAATGGTCTACTGTATGGAACTACTTTATTAAATTATTATCAAGCATTCAGCATTGTAGTTATCTTTCCAAAGGTCCTGAACCCATGATCATAAATCAGACTGACCTCAAGAAACACTGAAAAAAGCTAAAGGGTGTTGCTCTGTGATGGTTGGATTCAGTCAAGGGACCATCTCTGAGGACCTACCAGGCCAAATGTTGCCTCTAGGTTGTAGGTTCCCCACACTTGGAAGGTATTTGGGATTTCCAGAATTAAATTTAACATTCTGGTTACTAGAGAAAAAAAAAAAAAAAGAAAGTCTCAATATGATCTCTTACTCAGTAGATTAAATAGCTTTGTCTTACTCACAATGGTGAAGTTAAAATAAAGATATGTAATTTCATCAGTCCGGAAATTCCTGATATGAAAGTTCCCTCAAGTAACTGAGCTCCAGGACCCCATTACATCTTATATGTTTGTCTGGGGACACAGAAAGTTTAAAAGCACTGTCCATCGTCATACAAATGGCATGAATCTCAGACCAAATTTGGACTCTGGCCTTTTTGGCTCTAAAGCCAGTCCTCCAAGATGACACTGTTTCTCTTATGACATCTTAGTTTCTTAGAAAATAAGTGATACAAGAGATATTAGAAATCATTTTGTCCAATCTCCTCAGTTTATTTTTTTGATAGATGAGGATGTTGAGGTACAGAAAAGCTATATGTTGCCCATTGTCACATAGGTAGCTAGTGTCCAAATTCAGACTAAAATCTGCATTTCAAACTCTCACTGTATTGCTCTCATGAAAGGTTTTGCTCCAAGCTTGTTAAAGCAGTATAAAAAGAAGAAAAGGTGTGTGAGGGATTTTTAGAAACATTTGACATGACTGAATGCTCACCAATACATTATGCATGTATACCACTTAGCAAAAAAGGAATGACTGGATTTTAAAAAATGGTATTTGGCTTTGGGGAAGAGGGAAAAAGTCTCTTCTATATCAGTAGAAAATTTTGAACTGTGTTGCATTTTTGGGAAATGACATGTTTTTAAGACATCAATAAAATTTTGTTTAATTTATGTGCCACAGCTGTCAACTATATCCAAACCCTGTTAGTGCAGCGATATGGAAACCTTTTACTGAAAACTTGTTAAAAATACCTCTGGGAATTCACATTCATATCCATTTAAGCAAGTAGATGAACAGAATCTGCCTAACCTAATTGGGAAAAAAATCAATAAAGTTCTCTTATCAACTGTCCTCAATGTTTTTTGGAGGGAGATAGTTAGATCTGAAACCCCTTTGGAGAAGGCTTTTCTTTAGTCTTTAATTTAGTCTATTTACTTCCACAACCACATTCAGTTCAGTTTAATAAGGCTAAGATGACAAGATTGGTTTATATATTCTAGATATAATCAGAATTCTGCCTCCAGAAGCATCATAGAGATAATCTATTCCAACTCTTCAATTTTACAGATGAGGAAACCAAGGCCCATGAAACTTAAATAATTAACTATATCACAGAGCTTCTCTATGGCATAGCTAGGATGGAACCCTTTTAACTCCTAGCCTCCAGGATTCCTATCACTACGGGAGATAGGGTTTGATTAGGATACACACACACAGATCGCTATCTTTGCTATATCTGTATATATCTATCTTTATGTATGTATGTATGCATCTGTCTTATCTATCTTTCTATCTATCTATCTATCTATCTATCTATCTATCTATCTATCTATCTAATAATGTCCAGAGGAACTTTCTCACAGGACTGCCATTGCCTATTTAAAGTCTATGTTGGCCAATGGAAGACATATAAGGATTTAAAAGAATTGAATATTTGTTTTACTGAAATGATACAGATTCAGATTCATACTGAATTATTCTTAATTTTCAAATTGTCAGTAAGTATAGTGTTGACCTAAAAAACCTCTCCTGATAAGCTTGTCCTCCCTCTGCTCTGAGGGATTAATATATTAAAATATGTTACAAGTGTAAACATAACTGTATATAGAGGAGAGAATGGCTCCTCTCCCAAGCACAAATATCCACATCCTGCCTGAATGCTGGACTTGGAGTCAAGAAGACCTGAGTACAGATCTGGTTTCAGATAGTTACTAGCTGTGTGACCCTGGGGTAAGTCACTTAACTTTGGTCTGCTTCACTTTTCTCAACTGTTAATTGAAGGTAATAATTCTACATATGTCACAAAGTTGTTATGAGGACTAAATGAGATAATAATTGTAAACTGTGCTTAGTGCAATGTCTGGTACATAGTAGTTGCTATAAAACGCTTAGTCCTTTCCCATTCCACTTCTGTCATAGGAAAAGAAAAAGTCAAATGTGGAATGGAGGATGGGGAAGAGCTTAGGACATCAATAAAATTTAAATAAATGCCTTTCAGAGATAAGAAGAAAAGATAATTTAATTCACCATTTTCAATTCATATATTGGGCCATGCTTAATAGTGTACTTGGCTGCATCTATGAAACATAACCAAATCAGTTTTGGCAGGATGGATTTGGAATTTTCTAGTGCATTAATAATCAATCCCTTCTGTAGAAATCCATCCTATCAGTCATGTAATAATTCAAATTAGTATTCAAGATGGCCCCAGATTTCATCCAAATAAATCCATTTTAGAGGTTAGTTGAGTAATCTTGGTATATAACTACTAGAAAAAAAAAATTATGGTAATCCCCTGTGGTCAAACTATCCAGTTATATTTAGCAATTTGATTTCAAGTTCCCTTAAGTCAATAACAGAAAAAAAAAACAGCTGCAAAACAAACCCTAACCACTTCTGTAGCCAGAGAACTTTTACAAAATAACATTTTAATGAAAGCTTTTGGTGCAGTATAGAAATAATGTACTCATTAAAGTGTCACCTGTAAAACAATCCTTGTCATCATCCTCATTACCATATAGATTGTGTGACATTTTAAGGGTTTAAAATATTTCTTTTCAATTAACAAGTATTCTTTTTTCTTCTTACCTGCCTCTCCAAATTGGTGAAAATTTAAAAAAAATGAAAACCATGTAACAAATATGTGTCATGAAGTAAATACATAGACACACTGACCATAACCAAAAACATATGTCTCATCTTACATCTAGAGTGTATCACTTGTATATGTATAGGAGAGGAGTAACAATCTTCATCTTGAGTCTTCTGGAATTGTTGCTGGCCATTTCATTGGTCTGAATACTTAACTTTTTTTCATTTTTTTTTACAATGATGTAATGATTGCATAAATTGTTCCCATGATTCTGCTCATTTAACTCTTCCACAAAACTTACTAAACTGTGAATATCCTTTGAAGCACTTATGTCATGACTAACTCTATAAATAAAGATATCAAATAAAGAGGAAAAGAACTGATATGTAAAAAAATGAGAGATATTTTATTTTGTATTGGTAAAAGAATTAGAAACTATTAGCGTGCCAATTGTTTTGAAACAATAATTTAACAATTTGTGCTATTTAAGTATCATGTAATACTGTCATGAAAATTGACAAAAGGAGATCCATCTTATCCTACCAGAAAGTCAGAGGGGTGATGGGGGAGGATATAGGAGAGAGCAGATTGGGGGAGGGGGTATTCAGTGGGATAACAATTTTTGGGTGGTGGGTAGGTGAAGGATGGGAAGCAAATTTGTAACTCAAAATCTTGTGGAAATCAATAATGTAAACCAAAAAATAAAAAAAAATAAACAAAAACTAAAAAAAAATTAAAAAAGAAAAAAAGGAAAATTCACAAAGGGAATGATTTTAAAGAAATTTGTGAAGATATGTGATCTAAGGTAGTTTAAGTTTTGGGGAGCTCTTTATATGTATTACTTCATTTGATCCTTAACAACAACTTTGTGAGTTTAAATGTTTTTATACAAATTTTAAAGATGATAGTCTAAAGCCAAGAGATGTTAAGTAACTTGCCCAGCATGACAGAGATGGTATGACTCCAACTCAAGTTTTTCTGATTCCAAGTCCAACTCTTTATCTACTGTATCATTGTACCACCTTAGACTTATAAAGTATAAACCAATCTGTCAATATAATAAGAATTTTCAATTGTATAACTCTTTACAGTTCCAAATATTGACAAATTATCATGCATGATCCTAAAAACAACATTGGGAGACATTTAGGGATAACATGAAAAAATATTAATAGATCTTAAGTTGCATTCAATTCCACTAAAAATCATGGATTAAGTGCAAGCATTATGTACGTCACCATGTTTGTTGCCAAAGGTATTATGAAGTTTAGGGAAAGATATGATCCCTTTCTTCACGGAGTGCACAATTTATTATGGGAATATAATGCATAAATAAATAATTATAACATAAAATACTTCATTTTGGTCAATTCAATTCCACAAATATATGTTAGGCCTTACTGTACAAAAAAAAAATACTGTGTTAGATACCCAAGTGAATGTAAAGTAAGGGAAATTATAGATACAATATATTCACTAGAAATTCCAAATTACAAGCTTTGCGCCTTCTGAGAGGGGAAAGGTGATTATTTTCTGCATAAGTCAGGGAAAAATCATTGGAAAATAATGCATTTGAATTTCCATTAAAAGAATAGATAGAAATTATATAGGTAGGCAGATGGCAGGAGATGTTTCAGTTGTTGTAGCACATTTACAACCTAGGAGGAAGGAAAACATGAACAGTAACTCACGGTCCAGCTTGACCAAAGTGAAGTAGTATAAGACTGGAATGATAATGAAAGACTGAGGAGAATCTTCAATTCCAGGCTAAGGAATCTGAACTTTTTTTAAGGAGGCAATAAGAAACTAAAAGCAATATTTGAAGGAGAGAAGTGATATAATCAAATCCATTCACAGGGGAATTAGTTGGGCAGTGGCTTGAAGGCTAGATTTGAGGGGTAAGAAAATGTGTTTAGAGAATTTTGTTGGGATATTATCAGAAAAAATCACATAGGTCCAACTGAGAGTTTATACTTAGATAGTATTTGTCCAGAAAGGAAAATATGAAGCAATTGTACAGGTAGAATCAATAGGATTTGTAAATGATTATGACAATTACAAGTTTTAACAACAATATTTCACATTAATATGTTTAACATGATTGTACATATATAACCTATATGAGACTGCTTGCTGTCTTGGGGAAGGAGAAAAATTTAGAAGTCAAAATTGTCTAAAAAATGAATGTCGAAAAATATCTTTACATGTAATTGGAAAAAAATAAGATATTAAAAAGGAAAAAATAATGTACATTGATATAATAGCACTTTTTCTATTCAAAACTCTTCACATATACTATCTCATTTGATTAAAAAAAATGATGAAAAGAGAAAATTCTAAGATAATTGAATAGTTTTGTGCATGAGAGACTTATTGAATGGTGGTGACACAGTGACAGAGAGGGTGAGCAGAGGAGAAAGTTTTGGCTGATAGATAATGTGTGTCTGTTCTTGACTAAGGCTACATAACTGGTGAATAATGAAGGGAGGCCATGAACATAGGTCCTCTGAAATCTAATTCAGAGTTATTTCTATTATATAAGATTGTTTCTTTCAGAACACATTTTCTGGCAGTATTTACTTTAGCTGTTTAAATTAAATACTGCCCCAGATTCAGCTGATGCAGTTTTAAAACTTACTAGATTGCTTTAATTTGTCAAAAGTCCTTGGGCAAAGGCAACAAATCCCTTAAATGGGTACATCATTACTGTAGATCATATCGAAGCAGATTAATTGATTCATGAAAACAAATGTGGTTTTAAGCTTCTTGTCTTAAGAGTCCAAATTCACTAGTGCATTTATAATCATTTCCCATTAATTTTAAAGAAAACTTAAAAAGTTAGCTTTTTATGAGTGTGGTTGATGAGAGGTAAGAAAGTGCAGTTAAGTGGTTCTGAACTGTGTAGCCATAAAATTTGGTACTATCAACTAATCAGTTTGCTCAATCATGTGTTTCTATTTTATGCCTTGAAATTTAAAGGCATTTCTTCAGCATCCATAGCTTACTATGTTTATCTTACAGTTATAGTCAGATTATTCAAAGAAGACCGGTATGGGGCTAAGCAGAAGATAAAAGAGATATTATGATCAAATCTATCTTCTGGAAATGAACATATTCTACCTAGTATGATAATTATGGAAAATATCAAAACCCTTGACTGTATTTCAAATTACATGAAAGTAAATCCCTGCTAGGCCTGAGCCATACAGATGAGAGCATCAAGGGACGAGTGATTGGAAACCTAATGTGCTAGCCTAGTCAATGACTCATATTTTAACAGAGGGAGGGTGTCATAATCTATAATTTAATTCAATGAGATTTTAAGTATGGGGACATATGGCTGTTTATGGTCCAAGAGATATGGCTATAGTGTTCTTATTCAACAAGAAACCTGAGGTGATCACATTTCTGATTGATTTAAGCTTAACTCCAGATGGAGTCTTCATTAAAAAAAAAAAAAAGTCTAAAAGAGTGGATGCAATGGGAGTTCTCCCAGAGGAAAGACAGTGTTAGCAGTCTTCTTTTTAAAACTATTTATATGAAAATTAAAAAAAAAAAAAAACCTTTCCCACTTTGTAATAAGGACATGAGGTTCTAGGACGTGGGCAATATTCCCAAGTCTTTTAAAGATTTTGCTATTTAGAAGTTACTGGTTCATACCATGTGCATAACGAATTGTCCTCCTTGAAGTGATAAATTATTTATTAGAGTAATGAACAGATCAATCAGAAGAGCTGTGCAGCTGAAACACAGAGCTTTTGGCAAAGCAGGGTCGAGATGTTTACATTTATCACCCAAATGCCTTGACTTTGATGCAGACCTTTGAGAGGCATTTATTAATCATGGTTTCATTACAATTTTTGGCAAACTAATAGCTATTTATTTGTCAAAAATGTTCCTGATGATATAGTGCTAGTGTCCAAAAGCACCAGTCTTGTTTTTGCTAGTTAACCTTCTGGGCAATTGCTAAACAAAAGCTTGCATGTAATATTGGACTTTAGATTACCAGAAAGGACTGGATTTAAGTAGTAATGCTGCTACAACACTGCTGTCTGTAAGACGCTATGCTTCTATCAGGGGCAATCCTTGAAATTTGCTAGTGACTCATTTATAACACTTAATAATGACTCGCGGAAGAATGAAAGGTAGTGCTCTGGGAACAGGTCCAATTCTTTCACCATTTATATAGTAGGAAGTCATTAATTGTACAAATGTGCATTTTAGGTAAATTCAAACACATGGCAATGACTTTTACTTAGCAATACCTTGAGTTGTATTTTAATTTAAATATGTCAAGTTACTTAAAATGAATTTTTTCATCAGATATGCAATGAAATGTATGTTACCCACAAGAACTGAATGAAATATCATTACCTGGACTATTGGTATTAAACAAGATCGGCTTGTATCATATTGTAAATGTGATTGATACAAGGCAAGAGATACTTTCGAGGGACAAACATAAAATAAGTATAGCTACTGACTGATCATTTAGTTGGAGAGAGAAAAAAATTGCACAAAGAAAACTATTAGAGAACAATACAGGAAACAATAAAAAAAAGTCAAGATTTGGGTTACAATTCTTCACCAACATAGATGTGAATTCAATTATTACGATGTTAAGACATTGGAGAATTGCCCCAGGTTCCAAGATTACCTCTCATATAGTCCAAATGTCTTGTATGTATAGCACTGGATATATCCCTTCCACACTCACTCTCCAGAGAAGGTATACATATCTTTTGACTGATTCCTGTTGAACATGATAACTATTTTAATTAACTACCAAGTCAAGATTCTGTGAATATACTAAAGAGGGTAACTCTTAATTGCTTTAGGCATTTTCTTCTTATTAGAACTTAGATGACTGAGCAAACTGTGGTATATAATTGTGATGGAATACTACTATGCTATAAAATGTATAAAATGATGAGTTCAATAACCTTAAAAAGAAAACAAAAACAAAACGTAGAGTTGCACAAAATGACGAAAAGCAAAATAACCAGAATCAAGAGAACTTTGTGTACAATAACAGCAATATTATTTTAAGAACAACTTTGAGCAAGTATGTCAATGTTCTATTATAAATACTCAAATTAACTGCAAAAGACATATGATGATATATTCAGCATCCAGAGAAAGAACTGATAAATCAAAGTGTGTGTATATATATTTATACACACACACATATAGCCATTTCCAGAGTGGGATGGGAGGGAAGAAAAAAGGGAAAAATGAATTTATATGATAACTTTATTATATATTTAAAAGGAATAGCATGTTGTACATAACAGATTTGCAGTTTCATTTGCAACCTTTTCTATTATGCCATATTGTGGAAATGCTTGTTTTATTACATAAATTTTAAAAAAGAGAATACATATGTGAAGACAACCATCTGAGCTCTGGAGAAACCACTGGAGTACCCTTACACTCACTGGGCCATAATAAATAAGCAAATGACTGCTTAGGCAAGTCTTTGTCTGCTGTGCAGTCTCTGGATTATGTCTTTTTCTTCTTTGATACAGGACTTTGTGAGATATAGAAAGATATATTTCCCCTTTCCTTAATAAGTATCAAAGGGGTATTAGATATTGGAGTAACTATTGTGGTGAGATACCTGCTCAAGAGAGAAACTGTCAGATAATAGCTGTCCCTGCAATGAAATTGGGAAGGGGGTTGGGATTTAAGGTCTCTGCATTATTCATCCCCCAATATGTACCTAGTTATTTACATGTACTCTTCTCCATTAGAATGCAAGCTCCCTAAAAGCAGTGGACTCTTCTGTATCCTCAGCACCTATTTCAGTGACTGTAAGATAAATAAGACCTTAATGAGGAATTTTTGATTGATTAATAGTAAAACATATTCTGTAAATTCTTAATTGTAAATAATAACACATTTACAATATACAGCAAAACATAATCATATTACTGGCTATTGTTATTTTCCCTAATTTCTTTCAAGCTTGACTTTCATGTTTCTTCTTCTTCTTCTTCTTCTTCTTCTTCTTCTTCTTCTTCCTCCTCCTCCTCCTTGTCCTCTTCCTTGTCATCCTTGTCCTCGTCCTCGTCCTTGTCCTCCTCCTCCTCCTCTACTTCTTCTTCTTCTTAATTTTCTCCATATCATTTTTAAGAAGCTGAGACCTCTCTGTGCTAGAGAAAGGAATTTACTCTTAAGTCAATCACACACAATGACTTATGCACTAATAACCACCACAGAAGAGAATGAACCAGGAAATAATGCACCTTTGATAGCATAAACTCTGTAATCACATTTTGGATAATATAGTACAATTTGTCATTTTATTTAACAAGACACACAATTTGCCATGTAAGCATCAAGTTTTAATTAATCAAGAAGACTAGAAATGTGAATTTAGGTTGCAATGAGGATTTTTTATATTAATGTCCCTCTTAGGAGGCTGTTGAAAGTGTACTGGAACTATGGATCAATAATAAAACTTACAATCTAAGCAAAATTGTGCTTTATTGTTGGGTCAAAATATTCACTCTGGTATCTATATGATGCTAAATAGCTATTTCCCCCACATACCTTTTAGTATCTAGCCTAGCTGATGAAAATTTTTTCATTTGCTTGACTTTCTTAAAAAAAATACCAGCAATCTGGGGGATGAGACAAGGAGGGAAGAGTCAGACTACAGATCAGGGATTCTATAGCTAGATTGTTCTGGACCTGGAAGTCAGGAAAACAAGAACTAAAATCCAACCTCAGGCATTCCCTAGCATGTGGTCCCTGAGAAATTCACATAAACATTTTCTGCCTCAATTATTTCATCTATAAACTGAGTCTAAAATATAAAACCTAACTTCCAGAGTTGTTTTGAGGATAAAACAAGACAAAAATTATAAAGTACTTTGCAAACCTTAAAGCACTACATAAATGTTCATTATTATTGTTAGCTTCATAGGGCTGCAATTAGCAGAGCTAGGATTCTAATGAGAACCCTGTGACTTCAAATCCAATGATCTTTCCATTACACAATGCTGTATATTCCTTCCATTTATGCATCTAGTCCTAAAGCCCATTGGCATGAAATTTTCTCCTCTTTGCAGAGTATTAATTTCTGTGCCTATTTCAGAGGAAGAGCAAAGCTGACAAGAGCAGGAGAGAGAAGTTTGTTCCTTTTCTAGCTCTCAAATCTTTTTATTCTCTTTACCCATTTGGGGTCTCAAGTCTCTAGGGTCTCTGTAGTCTCTTTTGGTACTTCTCGCTTCAAGGGAGAAATGGATGGCCTCAACCTTGCTTCAGATTGCTGAAAGGAAAAGATTAGGAAGAAGCTGACTTGAGAAAAACTGGCAGTATCCATCATGCCTCTCTCTGGAGCTTACTACACCAGATACTTCAAGGAAATCCACCTTGGGTGAGATCTAGGAGTCTCTCCCTTGGTTGAACTGATCTACCTTGCTCTCAATAGGAGAGCTCCTTCACTATCTATTGTCTGTTATACATTCTCCTATATCTCTAATGATTTTTCTTTATTAACTTGAAAAAATGGGTTTTTTAGCTCCCTACTATGTGTTCACTGTGGAAATGGCATTTGGTGGGAAGACATTCTAGCCTTGCATATAAGGTTTGCAATCCTCCCAAGTAATGAAACAGTGATCAGAAGTTAGATTGAACCTAAAAACCATGTCTCCTAGAGATAATATTTAACAGAAAAGATGGATATAATTATAGATTGTCACTTCTTCTCTCTGAGGCACACAGAGTGGCCAGATTTCTGGCCCAACCTTCTTCTTCTGCTCTTGACAAGAATTAAAGTTTCCTTTGGAGAAAAGTAGGGGGAAAAGAGATTAGAGATGTCGATTCTGCCTCCCTTCAAGACAATCGAAAACACCTCCGTACTACATTTGGAGGGCAGCCCTTGTTACATATTGTTTAAGGATTAATACCTAACAATAAAAATATGGTTTAAAAGTCCTGCAAAATGCTCAAGAGATTTGTAAAGTGAAATATAAAACTAGTTTTGGGTCATTCAATTATTTATAAGACTCTGGTGAAGTTGTTGATGTAAGTGAAGCTTGTCTTTTCCATAAGAACAATTTTTCCCCTTTAAGTATTATAGAATAAAAAAAAGTATTTTTAACACAGAGTTTAATCAATGTGATGTTCTCCCATGCTTGAAATTCACATTACTGTCATCTCCATTTCTTGGATCCCTAGCTTCCTTAGCTCAAGGGTCTCCTGTTCCAGGCACTGTACTAAATGATTTGCAAATATTATCTCATTTGATCCTTACAACAACCCTGTGAGGCAGGTACTAGTCTTAATCTTCATTTTGCCAGTGAGGAAACTAAGACATATGGAGGTTAAGTGATTTGTCCAAGATCACATAGCTAGAAAATTTCTGAGATCATATATGAACTTAGATCTTTCTGTCTCCAGGGCCTGAGTTTCATCTGCTCCAATACCAACAATAATTTTATCCTAAAACTCCTAGTGGTTGGTGCTCTTCCCCTAGAAATTATTTAAATCTAAGTTGTACATATTTCAAGAAGAAAAACAAAAACAGCTATGGAGAAACATGAAATACTTGAAAAAAAGATGATACAGCAATTCAACTGAAGATATGATTGATCTTTTCTTATTCTGCTCCTTTTCTTTTTCCCCGTCCTTACTTTTTCTCTTCATGATTGCAGAAATTATTCTTTACTGGAGACAATAAAAGGGGGAGAAGAAATGACTTGAAATATAAATATTTTATCTAGATTGATTTAGAATCAGCACAGTATGTTTAAGGCTTTTCCTCAGGTGTTGACATGGTTGTGGATTAAAGGGAATTAAGCTGTCTCCCTCCCTTCTTTCTCTCTCCTGTCCTTCCCTTGCAAAAAGACAGTACTAGTTTCTCTGTTGCCTTTTTCTTTTATCCAGGCACCTAGTTGGCCTGTTATATAAAATGATAGTAACAGAGTCTGGAAAACCTAAAATCCTTTCTCAGACACATAACAGCTTTGTGATCTTGGGCAAATCCTTTAACCTCTCTCTCTGCTTATCTTCACTCATCTTTAAAATCAGTCCCCAGCTTTAAATCTGCTATCATCTGATCCATTAGGGTTCCATGGCCACCAGAGCCGCCCTTACTGATCACTGCAACATGAATATGGATATTAGCAAAAAGTTAAAGCCCCATTTCTCCCTTTCTTCCCCAATAAGGGCAGAAATGGCCTCAGCCTTCATCCTTCATCTTCTTACCGTGGATCACAGTGACCTTCCACATAGTGTAAGTAGTCAATAAGTATTTGTTGATTTTGATAACAAAATCAACCTCATTCTCCTCATTCTCTCCTCAAACGGCAAACTGGGCAGGAATAACCTTTAGTCATGATATGTAGAAGACTTTGTACACCATTCAAATTTGAACTTTTCATACCACTTAGCTTCTCTGTTATTGTCAGTTTCCATTCACCATCACTGGAAAATCTGTTTTTCAGATCCTATCTGATTCAGAGATTGTTTGCCTTACAGAAAACCCTGACTTGATCTTTACCATTCCCCCTACTTTGATCCCTAATCTGATAAGTCCTAGACTTCCCTATCTTGACTAACCCACCTCTCCATTCTACCTCTGAAATCTCAGCTGTTTAGAAAATAAAAACAAAATATTTTAAACCAAATCTCTTCCCTTTATAATCCCCCCCCCCAATCTTGCAGTTAAAAAAGATAAGAATAAACTTGCTTTCCCCTGAAAGCACCAAATCTTTTTAGCATCCCTTCTGAGGATGGCTGCTTCTTGTCCTATAAAAAACAAGTTAGGAGTCAGAGGTAGTACATTTTTTACTCCTTCACTGCCAACTGTGTCATGACCTCAATACTTCAGCAATCAACTTTGTTCAAAGTTCCATTTATCCCATCCACACCTTTATTTATTTCATGTATGACCACTCAGACAACTCATTTGCCACCAAAGTACATTATTTGGATGAGATTCTTCTCTAGCACAACCTCTGCCTCATTTGAACATCTTACTTTCACAGTTCTGCAGCTTCTATAATTCACATGACATTTATTTCAATTCAATGATGTAAAATAATGATCACACATTAGTCCATCTCTAATCCTCACCCCCATTCTCTGTTCAAGTGAATTTTTGAGAGGTGTCAGAATAATTACATATTTACATATTTATGTAATTATAGATAATTTTACATAAATTACCTATTTGTAAATATCCCTTCCTCTGTGTTTCTCCTCTGCAAAAAAGAGGAACTAGGAGGTTCACAATTATAATTTAAATTTTGGATAGGTGGTACTTATATCAAGCACACTGTTCTAATTAACAATTTTAAATGGTCCATGATGCAGAACATCCCTCCCTCCCAATGAAATCTAGAGAAAACTTTCCTTTTAATCATTAATATAATTGGATTAATTTTAATTCCCTTCGTGCCCCTCCACCCCAACAATAACCTCTTATGCAAGAGAACAATAGTAAAATTCTCATAAAGCCTGAACAACGATTTCTACGTAATGGTAGAATATCAACATAGCTTTCCACTTCCTAACAGGATTGTCTAGCTGAGCTGGTATATCTTTAGGATAGGCAGTGGTTATGGTTATATTTCTAACTAGTGTTTGTTCTCTCAGATCAAAAAATATTGGACCTTGCCAACTGCACCAAAGGAAGAAATGGTAAAGTGTTTACAGAACGCAACATGCTTAATAATGTGTCCTTATAGATGAGACAAACTTTGAGAAGAATATACTGATCAGAGAAAAAAAAGAAGCTGCTCCTTACTCAGAAATATCAATGCTTCTGAAAAAAAATGGTACAGTGCTTGAAGGAGCAAGTAAAGCCTTTAAAGTCCATTTTTCTCCTCCTATAGATAAGCACATTGAAAATCAGCACACAAGATTAACTTTACACATTGCTCAGACTCTCAAAATGTTTTATTGAAGCAAACACTGAAAAGAAAGAGGAAAATGAGAGTGAGCTCAGAAGGTAAAGAAAAGGTTATGGGCCAATAAGATATTTAGTACTAATGAGCACATTAATGTCCATACTGTTTTGACATTGCTATCATGCCTAGAGAGGCTTGGTAAACCTGGCATTTTCTGTCATTGTCTGATATGTTTGATTTCAATTTAATTCAGAAAATCTTCATTAATCATCTAGTATATTCCAGGCACCATGTTAGGTGCAAGAGATGAAAAGAGAAAAGTGACAGTACTTTCCTTCAAGAACCTTATAATAAACTTCTTAATTTAGTGATCGTTAGACCTGTGTAAGCATCTCATAAGACCAGGTATATTAACTGGATTGAATATAATATGAGATAATCAGATACCCCAATATACATTTGTTTAAGTTAAGTTTAACATTAAATTTTAAATCAGCTTGAGACTATAGGCCATCACATTAAAAATAGTACTTGCCCTATACTGTATTCTGTTCTTCCTGTATACATGTGAATGGTAATAAATTTGTGAATTTATCAATGAGGACATTATCTGGCATGGAAAGATTTACCCTAATATGATTTCCTTTCCTAGTCTACCAGAATATTTAACTATATATTTCAAGACAAGGGAATAAAGATGTCAGCTGTGAATCTACTATTTGTTGCTTTCCAATTTCTCATTCCCCTCTCCCATGTACATTATCTTAGCAGATGATTTCCTAGCTCCGAAATGTAGAACAATACTGTCCCATGATGAAGCCCATGTCTTCTTTTAATACCACATGAGCTGATTTTCTTATTGCTTCAAGATGAATGTGCTTCACATTTTCCTGTAGTAATTTGTCCATATCTATTTTTTGCTATTACAAAATTCTGCCTTAAATTAAACTTGTAGTAGTAAATATATGATCCACTGATTACAAACTCTTGTACAGAGGAGGCTCATTTTAAAAAAAACATTATTGAATTATATCTATTTAGATTAGAAAAAATAATCCAATTGAGTCCCTATATATTGAACCATTTATGTAGTAACATGAGGAATTCCTATCATTTGGGATTTAATGGGGTCACAAAGAAAGAATTCCTCACAAACTGCTGAACTTCAGATCTTATTGAACCCTAACATTCCTCACTTTATCCAATTATTTGATAGCTGGCAAAAGGGAGAAAAGGAGAAAGATGCCAAGGGCAATGAGAAGGAAAGAAGCAAATGGAGAGGAGTCAGAGAGAAAAAGGAAGATAGAAAGGGGTGTGTGTGTGTGTGTGTGTGTGTTGAAAGGAAACAAATAAATATTGTCCAAAGGACAAGAAAACAACAAGAAAAACAAAAAAGTGCTTATTAGGGCCCAATGTGAGTGAAGCTCAACTGATAATGAGGGTTAAGGTGAGCCTTATGTTACTTTTATTTGTCTTGACTTCTCAATGAATGGGGGAAGGTTTCTACAGAGGGAGAGAATTTGGAACTGAAAATGAAAATGAAATAAATTTAACCATTGGTATTATTGTGAAACTGTCTTGGTTCAACTTACGTTTTCTAAATTAGTGATTCAAAACCATGAACCAGAAATGAGAAGATAGGAAATTCAATGAGCTATTGTAATGCCAAGCAAAGGCAACTTCCAAGGTTCGGATTACCAGCATAGCTAACACCCTTTATTCAGTGATAGATTAATGCAAAACATTCATAGAACAGAGAAAATCAAAATACAGTGTAACTCATTCATTGTACATAGAAATAATGCAATTATATATTAAAATAATATAATTATGTGATTAATCCTATTAAAATAACAATTATTAAATGTAATAATAAAAGTCAGTTAGTTCCCCAAACATATAAACTATAAGTAAGCTTAAAAAACAAAGAAATTTCTAAAGTGAAAAAGAAATAGATTAATAATCATTGAAGTTAAACTATCGAACATATATTTTCACTATAAATGTTTAATTGTCATTGAAATTATTAAGAATGGCATAAGTCTACATTTGCTGAATCTGGAAAAAAAGTATTTATGTAACTTACATAAGAATGTCACTCTATCTAAACTTCCATCAAGTTTGATTTCCTTACTCTATGACATTATTCTTTAATGGGGGTGGTGGTTTCAATACCATGAGAAACACTGTTCTATTTAAATGCTAATGTAGACACACATAAGTCTCTTAAAGGTTATGGATTCTGAATGCTCAGTATTATAGAACATTTGCTCTGTATACATAAAGTGCCTTTTCTTCAGTCAAAACTTTTATCTCTAGAAGGGAAATAACTTTGTCACTCCATTGTTGTCAAATATTATTATTTACTCAGCACCTACAGCATCATTCATATACATGTATGTACATTTGTATATATGATATGAATTATATATGTATGGTATATATAGATGCATAAATTTGCATGTCATATATATGTAAATGACTGGCTTTTTTCCTAAAGAGCACACAATTTCAAAAGGATGAATACAAAAGTCCACCACCACAAGAAAGGCACACACGGGTATAGTAAAAACATATATAATTTTTCCAGGTATAAGTGGTCTTAGTCTTAGAGAATTTCAAATCTTTTGTTCTTTGAGGAAAATGACCAAGATGTGCTTTAAGAAGATTTTAAATATAGAACAAGTGAGGTACCTAAACTGATAACAATTGTTTATTTCTGCTGCAGTTAGCACAAGTGCCATTTTGGAGAGGTAAAAAGTTCAAGCAAGCATTCACATGCACATATAGGCAACAGATATGTACTTGTAATGAGAATCATTTTTTTTTTTTTTTTAGATTTTCCAATCTGTGGTCATTTTTATTGATTCAACATATATCTGGAAAAATTTTTACTGTGTGCAATGCCTTCTGCTAGGTTCTCAAGTGGTACAAAAATAAGTTAGGCATAATACTTGCTCTCAAAGAGATTATACTTTAATCAAATCAAAATAGCTTTAATAAATGCATATCATTTGTCAGGCACTTTGTTAATCAAGAAGATATAAATATAAGAGAAAAGTCAGTCTCTACTCTCAAGAAACTTCCATTCTAATGTCTGAAGACAAGAAGTAAAATGGAGTTGAAAAGTGGTGAGGGGTAAGTCTGAAGAAGGGAAGACTGTTGGTCTGTGATGGTCGTCAAAATGGAAGTTCTGAAAAGCACTTACCACAGGGGTAAGGATAGCGCAGGGGTACAGAAGGGAGCCAGCAGAATATGTAGATAATGTCCAGAAAGTGAACCATAGAAGACTATATATTACGTGGTCATAGATGGATAGAGATAGGGTAGATAATAATCAAGTTAGCTGGATTCCTAACTAGACTAAAGATTAGACCCAAAAAGTAATCATTAAAAAGCTGATGTCTATTTTTTTGGGGGGGAAGTGCCTATAGTGGAGTGCATTAGACCTTGTGCTGTTTAACAATTTTATCAATGCCTCATTAAAGGCAAAACATGGAATTATTTTCAGATGTGTTAAAATAGGGAGAGATAGATAACATTAAAAAACAGAGTCAATACAAAAATATCTTGTCTATCTAGAATGTCAGGCCACATCAAATAAGGAGAAATTTTGTATAGATTAACACAAAATTCTATACTTGGATAAAATATCATAAGTTTAACAAGTAGAAAATTGTGGAGGTGTGGCTAGATAAAAAGTAAAATCTTAAAAAAATTGGCTCTAAGGTTGAACTGGGGTGCCATCTCCCATAAGCTAATGTTGATGTATAGTTGTTTATACATGTACTCTTTCTCTCCTCCACACCCACTCACAAGTGGACTATAAACACCTTGAGGTTAGGGATGTTGGCCCTTTTAAACATTTGCATGCTCATCACCGGAGAGACACTGTGGTTTAGTGAAAAAAAATATGGGCCAAGACCCTATCCTTATGCTTAGCATATAACACTGCATCTTTTAAGTTGGAGGGTAAGTCAGAGGCCAATCCATACCTGAACATGAATATACAAAGTTCTACTTATACTGAATTTGCTTTCCATGCATTGAAGTGAAGGGGCCAACTTGGCCCAAGTTCCAGGAAACCACGCCCCCACAAAAGGAAAAGGAAGGACCTGGGGGCCCTAGCAAAACACCAGGTGCAGGATGTTTATGCAAGTCTATATCCTGATTTTTTTTCTTCCTGATATGTTTGTGGTTTCCTGATATGTTTGTCGTTTTTGTCTTTAAATACTCTGCTTACACCACTGCTCGGGGCAGATCCCAGGGCTAGACTCCGGGATTGTCGCTGGCTGGCTAATAAATGCTCCTTAATTTGTTCAATTGGCTATCTCCGTTTCTTCCTATTTGGCGTCCATTTCACTTGGAGGTTCTACCGAGATTGGCCTTTGGCCTCTGGCTGGGTTAGGTAAGGGCACAGTGCCCAAGAGGGCCACTTCCCTGACAGGTCGTGTGCGAGCCGGGACCGTCACCCCCCCACACACATCTGGCAACTGTTCTGAGAAACAGAAACCTTAGGAGGCTCTGTGGGTTATAGACAGGGTGGCCACTGGTCTGTATTTGTTGTTTTTTTTTTTTTTTTACCAGCCTGCTGTTTCCCCAGACTCCTGAAATCCCCTAAATTGTTCTCTAAAAATTTTTGTTTTGACCAGAGCATCTGATTTTTATTCTGTATCTGGTGAGTACTCTCTGTTGTAAGTGCACAGGGCCGGACGCGGCAAAATCCTGTCCTCGCTGCCTCGCTCTGGGATGCTGGTCGCGAGTGCCTGTTACACTTATCCTCCCTCATGAGATGCTTTCTGGAGAGGTTTGTGTCTGCATCAGCTCTCTCCTTTTCACTTTCTGTGTCTTGTTATTCTACTTTCTGTCTCTTCACTGTTTCCTGTATCCCGATTTCAACCATACCCCTTCCCCTCCATTGTACCTGGTCGTTAAGGATTTCTCCACCTTTGTCATGAATAAAGTTGTCCTTTCCCATCTGTGCCGGGAAGATTGGCCAGCCCTGAATGTCGGTAGGCCTCCAGAAGGTTCCTTTAATCTCCTCCTTATCAGTAAGGTCCGGGATATAGTTTTGGCACCTGGCGGACCTTCCGCTCAGATTCCTTACATCCTCACCTGGCTGGACTACGCCACCCTACACTGCCCTCCTCCCCTGGTCCAGGTCCAGGCAGTGGCAAAAGTCCAGCCCCATAGAAACCCGATAAATCCCCTCCTCCGTACCCTGTCTTACCTTCTCCTGAGACTCAGAAATACATTCTGGAAACTCCCCTTCTCCCGTCAGTGCCACCGCCAGTGCTCACCATCATTTCCCCCTTCCATGGACCCCTTAAGTCCTCCCCATACTCGGGGAGGGGCGCCTTATGGTCCAGACCCACCTGTTGTGTCTTCCTCGTCCAGTCTGACTCCATTATAAGTCCCAATGGCGGCAGAGCCTGGGCAGCCCCCCTTTATGGTATATGTTCCCTTCTCCACCAGTGACCTTTATAATTGGAAACAGCAAAATCCTCCCTTTTCGGAAAAGTCCCTAGGTCTGATTTCCCTATTAGAGACTGTATTCTGTACACATCAACCCACATGGGTTGACTGTCAACAACTTCTTAGGGTGCTTTTTACCTCAGAGGAACAGGACCACATTCTCATGGCAGCCCCGAAAGGGCGTACTTGGGCCGGATGGACACCCGTCTTCTGACTTGGTCAGGAAAGAACGTGTATTCCCAGACAAACGCCCAGATTGGAATCCCAACACCAACCTAGGTAAGGAGGCTCTTGAAAATTATCGCCAGCTATTACTGGGGGAATTGAGGGCGGCGGCTAGGAAGCCTACCAACATGTCTAAGGCTAGTGAAGTTAAGCAAGAGAAGGATGAATCCCTTACAGCTTATCTGGAGAGGCTCTTGGAGGCCTACCACACTTACACACCCATCGACCCTGAGGACCCCAATAACCGGCAGGCCATTGTTATAGATTTTGTTTCCAACTCTGCCCCAGACAGTCGTAAGAAGGTCCAAAAACAAGAGGGGTTCGAGGGTGAGGCATTGACCAAGCTGCTCGAAATTGCAAATAGGGTCTACAATAATCAGAAGAAACCTGCTGAAAAGCAAACCAAATCAATGACCCGAGCAGTGGTGGCAGCCCTGGTGGAAACCCCGTGTCCTCATGGCCCAAGACAAGGACCCTCATCGTGACAGATACAAGAGCAGTTTTATACAGGGATCAGTGTGCCTACTGTAAGCAGAAAGGCCACTGGAAATCTAAATGCCCACTGAAGCCCCGAAAGAGTTCAGGAGAGATATTGCTGGTTGACACAGATTAGGGGGGACCAGGCTCCCAGACTGGACAGTTGTTGGACCCCTGGGGGCCCAGGGTCACTCTTAAAATAGAAGGTCAACCAGTGTCCTTTCTTGTGGACTCGGGGGCTGCCATCTTGGTCCTAAATAGGTCTCTAGGCCCCATCTCTAAAACCACCATACAGGTCCAGGGGGCTACGGGGAAACTGGCCCGAGTGCCCGTCACCACTGCCCAGACAGTACAACTGGATAAGGGCACAGTCACTCATTCCTTTCTTGTTATGCCTGACTGCCCGTATCCTCTGCTGAGGAGGGACCTGTTACATAAACTCCAGGCCACCATATCCTTTGAAGAAACCAAACCATCCCTGGAATTACGATTTCCCTTGTTGGTGGTCTCCTGCCCCCTGTCGGAGGAGTCCAGACTCCTGACCGAACCAGAGGCCCCTCCCTCTCAAAGGCCTGTCCTCACCCAATTAAAAACTGAAGCTCCTGGTGTCTGGGCTGAAGATCATCCTTATTGGCTAGCTTCTCACCAACTGCTCCATAGTCATCTCCCTCCTCTCTACCACAACCCCCGTAGGAATTTGGCAGTATCCCCTAAGCTGGGCAGCACTTCTGGGAATAAAACCCCACATTGACTGCCGGCCTCGCTACTGCCGGACCCAAGCCCTGAACTGCCTACTTCTGCTGGCAAAGAGGTGAGGAATCGGGAACAAATACAACCCCTTCTGGAAGCAGTGTGGTTGCCAAAGGAGGTTGCTGTAGTGCATGTATTGGCCCACACAGGAGGAAGGGATAAAGTATCCCTGGGGAATGCGGCAGCAGATGAGGCAGCAAAGAAGGCGGCCCTCCAAGAACCAACATCGGCCCTGATACTCGAGCCCTAGACAGACTGGAATGTTTTGCCACCCCACCCCACTTAAGCTCCCGAAGACCAGGTGGGAAAGGAGGATGACCAAGGCTGGTGAAGGACTTCTCAGGGGAAGCTGATCCTGCCCTGACCCATGGTACTTCCCCTTCTAATGAATCTGCACGAGTTAACTCACTTGGGAGCCACTCGGCTCTATGAACTGGTCCAGAACCACTTCTCTAGCCCAGGGCTGAAACAGGCGGCGGAGGCAGTCGCTCAGCAGTGTGTGACCTGTGCGCCCATTAATCCAGCCTCGCCTACCAAAGTCCTGGCATATCGACATAGAGGCACATTCCCAGGAGACCATTGGGAGATAGATTTCACGGATACAGAACATCGAGTAAATGGATTTCAATACCTGCTAGTCTTTTTGGACATTTTCACTGGATGGGTTGAAGCTTTCCCCACCAAAAGTGAAACCGTTGGAATCGTGGCAAAGAAACTGTTTTTCGAAATCCTCCCAAGATTCGGCCTTCTGGTATCTATTGGTTGATATAACGGCCCTGCATTTGCCTCCTGCATAATTCAGTCTCTGTCTCAAATTCTGGGGATAAGGTGGAAACTGCATTACGCCTATAGGCCCCAAAGTTAAGGTCAAGTGGAGAGAATGAATAGAACCCTGAAGGAATACATAGCGAAACTTAAGATTGAAACTGGCGATAATTGGGTGAGCCTCCTTCCCTTCGCCCTCTTGCATGCACGCTGTACCCCCAATTCCTTTACTCTCTCTCTCTCTCCCCTTTTGAGATTATGTTTGGTGTTCCCCCTCCCATTTTACCCAGAGTAGCTGATTCTGTACCGATAGATCTCTCTAATCAATCACTTTTAAAGTCATTACAGGCACTGACAGAAATCCAGTCTGCAGTCCGTTCTGTGCTAAGTGCTGTACACCAACCCCTGACCAGCGAGCCATCCCTTTCTGTCCAGCCTGGCGATTGGGTGCTCACCCGTAAGCTGCCAAAAGGCTCTTCTCTAGAACCTAGGTGGACCAGCCCCTATCAAGTCATCCTCAGCTACCCTTCTGTGGTAAAGTTGGCCGGACGCAAGGCATGGATTCACCGCTCTCACATGAAGTTGATGGAACGCCCACAGGAGTGGTCAGCAAATCCCTCAGGTGATCTATGCCTCAAGCTCAGACGAACATGGGGACTGAGATGCAGTTGCTGCAGAAGACCCTGAGTCTTCTGGCCTCCCCCGCCTTCCTTCCCTCACCTGGGGCCCCTACTTTCCATTTCATCTGGCTCATCATGAATGGTGCCCCTTCCCCTGAGGATGGGGCTTCCCCTTCTCCTCCCCCTCTGCCACCACCACCACTACCTCCCCCACGTTGGCGGGAGTTCTGTGAATTCCATGCTCGGGTGGCAGCCCTGGACTCTGCCAGATGCTTCCGCCTCTACTTGGCTTCCCATCCCCAATATGCAGGGCCTGGGGCTGAGGCAGCCTTCTCCTGATGTTTTGCTGAGCTGTTCTTGCAGCACTTTGAGGCAGAGGTGGCCTGGGCCTCAAGTTCCCTTTTATCATCTGGTCCAATTCCCCTGAATCCTGGGATGGAAACCCCATCCCTGGAAAGCTGCAGGAACAGTGGGCCTCTGACTGTGTTCAGTCCTTCTCGATCCTCTGAAGACCTGGCAGGCCCTCTCCCTCCTTCAATCTCCTCATCCTCCTCAAAGCCTAAGCTGAAGAAACGTTTCTCCCTCTGCTCTGTGGGCTGATCAGTACAAGGCGCAGTCTGAGGGATCTTGCAGCAGCGGGGAGCTGGTGATTCCCCCGCTCCAGTGGGACCCTTGGACACCTCTGCCTCTGGGCCACCCGTCCTGGGTGGAAACAGCAACTCCAATGCTGGGGGTGGTAGCACCAATGTGGGGCCAACTAGCAGTGGGACATCCCCTGGGGAAAGATGGACACACGGCTTTGAGAGGCTGAAACTAAATGTCCGGATGACCACAGCCCTGGGGATGCTTGACAAGGAGAACACAGACAGCCTGGACCTATCCTGGCTCAACCACTCAGAGAGTCTGCCCAGCCAGGAGCTGCCCTTGGGACCTAGTGAAAGCAACAAGCATCTGTGTCAGGGGACATATGGGGGCCTCTCTGATCATCCCTCAGCTTCTGTCTCCCCCAGCTCTGCTTCTATTGCCGCCTCCCATTTTGATTCAATGGAACTACTGCCCCCAGAGTTGCCCCCCCGGGAGTCCCTATTGAAGAAGGGCCCCCAGTGGGGACAACTTACCCCCCACCAGCGCCCCCTCCCCTGGCGGGGACAGGCAGCCCAGTGGTCACTGTGAATCACCGCTCCCGGCGGCCATGCCACAGCCACAGGTACAGTATGTGTGCAGCCTGCCTGCACCTGCTGGACTGTGGGGAGTGTGACTTCTGCCTAGACAAGCCCAAGTTTGGGGGCTCCAACCAGATACATCAAAAGTGTTGCTGGAAACAGTGCTTAACTTTTGCTGTTAAGAGACTGCTGCCAGCCTTGAGGGACAGCTCCCCCAAGGAGAGGCCAGCACGGCGCCAGCTGCCTTGCCTAAGGAAGGCCACCTTTGGTAACCAGCCCTTCCGTCCAGGCTGGGCCAAGTCGAGGGGCTGCCAGGGCCAGAGGCTGGTAACTGAGGTGCACAGCAGGAGGCCTTGGCAGAAGTGGCAACCTGTGCTGAAAGATGAGTTGGGTACTGACTGTATGCAGCTGCAGGAGACTAACTTGTTCATGCTGCCACGGGATAAGAGCGTTCCAGTGCTTGAGCCCAGTGCCAAGCCAGAGGCGTCTCCACCCCCTGACCCCCACCACAATGTCCAAAAGGAGTATGAGTCTCCAGCACTTGAGATGTCCAATGCATCTCATCAGCTGAAGCAAGAGGTAAAGAATTTTGAGTCCCAGGCTCCTGAAGCTACCTTACCCCTGTTAGCTTCCTTCCTGACCTGCCCAGCAAGGAACCTGCTAGGGACCATCCACAGCAGTCTGTGAAAGAAGAAGGCTTGGAAGAAGGGGAAGTTACAAACACCCCTGTGATCATGGAGATCTATAGTCTGGGCAAGGCAGCTCCAACAGCAGTAGGACTCTTTGGAACCCTGGACAGTATCCTACAGGAGTTTCTAATGGAACTGAATGAACTGCCCTTGCCAGCCCACTGGGAAATGCTGCCAACAAGGAGACCAGACCTCTGCCTCATCCAGCGATCCATCTTGTCTTCTGTGACTGCTGCAGTCATCCATATCCAACCAGGCCTGTACTTCCATGTAGTGGTACGCGATGTCCCAGTGCCACCCACTCATGAGCTCTATTCTGCCCACCCATTATGACTCACCACTGTGGATGAGGTGATAGAGCTCATCTGCAACCTAGAAGCCTACTGCCTGTGCCATGGTTGGCCTGACAGCTGACATCAGGGCCAGCGTTCTCCTGGCTGCGATGTCTTGGTCTATGAGGGCCACTGCCAATACTGCTGCCTAAAGCCTTGGTCTTTGGGAAGGAAGCAGTAACTGAGCACCCCTTCAACCTGCATTTTCCTTGGGTCACTATGCACAGAGCTGGCCCAAGGACCCCTGTACCCTATCTCTTTCCCCTATGTTGTGTAGGAGAGTCTGTCAATCTGCACTGGAAAGGCTGAGGTGCGGGCAAAAAGTTCCTCTACCAAACTCCCCCTAAGAGACCTCAACCCTCTTTCACTAAGGACTGCTCTGTGGGTCCCCACTTGATTCTCCTTTGCCTCTCCATGATTCTGACATAGGAGTAGAGGAACTCACCCCTTACCCCCTACTCCTCCCCGCCCCCCTCCAGACACTCCAGACACCACAGGTTCGTTCCTGTTCCAGGGGATGCTATTTTCCAGTCTCTTAGTGCCCAAGTTGACACTGATCTCCGCTCCCTGCAAGGGATGGTGTTACACTTAGAGACCTCCCTGGATTCTTTGGCAGAGGTAATATTACAGAACCATCATGGACTGGAGCTCCTGTTCCTAAGACAGGGGGGCCTGTGCATGGCACTTGGCGAAACTTGCTGTTTTTATGCCAACTGATCTGGGGTCATTAAGGGAATCCTTGGCCGCACTACGCAAACGGCTGGATGAAAGGGATGCCGCTAGGCGTTCATCTGCCTCTTGGTATCAATCCCTTTTGAGTGGTCCCCATGGCTTACCACACTCCTCTTGGCCATGTCTGGTCCCCTATTGTTCCTACTTCTAGGTCTAACTGTAGGTCCCTGTCTTATCAGGCAGCTGAGCTCGGTTGGATGCAACCAAACTATTCGCTATCCGCCTGTCCTACTTGTCAATGACCACGGAGGATGAATCTTCCGTACGACCTAAAACGGGGGGGAGTGAAGTGAAGGGGCCAACTTGGCCCAAGTTCCAGGAAACCACGCCCCCACAAAAGGAACAGGAAGGACCTGGGGGCCCTAGCAAAACACCAGGTGCAGGATGTTTATGCAAGTCTATACCCTGATTTTTTTCTTCCTGATATGTTTGTGGTTTCCTGATATATTTGTGGTTTTTGCCTTTAAATACTCTGTTTACACCGCCACTCGGGGCAGATCCCAGGGATTGTCACCAGCCGGCTAATAAATGCTCCTTAATTCGTTCAATTAGCTATCTCCGTTTCTTCCTATTCAGTGTCCATTTCAGCATCACAACTAACTTTGCCCATCTGAAACTTCCAAACTCTAGGGTCAATAAGTTATAGAAAATATGCAATTATGTTATAAATCACGAATTACAAAATGTCTTAGAGACCAAATTCTCTCTGAGAAGGGAAACAATATGAGGAAAGCAGTACTTTTATAATCACAGGATTTGTGAACTGGAAAGTACCTCAGTGGCCATCTAGTCTACTGCTTTCTTGGAAAATAATTCCCATTACAATATTGCAGAAAAATGTCCATGATAAGTATCATCTTAATCAAGAATTTGTTTTATACTTTCTCTGTTCTTGCCACTCACCTAGGAATAAAAATGCAATGAAGTAAACAATCCGTATTTTTAAGATTTTTATATTCTAATGGGGGTAATAGTTATACACATACACGTACACATACACACATATTGATGCATACAATTTATGTAATGCTTTAAGGTTTCAAATGTGTTTATATGTTAACTCATTTGATACAGAATACAAAGAGAATACAGCATATAATTATGCTGTTAAATAAAACTTTATTTGGGAGAGAAGATGTTAACAGGTAAGATGAGTGTCAAATATGAATGGCTTCATAGAGAAGATGGTGCGTGAGCTGCATTTTTAAGAAAAGGGATTTTTTAGACTGAAGGAGGAAAGAGAGAATTCCATTCATAAGAGGGCACATTGCATAGTGTACCATGTGTGAGGATTCAGTTCCTCCTTGAAAATCTCTCTTGTGAGTGAACCCACCACCTTCAAGGATTGTCAGCTGTACTTTTTGGATATATCTAGTCATCAAGAAATCTCTAAGCATGACTCCTGCTCCAATGTGTATCTCAACAGAAATTATCTTTATAACATACCTGGCAGGTAGTCATCTAGCCTGGGCTTTTGGATTTCCAGGAAAAAGAAATCTACTACATCCCATGGTGAGCAATTCCATTTTTGGATAGCTCTAATTATTAAGAAGGTTTTTTCAACACATAAAATCCAAATTTGTCTTTTTTACAACGTTCACTCATTGTTTCTAATTGTGCTCTTAGACAGAACAAATGCAACACCTTCCAACACTATCAGTTTTTTTTCTGTGAAGTCTTCTTTTATTTAGATTAAATTTCCCTTGTTTCTTCATGAGTTATAATTTCAAAGTCCTTTACTATGTCATTTTCTTCTTATCCTCATGTTTTATCGTCTTTAGTCTTATTAATATGTCATTTGGTTTATGAATATTCTTCAGGTAATAAAATATGGCACCCTGAACTGAGTGCAATACTCCAACTGATCTAAACAGGTCAATTTAGGAAGAAACTATGACCTCACTACTAAAGATAAAATTACAATTAAGAGGAACCTATAAAGTATCAGCTCTTTTGCTTTAAGAAAGACCTCCAAAAAATATTTGAATAAAGATCTTCTAAATTAACAGAAAATGTTAAGACCCATAATTGAATTTCAAATCACATCAAAATAAAGCCACACTGAGACTGAACCATATGTATATTAAGGGATGAGTGAGTGGAACACCGTGTGTTTAGTCAATGGTTCATATTTTAAAGGAGAATGTGCTGTATCAGTGGTCCAGGCTTGTGATTTGTTTCCTATGGTACTCATGGATTTTCTCTTTCTGTTTAGGTAGTTTTTAGCATACTCTTATGAAAATACTACTTCACTGACACCATAAATTATCATCCACCCAATTTTTCATTCATGGAAAATGATTACAGGTTTTTCTCACAGGAGTATCTTTATTTAACAGACATGCAAAAGGGTGTTATATTTATATCTTCTCTACTCCACATAATTTTTTACTGCATTCTGTTTAATTTGAAGAAGTTTATTAAACATACTTCAGTCATGGCACCCATTTAACCATTCTTTTATCCCTATTTATTAAGTCAAATTTGTCTCTCTAAATTCAAGTCTTTAGTTTGCCTCATGTGGTAACAATAAGTAGGGGAGAATAATCAAGGGAAACTTCACTAGGTTCACCAGCTCTACTTCATCCTTTTGGGGCTTGATTATAATCTGTATTGCCCAAAAGAAAACAGGAATATTATGGGTATTAAAAAAAAATCTCTTCACTCAAGTTTCACCCACCTTCTTTATAATCTTAATATGCCTAATCTCTGGGACTATTTGGAAAGCATTTAGGTCAACTACAGGTTTATATAACAGAAGTTGAAATTCTGGGTCATAACATAGGTGCCAATTAGGACTTGGACATTTGAAAATTTTTTCTTTTAATTTGTCTTTCCCTTTCTACCACTCTAATTTCCTAAGTATTCATTAGGTATCTGGCTGGGTGTGGATAAATTGGGTCTATAATTCAAGGCAGGCATTATTAAAATTTTATGAGTAGACCTTTCCCTATATGAAACCACAGTGCAACAGAGCATCAGCAAAAAGCAGCAGCACAGGAGAGAAGCCTAACATAAAGAAGGAGGTGACATCACCGGGGGATATATTTTTTGGTACAAACAAGATCCCTTTCCTTTGATTTTCTTGGGAGATAGACCTAGTAATGAGTGGGTGAAAGGATACAGAGTTTTAATGCCTATGGGCATTATTCCAAATTGTTCTCCAGAATGACTAGACCAGTTCACAACTCCACCAACAATGATTCATCAGTGCCCCAATTTTTCAAAATCCCCTTCAGCATCTGCCATTTTTCTTTTCTGTCATGATAGCCACTCTGAGACATGTGAAGTTATTACCTCAGAATTGCTTTAATTTGCATTTCTCTATTCAATAGTTACTTAGACCATTTTACATAAATATAAATAGATTTGTTTATTTCTTCTAAAAAAACTGCTTGATCATATCCTTTGACCCATTTATAAATTCAGGAATGGCTCTTTTTTAAAAATAAATTTGACTCAATTCTCTATACATTTTAGAAATAAGGTTACCAGAGAGAACTATTCCTTCCCCCTCCCCCATTTCCTGTTTTCCTTCTAATTGTGGTTGCAGTGGTTTTGTATGTTCTAGTTGTTTATATTAACAAACTCTGCTGTCAGGTAATTTGCCCTTAAATAAAGAGACTCTATCATTTCTTAAACAGAGAAATGGTTAAGAAATTGATCATCTCATGCTCACTCAGAGACGCCCTTATTCTTTGCCCAATTAATTGTGGTACTGCTAACACATTTAATTTGGAGAAATTGTATTGAGGATGAACCAGTTAATTAATAAACATTTATTAAGCATCCAGACACTGTTGAGCCCAGGCAATACAAAAAGAGGCAAAAGAAGTTCTTTTCCCTCAAGCAAAAAACTGGAAGACTGTAATAGCTTCAAATATGAGAAGAGTTATCTTATTGGAGTGGAGAGATCTCATCCTTGCATGGCAGTTTTGGAAAGAAGAAATGACTGGAAATTGATAAGACAGAAATGTAAGTTTGATGTTAGGAAAGCTTTCCAAACAGTTACAGCAATTGGAATGAAAAGTGTGTGGTCTGGCTGGTCTAAGTTCTTTTTCACTGCAGTTCTTGACCTAGAATAGGGATCACTACTGAGTGTGACAAGTGAAAATATTCTCATAAAGTAAAAGAGACAGTAATCAACCTTGAGCTGGGCTTTAGTCTTGATAGGCCCAAATTTTATTTTTCTATAATGAGTGTGCAAGCCTAACTGTGGTAAATAAGAAAAGTAATAAGTGACCTATAAATTGCCTACTTTTTGCAACAAATAATATATCTGCCAGGTGTTTCTGTAAATTACCTACTTTTTGGTAAATAAGAAAAGTAACACGTGATCTGTAATAAGCTTAATTCTGATAAATAATTTTGTATTAGGTAAAAGGGCTGTAAGGATGCACTTTCCCATCAATGGGAATGAAGGTCTAGTTACTGGGAAGGGGGATTTTGGGGTTTTGGGGTTGTTCTACAATTGTTTGTACAAGGGTATATAACTGCTTGCTTGATTTTTGTACTTTGTTTCCCTACACTAGTATATGTTTTGGGTAGGTGTGCCCAACTTTCCTGAGACTTGTTTAGGACTAAATAGCTTCTGAGGGGTGGAGCTAAGATGGCGGAAAGTAAGCAGTAACTTCTCCAAGCTCCCCAAGAATTTCGTCCTTAAAAGCTAAAAAGTAAATTTGAGAGGATTTAAGAGTGACAGAACCCATTGGGAGATGGAGAGTGACAGATTCCCAGCCCAGAAAAGTGCCTACTCAGGTCGGGGCAGGGAGAATGCAGAGCACACAGGAGTGGCACCAACACAGACCTGAGAGCATAGTGTGGCAGACTGAGAAGCCCCACCCAGCAGACTCACCCAGCCAGAGGCTTCTGCAGCAGTCTCCCCATGGAGCAGAGGACCAACAGAACTGGGTAGGAGGGAACACAGGGCGCATAGCAGGGTCAGTGGTTTCTCCTCCAACCCACAGCCTGGATTTTTGAAGCTACATGTCCAGACTTTCATAAGTTGGGATGGAGGAATGAAATCTAGGGGTTCTCATCCCCCTCCCTGACACACACAAAAAAATCAAGAGGTAAAAGCCCCACCTATAGTACTTGCATAAGTGTAAACAGCCCCAGGCTTGGAAATCACTGAGGAAGGGGGAAGGGAGACTGTATGAAGCAAAGCCCAGGTGGGTGGAGCCAGCAAGCTCTAACAACAAAAGCCCAGGTGTGCTTTAGAACCACCTGATCAATCAGCAAACTACACCCCTGCCCTTCTACTACAGTGAGCCTGCCTGAGAAGCAGCCCAGAGAACTGAGAAACTCAATAGTCCTGCACCCCAGAAGCAGATATCCACTCTAAAAATACAGGATATAGGCAACCACAATGGGGAAGAAGGAAACTGCAAAGGCTAGAACCATCAAATCATTCTATAGTGAGCAAGAACAACCAAACTCAGAAGGCAAGACAGACTCTACACACACACTGGAGACCACAG
>CM053587.1:126303348-126354232 GCA_028646515.1 Pseudochirops corinnae
TTTGTATTCCCTTCACCTATCCTCATACGGAGAAAAGTTTCATAAGTCACAATTGTCATTCTTCCATGTTGGTATGTATATATATTTCAACTTTGATAGGTTCCTTATGATTTCTTCTCCATGTTTACCTTCTCATTCTTCTTGTATTTGAGTGTCAAGAATGTTTGAAAGTCCTCTGCTTCACTGAATGACCAAATTTTCCCCTGGAACATTATACTCCATTTTGCTAGGTAGGTGATTCTTGGTTTTAATCCTAGCTCCCTTGCTCTCTGGAATATCGTATTCCAGGCCCTTCAGTACCTTAATATAGAAGCTACTAGATCCTGGGTTATCCTAATTGTGTTTCCACAGTATTCAAATTGTTTCTTCCTAGCAGCTTGTAATATTTTCTCCTTGATCTGGGGACTCTGGAGCCTGGCTATAACATTCCTAGGAGTTTTCTTTTGGGGATCTTTTTCAAGAGGTGATTGGTGAATTCTTTCAAGATCTATTTTGCCCTCTAGTTCTAAAATAGCAGGGCAATTCTCCTTGTGAGTTTCTTGAAGGATGCTTTCTAGGTTCTTTGTTTTGATCATGGCTTTCAGGTAGTCCAATAATTTTGAAATTGCTTCTCCTGGATCTATTTTCCAGGTCAGTGGGTTTTTTTTCCAGGAGATATTTCAGATTGCTTTCTATTTTTTCATTTGTTTGGATCTGTTTAATAGTATCTTGATTTCTCATACAGTCATTTTCTTCCATTTGCCCCACTCTAATTCTGAAGGAATTATTCTCTTCAGAAAGCTTTTGAGATTCTTTTTCCATCTGGCAAATTCAACTTTTTAAGACATTGTTTTCCTCATTGGCTTTTTGGGCCTCTTGTGCCATTTGAGTTAATCTATTTTTTAAGGTGTTATTTTCTTCAGTCTTGTTGAGTCTCTTTTCATGATTTTCTTGCATCATTCTCTTTTCTCTTCCCAATTTTTCTTCCACTTCTCTTATTTGGTTTTCAAAATCCTTCTTAAGCTCCTCTGTGGCTTGTAACCAGTCTACATTATTCTTGGAAGCTTTTGCTTGGGAGTTCTGACTGGACTGTCTTTCTCCCATTCCATGCTTGGATCCTTTTTGTCCCCAAAGAAGGAATCTAAAGTTTGCTTGCTGTTCTTACTTTGCATCCTTTGCCTGATCATGTTGCCAGTGAATTACTTGATTTTTTAGCTCTGTGGAACTCTGCTTTCAGAGGAGAAAGCTCTGTCCCCAATTGCTGGGGTTTTTGCAGCTACTAGAACTATTACAAGGCTGATGCAGCCCCCACCAGATTTGGCTCACTTGAAACACACCCCAGGACCACCACTGAAGACCATAATCTGGATCCAAGCTGCTCAACACATGAGCATTTAGCCTCTGAATGATTGCTTGGCCCCCCTGCAGTCTGCAGGATAGGAGCTCTGAAGCAGCCATGTGGAGATGGCTGCAGGGCTGCCGCTTCTGCCGCTTCCTTACCCTGGAGTCAGTTTCAGCCAGACCACTTTTTTCCCCAAAATTTAGCTGGGTTTCTCTGACCTTTCACTTAGTCCTTGTTTCTCATGACTTGATAATTCTGGAAACTGCCGCAGATGCCACTGATCCACTTTCCTGAAGGCTCTACCTGTGGCTTGTCCTGGCCGCCCCAAGGCCAAGCCATGATTTCAGGCAGGGCTGGTTTTGGTTCCCAGCGTGCTGCGATGAACCCTTCCTGCTGAGCTTCCTTGAGTGTGGGATGTGTTTTTCTGTATTTTTGTGAGTTTTGGAACCTAAAATTTGTTTAGAGTCATATATTATGGGTATTTGAGGCGACTCTGTGGGAGCTGTGGAAGCTTGTTGCTTCTACACAGCCAGATTGGCTCTCCCCCCCAGTGCTTTAAAATTTGCAAAGCAGCTTCTGAATTCTATCTCCCCTTATCCACACATTGACCTTTGGAGATAGGTATTATCATCTCCATTTGATAAATGAAGAACCTGAGGCTAAGGGAACCTAAATGACTTGGTTAGGGTAACATAGCTAGGATCTGAGGCCAGATTTTAACTCAGTTCCATAAGATTCCAAGCATAGGTCTCTTTCAGTGGTGCCACCTAGTTCCTTTAGTGTTAATATTATCTTCATTTTACAGATGAAGAAACTGAGGCTTAAAAAAGTTAAGGCATTTGACTAAGATCACACATAGTAAATGAAAATGAGTTTGAATTCAGATCTTCCTGATTTCCACGTCTAGTACTCTAGACCCTATATAACCTAGAAGCCACCCTACTTTACATTTGATAAAATAAATGGCATTTCCAGAGTATAGGAGATAAGTTTTGTCTTCAGTCAAGATCTGGATTCAGGTTCTGCCTCTCCTCTTTCGGTGTATGCCCCTGGAAAGCTATGTAATTTTCTTTGTTCCGTAGACATCTACCTAAAGTTGCAAATTATAGATGAAATATTGATTTGCCTAACCTGTAGGGAAGGAGTTTCAATGTCAGAGAATTCCCCACATTGACAGAATCTTAGGGCTGGAACAACTCTCCACTCCCCCCTACCCAATACACACACACACACACTCACACACTACTTCAGACTCCTTCTACATAAATCAGACCACGCATACACAATTATAACACTTCATAGTTTATCCATAGGGAAACCATCAGTGGGATCAGGGCACACATGATTGAGAAGAGAGAATAAATTCTCAAAAACAATAACTTTTACCTTAGGCTCAAGTGAGGATAGAGTATGATTGTGCCATAAAATACATAATTTCAAAAAGACATGGAAAGATATGAGCATTTATGCAGTGATATGAGCAGAAACAGAGTGATTTATATTGTAACATCAAAATCATAAGGTCAAATTTGAGAGCTTTTATAAACTGGTGAAGAATGATGAATGGGTAGACAAAGGAGAATACAGTAAAAATAAACAACTTTGAAAACCTTAAGAATTGTTATCAATACAATGACTGTACATGAATATCCAGAAGACTGATGAGAAAACATGCTTTCCTGTACAGAAAAGAGGTGTGGGCATGCTACAGATGTGAAATGTATCCTCTTTCAGATTAGGTCATTGCACTTTTTATTTTACTTAAATTTTTTACTTTGTTGGGAATGGTCTCATACAAAATGGGAGGAACCTGTGTTTGGAATGTAAAATCAAAACTATGAGGTAAACTTTAAGAAAAAATGGGAAGCACCTGAATTACAGTTGAAAGAGAGGTGTGTGAGTAGTGTTTTCTGGGAGACTCCTTCCCCTAATAACCCTCCCCTTCAAAATTGAATGCATGGAGTCAGTTGAAGAAGATAATAGAATAAGGTGATAAAGAGCCTGATTTTGGTGGCAAGGATATGGGTTAAAAAAAAGCTGGGTTCATTTGAGTAACTGTAACTTGCCTTTATGAGAGAAAAACATCCCTATGTATCTAAAGAGTATGTTACTATTTTGAAGTTTTTCTCACCTGGGATGACTTTTCTAGTGAGAACTTTTTTTTTTCTGTCAAGATTTAAATGTAATTTTATTCCAGAAAATGTTTGCATTAGATTGGTGCTAACCATGTCAATAAATTTACAAATGTACAGGGAGGAGAGGTACTTTATTATATTTTATCTTCTCATTAATGTAAGTGCTGACAGAGTATGACACAGT
Source organism: Pseudochirops corinnae (assembly GCA_028646515.1). Classification (NCBI taxonomy): domain Eukaryota; kingdom Metazoa; phylum Chordata; class Mammalia; order Diprotodontia; family Pseudocheiridae; genus Pseudochirops; species Pseudochirops corinnae. The sequence continues at coordinate 126,306,989 of CM053587.1, forward strand.
GATAGCCTTAGAGACCACTAAATTCATTTCATTCACAAAATTGGCATTTTATGAGTAAGAGTGCTTCAGAATCCTCTACTGTCAAGAGGCTTGCTAAGGGCTGGACATATGGCCACAAAAGTTCCCAACATCTGTTCATCTCTTTCTTCCTGCTTCCTACCAGAAACCTCTAAAGAAGAAGGCTTCCTAAGTGTGTTAATGTCCCCTTCTTTGTTTCTCCTCCCCTCCTCTGAACACCCAAAAAGAAGCAGGAAAAAGAGAAGCTTATTTAAATTTGCTCACATTATGCCCTGCTACTATTTGCTGATATCCTCAGATGGTTATGCAGTTCTTCTGATTGTAAAAGAAACTTTTGGAGTGAATAAAATCATCTACCTTGATTTGGAAATAACAGTATGTTTGTACTACACTAGTGTATTTCAATTTATAGTCCTTAAGTTTTATCCAAGGGTCAGGCTGTCTTTTGCTGACAGCAGTTCTTCAGGGAAAGGTTTATTACACAATTACCTTTGTGAATAAAAACAATTCCATGAATACTAATTTTTTTTGAAACTCATTAGCCAGCTCTGGCTTTTACCTGTGTATAAAATAATGAATTAAACTAACAAATAATTATTAACCAACGTGTTTACTTAAGGTCTACTTTGATGGCTGATACAGTGGGTTTGGGTTCAAGAGGGGTATGGCAGCAAACCATATTTCTAGCAGGTTTTTTCAAATTACCTTAATTAATAGTTTTACTGACTTGTTTTTATATTACAAATATTTACATATTACTCCCATTCTATGCTTGATAATTGTCTTTTAACATATAAAAGAGTTAACTCTAGCATCACAATGACCTCATTTGAAATATTCTACATACAAAGCAGCCCCTTCTACCACTATGTTTGTTTCTTTGTTTTTAATGAAGAGAAAAGTTTTCTATCTTTAGCACCATTCTATTTGGAAAGAAATGAGCAAACAAAAACACTTTCTTTATAGCAAATATTCATAGTTAAACCAAAAAAAAAAAATCCACCACTGTGTGTACACACAGACACATGTTATTTTGGGTGCTCTGTGTAGGTATGCATGCATGCATGTGTATGCATACTCACATAGATACAAATATGTGTGCATACATGCACATATATACATGTGTATATATATGCACACATATACATGCATATATCCACATAAACATATATCACATATAATGCAAAATGACATATAATTCTGCATATCATATCTATTACCTCTCAGTCAGAAGGCAGATAATATATTTTATTATCAGCCTTCTGGTTTCATGGATGATCTTTGTAAAGTTTTGCCTGTCAAAGTTTTTTGTCTTTAAGGTGTTATTGTTGATATATAGATTATTCTTTTGTTTTTACTCATTTCATTCTTTATCAGTTTATAAAGTCTCAATTTTTTTTGTTTTTGATATATTGATTTTATAAGGTAAATTTTATTTCTGGTTCTTTTTTTTTTTTTACTACATTCTTCATTAATTCCTATAAGCTTTTCCATGTCTCTCTGTAATAATACATTTCTTCTTTTCTTGCTTCATAATAGAATTCCATTGAGTTAATACACAAGTATTCAGCCATTCCTGAATTGATTTTCCTCCCTTTAGTCTCCAATTTTTTGACACCATAAAAAGAGCTACTATAAATAATTGCTGTACATCTAGAACCTTTTCCCTAATTCTTTTCTCTCTTTTGTGTATAGACCTAGTAGTGGTGTAAGTGGTTAAACAGCATTCATTCATAAAATAATTTAAAATAATAATTCAAGATTGCTTTCCAGAATGAATATAGTTAATGAATTTGTAAATAAACATTTATTAAGTACCTACCATATGTCAAATACTGTGATAAGTGCTAGAGATACAAAGAAAGCAAAAGGTAGTCCCTGCCTTCAAGGAACTCATAATCTAATAGGGGACATAATGTGCAAAGAAGTATGTAAAATCACATTTTTATATATATGATAAATAGGAAATAATCAGGATAAAGAAGGCACTGAAATTAATAAAGATTGGGAATGAGGAGGTAGGACTTAAGGTGCATTTTGTAGGAAGCCAGGGAAGCCAGGAGGCAGATACGAGGAGGGAGAACATTTCAGACATGGAAGATAGAGAGGCAAAATTCTAGGAGTCAGAAGATGGAGTCTCATACTCAAGGGAATGCTAGCAGACATGAGAGACCTAGGTTATAAATGACTTTGAATGTCAAGCAAGTGATTTTGTGTTTGATCCTGGAAGTTATAGGGAGCCAATGAAGTTCATTGAGTTAAGAGATGACATGGTTAGACATGAACTTTGGAAAAATTTATTTTGTGACTGAATGAAAGAATGGGGTAGAGAGAGACTTGTGGCAGACACACTAACAAGTAAGCTATTTCAGTAGTATAGATGAAGAGGAGGATGGTAGAGGATATGATGACCAGAGAAAATGACAAAAGTGTCAGAGGACAGAAGGGGTTATATTCAAGAGACAGATGAAATTGACGGGTTTTTGCAACATATTGGATATGGAGTATGAGGGGCAACGAGGAATCTAGCATGATATTTATCTTTCAAATGTAGGGGACTAGGAGGATAGTCATATCCTTGACAGTAATGTTTTGAAGCAAGCAAGGTTTTGGGGAGAATGTAATGAGTTCAGTTTTGCATATGTTGAGTTTAAGATGTCTACAATATATCCATTTTGGGCTGTTTAATATGCTATTGGAGATATGAAACTGGAGATCAACAAAGAAGTTAGAGCTGGATAATAAAATCGGAAAATCATTAACAGAGATAATAACTGAATCCAGTAAAACTGAACAGATAAAACAGTGTAAAGGGAGAAGCAAAGAAGAGCTAGGATAGAACTCTTTTGTGCATCCAGTGACTCAGGAATAGACATTGAGAATGTTTTGTCAGATCAGTAGGAGAGCCAGGAGAGACTATTATCTCAATGACCTAGGGATAAGAGAGTATCAAGGGAAAAGTCAAAATAGTGTTAAGTTGCATACAAGTCAAAAAGGATGAATATTGAGAAAAGGCTATTAGATTTAGCCATTGAAAAATAATTGAAAACTTTGTTAAAAACAGTTTGGGTTGGATTATGATGTTCGAAGCCAGTCTATAGGGAATCAAGAAGAGGTTGAGAGAAAAGAAACAGAAGATAACTATTGTAGCCTTCTTAAACAATTTAACCATAAAAAGCAGGCAAGATATGGGATAAGTGCTAGTAGGGATATCATTATGTTTGCAGATTTTTTGTGTGATAATTACAAGTAATTTCAAGGTACAGGTAACCATGAAAACAGAAAGAAGAACTTGAGATGGACTTTTTTTTATTTTTTATTTTTTGGCTTTTTTTAGAAATAGTTGAAAGGAAGCAAGGAGGGCATCCGTTGAAAGGAAGCAAGGAGGGCATCCTAGGGAGCAGGAACTTTGCTCACAAAAGTTTGGAGACCAAGAGCAAGTGTGGCACAGTGAAACGAGTGCTGGCTCTGGAGCCAAAGGACTTGGATTTAAATCTCTCCTCTGAACCTTACTACCCATATGAACTTGAGCAAGTAATTTAATTTCCCTTGCCCTTGGGTTCCTCCTCTGTAAAATGATGGAGTTGGACTAGATGACCTCCAAGTTCTCTTACAGTTCTTGATTATGAACCCACAATTCTGTTAATACATATGAGAAGAATACTGAACTGTGAAGTCAGATGAAACCTATGTTCAAATACTCTGATATTTCCTGGGTAGTACAGTGGGCAAGGCACTTTATGTCTTTGAATATTAGCTTCCTCTCTCTTCAAAATAGAGGTGATATTATTTGTTTGATGTGCTTTATGGGCTTTTGTAAGGAAAATGATTAATGGATCTTAAAAGGCTATGTAAATTTGAGTTATGATTTAAATTAAGATTTTCTTGGAGAACCATGAGCAGACCTTCCTGACCAGAGAAAGTAATAGAAAAATAGTTAGTGAAAAGGTATTTTTGAACTACAAAGTAGAGTATGTCAGCACTTTGTTCAAACAAATCTTAATTCTAAAGCTTTCATCACTTAGTGGATTCCATCCCTATTCAATGCCTCTTGTTTGTGGACCCCATTTGACTAATAAGTTGAAACCACATTTTTGATCCTTCACACCCCTACTGTACCATCTACTGTTGCCAGGAGAGCTTTCTAGAGAATGGCATTTTAACTAGGTCTGGACTCCTGTAGAATTCTTTCCTTCTCGTATCTGATCTATACAGTTTTCCCTTTTACTTTGGACCTCCATCTCTAGACCTTGACTCAGATGCATAATACCCTGCCCTGAACCCCAGCTAGCAGAAGTGAACCATTTAAAAGCAAGGTCATGGTGTTTATGCCACATAGTATATTTTGTCCAGTTTTTGGAAGCACATTTTAGAAGTGATGGGGGAACTAAGATCCTCAGTTGAGTATGACATTAGACTTTTGATGGCATGGAATTTAAAAGGTTATTTCCTTCTGAAAATACAAGTAAGCTTTTTATAGACAAATGTTAACATCTTGCTGTCTCAGTTCCCTTATTTCTCAAAACATGAAATTATTTGCTTATAAAGTCTTCAAAAATATACCACCCATATTTTATAGTGTATGCTGTGATTGTGAAAGGCTATTTACAGTCACTATAGTTATAAACGTTACGTTCTCCAAAATGCTTTATTGAGTTCAGTGTACCAATATATCTAGGTATGACCTATTACACAGTAATACATACTTTGTCACAGATTATTGTTTTATAAATAACCATTCTGAAATGTATCTTGTGATTATTATTTCACCAAGTGAGCCCTATGAGAACTTTCAGAAGTACCTGTTATTTTCCCTGTTCTCACAAACAGAAAAATCTGTGCTGTACTGTATTGCATTCCTAATAGAAATGACAGCACCTTTTTCTCAGCTGCATTGCAATCAGTGTCATTTATCAAACTTTATGCTAATTTCAGCCAAATGTATGGGCATTTAATATAAGAAATGAATCTCCTAGAATAAACAAAATCTCTTTAGCAGTAAAGAGAGATTATTGTGTTTCTTCAACTCCAACGTTCTTAGCAGTGTCTACATTTCCAGTGAGTTATAGTTCTTTTATACACATGAAAAAAGATAATAGCTACAATAATCCTTTTAGTAATACCACTATCTGAATTTCAACTTTCAACCCTCCCTTTAAAGTTAAAAGTTAGCTTCTGAAGCTTTTAGAAGCCTGCTGCCCTTTTCAAAGTACATTTCTAGTACATTGGTCTTATTGATTTATTCATAGTAAATGTTATCCACTGCTTCCACGTGTGTGAAACTGAAGAAGATGATATAAGTGCATTCTGAAGACTGCCAACTACTCTGATTAAACCTGACTGGGCTGTGCAAGCTTCTCCTAACTAGTCATAAAGATTCTATGTCTGGGAAAGAAGTGTGTATGGGGGGTTGGGGAAAGAGTGGGGAAATGGGACACTTAGGGCAAACATAGAGGTTATAAATACTCAGCCTACTTCTGCATAAATACTCAGCCTACTTCTGCGTGTCAAAGTTGATGTTATGTCATTCCAGGAACTATGACTTCCAGAAACTATCAGGTTTCTTTTAGGGGTTAATAACATTGATCCTAAAGAGAACTGAGGGTATTTATTATAAATCTAATAGGGTATGGGGGAACCTGGGGGTTAAGAAAAATCCATTTGTACAATGTCTAATCCTTCAACATAGATGTAGAGGTAACAAAGTAAAATGGAGTGAGGTGGCTTACCTTTATTTCTACAAGAATATAATGATGTCTCATAAAAGGCAAAAGTCATTCACTATTATCCTTCAATGATCTCATCTATTTCTTTTCATTTACTTTGCATTCAGGCTTAAATTAACCTCCTTGATTGAATTCTGCATCCCTTTTCTATAGATCATATTAAATCAGTTTGATGACTGATTCCATTTTTAACAAGTCTCTTTCTAGGAAGTTTTTCCTTATGTTGAGGCATAATTTGCTTTCCCTATAATTTCTGTCCATTGTTCCTAATTCTTCCCTCCAGGTCCAAGTAGAATAAGTTGAATCTTTCTTTTATGTAATAAAGTAATATTATTTAAATGCATTCCTGTGACTGATGAATCTCTTCTCCAAGTTAAAGACCTCAAGTTTTTTAATCCAATCCTTATTTACAACGTTTATAGTCTCTCAACCCTCCTTTTCATCCTCCTCATCTTATTTCAGAGTCACTTCTAAAATATACCTCTGAAAACTGAACACAATACACACTGTGGTATGAACAAGAAAGATTTTAATGAGACATCTGCCTTTTATAAGTTTACTATGCTGCTTTAAATGTAGAATAAGATAAAGACCACTGGAAAGGTATATTCTGCATTTTAATGTAGTTAGGTGGCAGGTCATGTGATTTATTTAGAAAAGAGTAGATGTGAGAAAACACCTAGGGATTCTACAATAAATGTATGATCCTTGCCCAATGAATTAAGAAACATTATTTGAGAAATTGAATTCTATTAATATTGTCAATCTTACTATAAATAGAAAGCAGTTGTAGCTAAATGGAAAGGAGGGTTGGGGGTTTTCCTTGGAGAGATGAATAAAAGTGTTCATGTGGTTATTAATCATGCATAGCAAGAAAATAAGAAACAGTATTTTATAAATATATGATAGAAACATATATTTATATGCTCATCTCAAATGGCAATGCTTAATATAATGGTTTGCAAAAAGATCACTGCGAAAAAAATAATTATACCAACACCTATACTAAGGTTGTAGTGTAGAAAGTCTATAAAGAATTCAAGAAAAACCTTCAAATTCAATCAGTATACATTATGATATTATTATGATATTGATATATTACAGTTTGATATAAAGGAGTGAATAGGTTAAAATAGGGATAAAGTATTAGAAAAAATCCTTGTAGATTACCAAAGATATTTGTTTAACTTTTCAAAATTCCTTGAAAGCTACAAAAAAGATAATTTTATTTAATGAAGATTTTGCTGAGGAGGAGAAAGAGTCTAGGTCCCCCTATCCCATAAAGTCTAGAAATGCAATAGCCATTCATAGGTCCAATTTGACTGGCATGGCTTTTACTTTGGTTCCAGCCAGGGCCAGATTACCCCTTCTTAGGCAGCCTAGTGATTCCCCAGTCCTAGGGGCTCACCATATTGTTTCCAGATTTAGTGAGGGCATTTGATCAGCTTTAAATGACTTCAGTTCAGAATTCCTAAGCTCAATCAATCCACCTGCCTCAGTCTGTCCAGGTAACAGTGATTATAGATTATACATTGTAGATGCCACTGTGGCTGGGACAGCTAAGTAGATCAATGGATAGAGTCAAATCTAGCTTCAGACACTAGCTATGTGACCCTGGGCACATCATTTAACCTTGTCTGTCTAAGTTCCTCAGGAATAAAATGATCTGGAGAAGAAAATAGGGAGCCATTCCAGTATCTTTGCCACAAAAACTCCAGATGTTGTCACGAAGAGTTGGAAACAACTAAAACAATTGAAAAACAAAACTATACCAGGCAATGGACCCTCATTCTTGATATCATTGGAGGGAAAAAACAAAATAAAAGAAAACAAAAACAAGAAACAAGGATATGGATTTTGCTAAAGGTGTTTGCCATTATCATAGTGGAAACTCAGGGAAGATTCCAAGTGGGAGATGAATTCCTTCCAATGTTTATGAATGAAGTACTGATTTGATCAAATGTGGGAATGCTGGAGTTTTCTAGTTGGAATTCATGAATACTCAGTATTTTGCCCTTATCATCATTGTAGGAAAAATAAAAGTGCATGAAGAGTACGACTTTTCCATGTCATAAAGTTAAGTGCAAAAACATAACCCCCCCCCCCAAAAAAAAAACAAGAAAAAAAACTGTAGTGTTTGTCTATCTGTGTAGGTCTCAGGGTGTGAATATTGACAGATAAGATAAATAGATTGCCTTGATTGAGTTATGATCAGAATTTTGCATATAAGTTAAGGCCAATTATTTCAGTACCAGTATTCTATCAGTATCATTGTATGACTGTGAATGATGAAATAGTACAAGTTCTCCAAACAGTATAATTTCTAACAAATTCAAAAAGAGTTTCAAGCAGAGGATATTGGAGAAATCGTGGATGCATGTGAGTGCAAGCTACAATATATAATGAAAAAAAAAGTTTATAGATAAAAGAGCAGAGGTTGTCATCTAAGAAATGTATGATTTAAAAAAAGAAAAGAAAAAGAAAAATGGGCTGGTCACATGACACTAGTAAGGGACAAATTATGAACAACCTCAGTGTTTCATTGATATCCTTGAAATAGCTATAGGAAAGCTGAGGGGGACCCAACATGGTAGAGTAAAGGCAGAGATTTGCCTGAGCTCTCTCACAAACCTCTCCAAACACTTTTAAAAAATGACTCCTAACAAATAGTAGAACCCCAAAGAAGTCTGAGTGAGACATATCCCAAGACAACTTGGAAGATAATAAGGAAAGGTCTGTTGCACTGGGGTAAGAGAAGTCCAGTGTAGGCCACACCAGCACAAACATGGCCCCCACAAACCTAGAGTAGGCCTCACAGTGACTGAATCACTTGCAGTAGTAATGGTTTCCAGATCTCTTAGTCCATAGATGCAAAAGACTACTTAGAAGTTCAGTAGGAAAGATCTGACACACTTGGCTGAGAGTTAAGCCCAGTCAAGTATAGACCACAGAAGCACAATTCCAACCCCAGTGAACCAGGACCAGTCCTTAGGAGTGACTGAATCAGCAGTGGCTACAGCAATGACAGTGGCTGCTTCCAGAGTTCTCAGCCCACAGATAGAAAGGGGGTGTAATAACTGGTCAGAAAGACATTACTTTTTGTTTGTTTGTTCTTGCCAGCACTGAGGCAGGAATCTGTTGTTTTTCCCATACTTGGATCTGGGTCACAATCCTGGGCGGCTGGCCCAGGGCAAGGAGGAGCATTAGTGCAGCAAAACTTTTGGCTGCAGTGGAAGGGGTACACTCCTCACAGTTTAAGGGCAGAAAAAAACTGCTTGTGATCACTCACAGACCAGAGCACAGGCCAAGAGAGAAGCCAGCATTTCTCCTTAGACCATAACACCTTGGAAGTACTGAAAATTTACAGGTTCTTAGAAGTATTTCTGAAAACAGTCACACAACACCCCGGAAACTTGGGGCACTGTGCTTTCCATGCTGGAAGCAAAGCCCTACTTTAGCAAAAAGTTAAACGTCAACTAATAGGATGAAATAACAAACAATGTGGGGTGAAGGGGACTCTGACTAATGAAAGTGACTATGGTGACAAAACAGATCAAAACATAGAATCAGAAAAATGAAACAAAATCAAAGCTCCTACATAGGAAACCTCAAAGAAAAATGTAAATTGGTTTCAGATCATCATGGAAGAACTCAAAAAGGATTCTGAAAATCCAGTAAGAGGTAGAAGAACCATTGTAAAAGGAAATGAGAGTGATGGAGTAAAAGCTTGAAAAAAAAAAAAACCAGACTGGGCCAAATGGTAAATAAGGGCCAAAAATCCAATGAGGAGAAGAATACCTTTAAAAAATAAAACTGATCAAATGGTAAAGGAAGTCTAAAAGCTCACTGAAAAAAAGATTGCTTAAGAATTAGAATGGAGCAGATAGAAGCAAATGACTTTGTGAGAGATAAACAATAAGAGAAATACAAAAGGATGAAAAAATAGAAGAAAGTGTGAAATATCTCACTGGAAAAACAACTGACCTGGAAAATAGAAATAAGAGAGATAATTTTAAAATTATTGAAATATCTGAAAGCCATGATCAATAAAGAGCATAGAAATCATCTTTCAAGAAATTATGAAGGAAAACTAATCTGATATTCTAAAACCAGAGGAAAAATAGAAAGTGAAAGAACCTACTGATCACCTCCTGAAAGAAATCCCAAAGTGAAAACTGCCAGGAATATTACATGCAAATTCCAGAGTTCCCAGGTCAAGGAAAAAATACAGCAAGCATCCAGAAATAAACAATTTAAGTATCATGGAGGCACAGTCAGGATAACTTAAACAAAGGAAACAAAATATTTGGCAGTTTCTACATTAAAGGATCAGAGGACTTAGATTATGATTTTCTGGAAGGCAAATGTAAGGATACTGGGATTTGAAGATCTTCCATGCCCCTTGAACTTGCTGACGTAGCAGGAAGGGGTGGAACAAGAGAACACCAGAATCAAGCTAGTCTCCACGCAGTGCCGACTGGAAGCAGTGGCAGAGACAGCAGCTGCAGTTGCAGTGCAAACTACTTTTTCTTTGAGCCTGCCAGAATCTCTGCTAAGGACTCCTGCTGAGGACTGCCTAGGACGAGAACTGTGGAGGGCCGGAGCTTTTGGGAGCAAGCTGCCTAGACATTGAGCATTTGTCATGAGTGAGAAGAGGAGGATCTTTGCCTGAGGTAGCCTGTCCTGTTTTGAAGGCTTGAGAATATGAGTGTTTACTACTTTGACTACATGTGCCAACTTCATAACTACTGTGTTGGGTTTGACTTTCTGGTTTTGGGACTCAGTTATCTGGTATTTAAATGAATGCTCTAGCTATATTTCTTATGTAGAAAGCCTGTTACATTTTGTGATAAATAACCATATCAGCATATTTATAGTTATTATAGGCATTGTGAATACTGCATTGCTGATACAGCAAAGGAACTAGAATTACAGCCAAAATTTACCTACCCAGCAACTTAGCATAATCTTTCAGGGGGGAAAATGCACATTCAATGAGATAGAGAATTTTCAAGCATTCTTGATGAGAGGACCAGAGATGAATAGAAAATTTCACTTTCAAATACAAGACTCAAGAAAAGCACAAAAAGGTAAAACCAAAAAGAAAAATCTTAAAGGCCTTATTAAAATTAAACTTTTTACATTCCTACATGGGAAAATGATATTTATAATTCATAAGACCTTTATCATTATTAGGGTAGTTAGAAGGAGTATAGATAGATAGATAGATAGAGATAGATATATTGATATTGATATGTAGAGATAGATAGCCAGAGGCAACAGGTGTCAGCTGAATATGAAGGAATGATATTTAAAAAATAAAATTAAAGGATGAAAGGGGAGTGTACTGGGAGAAAGAGAAAGGGGAGAGGTAGAATGGGGTAAATTATCTCATCTAACAAAGGAAAGAAAAAAGCTATTATAGTTGAAGGGAACAGCATGGAGGTGAGGGGAAGTGAGTGGAACTTACTGTCATTAGAATTCCCTCAAACAGGAAGTAACATACACACTCAATTAGTTATAGACATGTATCTTACCCCTAAAGGAAAGAAGGAGGGGAACTCGGCTAAATTTGGGGGAGAGGGTCTGGCCATATACCCCCAGAGCAAGAAGCAACAGAAGTCGTGGCTATGCAGCTGCCTCCACGTGGCTGCTTCAGAGCTCCCAGCCTGAAGATAGCAGAGGGGCCAAGAGGCCATTCAGAGGCTAAGTGCTCTTGCATTAACCTGCCTGGATCAGGATTGTGGTCTTGGGAGGCGGTTCTGAGGTGAGTGACCAGTGAGCCAAAGTTGGTGGAGGCTGTAGAGACAGCACCCTCCTAACAGCTCTGGCAGCTGCGGAAAAAAAAAAAAAAAAGCTCTCCCCTCTGAAAGCAGAGTTCTGTGGAGTAAGTAGTTGACTGGAAACATTAGCAGGCAAAGGAAGAACAGCAATCCAACTTTAGATTCCTTTTTTGGGGACAAAAAAGATGAAAACAGGGAATGAGAGGAAGACAACATAGTCAGAACTCCTGCACCAAAAGCTTCCAAGAAAAATGTAAACTGATTACAGGCCACAGTGGAGCTTAAGAAGGATTTTGAAACCCAAATAAGAGAAGTGGAGGAAAAATTGGGAAGAGAAATGAGAATGATGCAAGAAAATCATGAAAAGAGAGTCAACAACCTGACTGAAGAAACTAACAACTTAAAAACAGGTTAACTTAAATGGCAAAAGAGGCCCAAAAAGCCGATGAAGAGAATGTCATAAAAGTCGAATTTGCCAGATGGAAAAAGAATCTCAAAAGCGCACTGAAGAGAGTAATTCCTTTAGTATTAGAGTGGAGCAAATGGAAGCAAATGACTTTATGAGAAATCAAGATACTATTAAATGGATCCAAACAAATGAAAGAAATAGAGGGCAACTGAAATATCGCATTGAAAAAACCACTGACCTGGAAAATAGATTCAGGAGAGACAATTTAAAAATTATTGGACTCCCTGAAAGCCATGGCCAAAAAAAGAACCTAGAAATCATCCTTCAAGAAATTCTCAAGGAAAACTGCCCAGATATTTTAGAAACAGATGGCAAAATACAACTTGAAAGAATTCACCAATCTCCTCAAATACAAAAAGCATAAGAAGGTAAACATGGAAAAGAAATCATAAGGAACTTACCAAAGTTGAACTATTTACATGCCAACATGGAAAAACGGTAATTGTAACTTATGTAACTTATATATGTTTGTGGGTGTGTGTACACACATACATACATGCATACACCTATATGTTTATATAGCAGGGTATATATGTGTATGAATACATATGTAAGTGTGCGTATATATGTGTACATATACAGAGGCCATAGGATCAATTGAATAGGGAGGGATGATATTTTAAAAGGTGAAACTGAGAGGAGGGAAAGGAATATAATGAAAGGAGACAGGGAGAGACAGAATGTGGTTAATTATCTCATATAGAAGGGGCAAGGGATAACTGTTACAATGGAGAGGAAGAATAGGAAGGCAAAAGGTAATGGGTCAAACTTACTCTCATTGAATTTGGCCTAGGGAAGGAATTACATACACTCTAAATTGTGTAACTTACCCTACAGGAGAGTAGGGGGCAAGGTGATGAGAGAGGGGATTATGGAGGGCAGGACAGGTTGGGAGGGAGGGTTGTTAGAAGCACACATTTCCGTGAAGGGACAGGGACAAAGTGGAGAATAGAACAAGTGGGGGGTGGGATAGGAAGGAAGGAAATATAGTCAGTCTTTTATAGTATGTCCATTTGTAGAGATGTTCTAGATAACTACACATTTACAGCCTAGATTAAATTGCTTTCCAGTGAGGGTGGGTGACAAGGGAGGAAGGGAAAGAATCTAGAATTTAAACTTCTAAAATCAAATTTTAAATATATATGTGTGTGTGTGTGTGTAATTGTTCTTCTTCTTCTTCTTATTATTATTATTTACATGCTACTGAGAAATAACATATACAGGCACTGGGGTAGGGAGATACATCTTGACCTACCAGAAAATTAGAGTGGTGATGGGGGAGGATATAGGAGAGAGCAGATTGGTGAAGGGGTATACAGTGAGATTGCTGTTTTGGGGTGTGTGTAGGGGAAAGATGGGGAGAAAATTTGTAACTCAAAATCTTGTGGAAATGAATGATGTAAACTAAAAATAAACAAAAGTTAATTTTTAAAAAAAGAACTACTCAACACCTTGTTTCAGCTATTTAATTACATAGCACCTTATTTCAATTCAAGTTTCTTCTAAGCCTTGTCCATAACTATATCAAATCTTTGTTAAGACACCAAACTTGTGAACCCCAGAATTTGTGAACTAAGGGGAGGATCTAAGGACCATATATAAGGAGAAGCCCAAGCTGGAGAGAGAAGAACTGAGAAGAGAACTGAGAAGAAATGAGAAGAGAACACTTGTGGTGGCAGAGTTGAGAAGGAGAAAACTTCTGGTAGCCCAGCATTCTATGTTTGTCTGTTCTGTGGTTATTTTTGCTTGTGATACTTTGTACAGATGCCCTGGGACCTTACTGGAATACTGAAAGAAGATTTTCTGGTTGTCTATTTAGAGAAGTCCTGGAGGAAGGTTTTGGAGATCCTGGGACTTTACTGATGATTTGTGTTGACCTAGTTTGTGGGTCTGTGTTGATTTCTGTGTTGATGACTTGTGTTGACATCTTGGACCTTGTTTGGGGATCTGTGTTGATGTGTTGATTTTGCATGCAGATAGCAAATAGATGATGGTGCCAGAAATGTGTATGAATATTATTGTGACTAAGTTAAGCTTTGCCTTTCCTGAAACAGGAACTGTGAAAGACTTGAGGTGGCCTGGACACTGTGACTTTAAGTGTGGAATGAGAACTGAATGAGGAACTGGACTAGGAGCTGGACAAGGAGCTGAGAACTGCCTCCCTTTGAATCAAGGTGACAGTTGGGAAGATGCAGGCAGGAGCTAGGACCATGGAAGAAGAACCATGGAATCTGAGAGGCAGCCTTGAATAAAGATGAAAAGACCTCTTCTTGGATATTTAATGCTTACTGAGAAGATTATGAACTTTGACCTTTGTGCTTTGTGTCCCTAAAGGAGGCCTGTTCTTTGAGGATGATTGAGTTAAGGACTTACTGAATCACATATTTTGTTTAAAATTATGTGGCCACTTGGGTGAAAACTATTGGCCACTATAGTGATAAATTGTTATGTCATAACATAGTGAATGCTGTACTTTGGTTTGTGTCAATGTTTTATCTTAATTTATTACTGAATCAATAGAGAGTTCAATGTAATATGTAATCAGAATCTGCTTGACTTGAAAGAGAGAGAGAGAGAGAGAGAGAGAGAGAGAGAAAGAGGGAGAGAGAGAGAATATAATAAACAAGGCTGGGAAACAGGATGGAGAGAAATACTGTTAGCAGTAGTAATGAAAAAACAATTCTGAATCAAGATAAAGCCCTCATTTCTCAAACATAGACAGAACTGAGTCAAATTTATTACAAATAAGAGCCATTCCCCAACTTTAAAATGGTCAAAAGATGTGATAATTTTTCAGTTGAAGTAATCAAACTATATCCATTAAAAAAAACACTCAAATCAATATTCATAGGAGAAATGCAGTTAAAACAAACCTTAAGTTACTACCTCATTCATATCTATTAGACTGGCTAATAAAAACAGAAAAGGTAAAGGAAAAAAGTCAGAGAGGGTATAGGAAAAATTAGACTTCAATGCATTGTTGATGAAGTTGTGGGCTGGTTTAATCATTCTATAGAATAATTTGGAACTGTGCCCACAGGGCTTTAAAAACAAACATACCCTTTGACATAGTACTAAGTCTATATCTCAAAAGAGATTTTAAAAAAAAAGCGAAGGTACCTATTTGTAAAAAATCTTTATAGCAACTGTTTTCTGGAAGTAAAAAAATTAGAAATTGAGGGGATTCCCATTAATTGAGGAATGACTGAAAAAATTTTGAGATGATATTATGATGGAATACTATCTTTCTATAAGAAATGATGAGCAGGATGCACTCAGAAAGACCTGGAAAGACTTTCATGGGCTGAGGCAAAGTGAAATGTGCTGTGTATAAAGTAACAGTTGATAATGTAAGATGTTCAGCTGTGAAGGATTACTCTAACCTATTTTTTTTTACATTTTTTGTCTTTATGAGTTATATTGTTTACTTTTAGTTTACAAGATTCAGTTCCATAATCCCTTGAGTTTCAAATTTTTTCCCCTGTCCTCTCCTCTGTGCCTCTCATGGGGGCATGCAGTCAACTATAGGATCTGCAGATACTTTCACATTAAACATTAGTCAGGTTATAAAGGATTGTAGCCAAAGGAATGAACAGTGGGAAAGAGCAAACGAAACCAAACAAGAACAAGAAACAGAGCAGGTAGTTTGCTTCAGTCTACATTCAAACTCTGTTCTTTATAGTTCTTTCTTTGAATGTAGACATCATTTTCCATCATGAGTCTTTTGCAGTTCTCTTATAACCTTGTATTGCTGAGAAGAATCCAGTCTGTCAAAGTTGGTTGTCACACATATGTTCTGTCTTTAATTGAGTACAAATTTCTCCTGGTTCTGCTCTTCTTACTCAGCATCAGTTTGTATAAGTCTCTTCAGGTAAATATGAAGTCCACCTGCTCCTCATTTCTTATAGCACAATAGTATTCCATTACATGCATATACCACAACTTGTTTAGCCATTCCCCAATTTATGGATATCCCCTTAATTTCCAATTCTTTGCCATCATCAAAAAATCTGTCATTAATATTTTTGTATATATGGGTTTTCCTCCCACTTCTATGATCTCTTTAGGATACAACCCTAGAAGTGGTATTGCAGGGTAAAAGGGTATGCACTTATTTATAGCCCTTTGGACATTGTTCCAAATTGTTCTCCAGAATGGTTGAATCAGTTTATATCTCCACCAACATTGCACTAGTCTTCCAATTTTTCCATATCCAACCTAGCATTTGTCATTTTTCTGTTTTGTCATCTTAGCCAATTTGACCAGTGAGATATGGTACCTCAGAGTTACTTTGATTTTCATTTCTCTAATCAGTAGTGATTTGGAGCAGTTTTCATATGCTTATAGATATCTTTAATTTCTGCCTCTGAAAATTGGCTGTTCATATCCTTTGACTATTTATCAATTGGGGAATGACTTGTATTCTTATAAATTTGACACAATTCTCTGTATATTTTAAAAATGAGGCCTTTATCAGACACTGGTTGTAAAAATTCTTTCCCAATTTCCCATTTCCCTCTTAATCTTGGTTACATTGGCTTTGTTTGTACAGAAACTTTTCAATTTAATGTAATCAAGATTATCTATTTTGCATTTTGTCATGGTCTATAACTCCTATTTGGTCATAAAGTCTTCCCTTATCCATAAATTTGACAGGCAAACTATTCCTTGCTTTGCCAGATTGTTTATAGTACCAGCCTTTATACCGTGATCATGCACTTATTTAGAATTGATTAGATAATGGTATATGCCCAGTTTCTGCCATAGTATTACAGTTTTCCCAGCATTTTTGTCAAATAGTGAGTTCTTATCCCCAAAACTGTGGTCTTTAGGTTTATCAACCAGTAGATTACTATATTCATTGACTGCTGGGTCTCATGTACCCGATCTATTCCAGTGATCCCCTATTTTATTCCTCAGCCAGTATCAAGTAGTTTTGATGACTGCCACTTTATAATACTAATTAAAATCTGGTAGGGCTAGGTCACCTTCCCTAGCATTTCTTTTCATTAATTGCCTTGATATTCTGGACCTTTTGTTCTTCCAAATGAATTTTATTACTATTTTTTTCTAGCTCCATAATGTAAAGTTTTGGTAGATTGATTGGTATGGAACTATGCATATAATTTAATTTAGGTAAAATTGTCATTTTTATTATATTAGCTCTACCCAGCCATTAACAATTGATGTTTTTCCAATTAGTTGGATCTGACTTTATTTGTGTGAAGAGTGTTTTGTAGTTCTGTTCATATAGGCCCTGGGTTTGTTTCAGCAGGTAGATTTCCAAATATTGTATGTCTACAGTAAATTTAAATGGAATTTCTCTTTCTGTCTCTTGCTGTTGGATTTTGTAAAAAACATATATGAATGCTGCAGATTTATGTTTTTTTTAATATCCTGCAACTTTGCCAAATTTATTATCTCAAGTAGTTTTTTACTTGATTTCTAAAATTTTTCTAAGTATATCATCTTATCATCTGCAAAGAGTGATAGCTTACTCTCTTCTTTGCCTAATTTGATTCCTTCAATTTCTTTTTCTTCTCTTATTGATATTGTTAACATTTCTAGTACCAAATTGAATAAGAGGGGTGATAGTGCACATCCTTATTTCACGCCTGATCTTATTGGAAATGGTTCTAGCTTATCTCCATTACATATAATACTTGCTGATGGTTTTAGATAGATACTACCTGTTATTTTAAGGAAGTTTCAATTTATTCCTATACTTTCTAGTGTTTTTAATAGGAATGGGTATTATATTTTGTCAAAAGTCTTTTCTGCATCTATTGAGATAATCATATTAGTTCTGCTACTTTTGTTGTTGATGTGATCAATTATGCTGATGATTTTCCTAATATTGAACCATGTTTGCATTCCTGGAATAAATCCTACCCAATCAAAGTGTATTAACTGGTGAAAATTTGCTGTAGTCTTTCTAATAATATTTTATTTTAAAATTTTGCATATAATTTCATGATGGAAATTGATTTATAATTTTCTTTCTCCATTTTGTCTCTTCCTAATTTAGGTATCAGTACCATATTTGTGGCATAAAAAGAATTTGGTAAGACTACTTCCTCCTCAGTTTTCCCAAATAGTTTACGAAGTATTGGAATCAGTTATTCTTTAAATGTTTGATAGAATTCACTAGTAAATCCACCTGGCCATAAGGATTTTTTTCTAGGGATTTCATTGATGACTTTTTGAATTTCATTTTCTGAGATGGGGTTATCTAAGTAATTTACTTCCTCTTCAGTAAAACTTGGAAACTTATATATTTTTTTAAATATTTGTCCTTCTCACCAAGATTGTCAACTTTATGTGCATACAATTGGGCAAAATAATTCCCAATTGTTATTTTAATTTCTTCTTCCTCCGAGACGCTTTTCATTTTTGATACTTGTAATTTGTTTTTCTTTCTTTTTTTTATCATATTGACTAATGTTCTATCAATTTTATTGTTTTTTCGTAAAACCAGGTTTTAGTTTTATTTATTAATTCAATAGTTTTCTTAATTTTGGTTTTATTAGTCTCTCTTTTGGTTTTCATTATTTCTAATATATTATTTAATTGGGGAGTTTCAATTTATTCTTTTTCTAGATTTTTCATTTGCATGCCCAATTTATTGACTTCCATTTTCTGAATTTTATTCATGTATGCATTCAGGGATATAAAACTTCCCTGGAGAACTGCTTTTCCTGCATCCCACAAGTTTTGGTATGTTGTCCCATTAATGCCATTCCCCTGAATGAAGTTACTGATTGTTTTTATAATTTCTTATTTGACCCAATCATTCTTTAGAATTAAATTATTTTGTTTCCAATTAGTTTTTAGTCAATCTTTCCATGGCCCTTTATTGCATATAATTTTTATTGCATCATGGTCTGACAAGGATGCATTTAAAATTTCTGCCTTTCTGCACTGAATTGCAAGGTTTTTGTGCCCTAGTACATAGTCAGTTTTTGTGTATGTGTGATGTACCACTGAGAAGAAGGTATTTTCCTTTTTATCCCCATTCATTTTTCTCCAGAGGTCTATCATATGTACCCTCTCTAAAATTCTATTAGCCTCCTTAACTTCTTTCTTGTTTATTTTGAGGTTAGATTTATCAAGCTCAATGAGGGAGAGATTGAGATCTCCCACTAGTAGAGTTTTGCTCTCTATTTCTTCCTCCAATTTTCTTAACTTCACCTCTAGGAATTTGGATGCTATACTGCTTGGTGCATATGTTAAGTAATGATATTGCTTCATTTTTGATGGTGCTTTTTAATTGCATATAGTTTCCTTCTTTATCTCTTTTAGTTAGATCTATTTTTGTTTTTGCTTTGTCTGAGATAAGGATTGCTCCTCTGCTTTTTTTTTTACTTTATCTGAAGCATGATATAGTTTACTCCAGCCTTTTACCTTTACCCTGTGCACATCCACTAGTTTGAAATGTTTCTTACAGACAGCATATGGTAGGATGATGGTTTTTAATCCATTTTGCTATCTGCCTCCATTTTATGGGAGAGTTCGTCCCATTCACACTCATTGTTATGATTACTATCTTTGTCTTTACCCCCATCCTATTCCCTCCACAATTTGTATTTTTATTTCTTCCTTCTCCTTTCCCCAGCTTATGAGTTTTCCTTTTGACCACCACCTCCATCACTATTCCCTCTCTAAGGACCTCTCTCCCTTTAACTACCTTCCCCCTTACTTCTATTTCCCTCCCTCCTAAACAACTTCAGAGTATGTTATTCCATCATTGAACCAAAGTGAAGGGAGAAAATTTCATACAGTGCTCCTCTCCCTTCCTCTTTTTCCCCCTACTGCAATTAGTTCATGTTGGAATCCTAAAATTAACTGATTATGTTGATCCCTCCTTAAACCAGAACCAATGGGAATAAAGTTCATATGATGTTCATATCCCTCCCTTCTTTCCCTCTACTACAGTATGTTTTTATTCCTCTTCTTGTGGCATAATTTACCCTTTTCTGCCTTATCCTTTCCTTTTCTCCCATTATAATCACTTTTGACTCCTTAATAAGGTATTTTTTAATCATCAAATTACTTCATTTATTCCTCCACCCTCTATCTGTGTACATTCCTTTTAAATGTCTCAATAGTTATATAAATCTCAATATTGACAGGTATTAACTTCCCATATAGTGATGTGAACAATTTGCTCATATTGAATCACAAGTTATGTGTTTGTGTGTATGTTTGTATGTGTGTGTGCGTTTTCCTTGTTTACCTTTTCATATCTCTCTTGAGTCCTGTATTTAGAGATCAAATTTTCCATTGTGCTCTGGCTTTTTCATGAGGAAAGTCTGAAAGTCCCTTATTTCACTGAATGACCATGTCCTCACCTAAAAGATTGTTCTCAGTTTTGCTGGATAGTTGATCTCTGGTTGAAGTCCAAGCTCTTTTGCCTTAGAAGATATCAAATTCCAATACTTCTGATCTTTTTATGTAGAAGCTTCTAGGTCCTGTGTAATCCTGACTGTAGTTCCACCATATTTGAATTGTTTCTTTCTGGCTGATTGCAATATTTTCTCCTTGACCTTTTCATTCTGGAATTTGGCTACTAGATTTCTTGGAGTTTTCAATTTGGGATCTCTTTGAGGAGGAGGCCAGTGAATTCTTTGAATAAATATTTTGCCCTCTGATTCTATGATTTCAGGACAGTTTTTCTTTGACAATCTCTTAGAGGATGTATCCGGACTGGTTTTTTTTTTCATCATGGCTTTCCAGTAGACCAATAATTCTTAGATTATCTCTCCTGAATCTCTTTTCCAAGTCAGTTGTTTTTCAGCTGAGATATTTTACACTTTCTTCTAATTTTTCAAACTTTATGTTTTGTTTAACTGATTCTTATTGCATCATAGAGCCATTAGCTTTAATTTGACTGATTCTAATTTTTAGTGAATTATTTTCCTTTGTTAGTTTTTGGAAAAACATCAGGTGCTCATGGCTGGGTCTAGCTAATATAGTAAAAAATGACAATTTTACCTAAATTAAATTACATATTTAGTGATATACCAATAACTCTACAAAAAAATTTACTTTGTAGAGCTAGAACAAATAGTAACAAAATTTATTTGGAAGAATAAAAGGTCCGTAATATCAAGGGAATTAATGAAAAGAAATGCTGGGTAAGGTGGTCTAGCTATATCAGATTTTAATCTGTATTATAAAGCAGTTGTCACCAAAACTACTTGATACTGGCTGAGGAATAGAGTAGTAGATCAATAGAAGAGATTGGGCACATGAGACTCAGCAATCAATGAATATAGTAATCTACTGGTTGATAAACCTAAAGAATCCAGGTTTTA
The DNA here is from genome assembly GCA_028646515.1 of Pseudochirops corinnae. Classification (NCBI taxonomy): domain Eukaryota; kingdom Metazoa; phylum Chordata; class Mammalia; order Diprotodontia; family Pseudocheiridae; genus Pseudochirops; species Pseudochirops corinnae. The sequence goes on from CM053587.1 coordinate 126,328,302, forward strand.
GGATAAGAACTCACTACTTGACAAAAACTGCTGGGAAAACTGGAGTATAGTATGGCAGAAACTGGACATAGACCAATATCTAACATTGTATACCAAAATCAAGTCTAAATGGGCACATAATCTAGGTATAAAGGCTGATAATGTAGGCAGTCTGGGAGAGCAAGGAATATTTTATCTGTCATATCTGTTGAGAAGGAAAGATTTTATAACCAAACAAGAGTTAGAGAGCATTATAAAATGCAAAATGGATAATTTTGATTACATTAAATTGAAAACTTTCTGTACAAATAAAGCTAATGTAACCAAGATTAAGAGGGGATTGGGAAACTGGGAAAGAATTTGTATAACCAGTATCTCTGATAAAGGTCTCATTTCTAAAATATATAGAGAATTGAGTCAAATCTATAAGTATACAAGTCATTCCCCAATTGATAAATGGTCAAAGGACATGATCTGGCAGTTTTTAGAGAATGAAATTAAAGATATTTGTAAGCATGTGAAAAAATGGTCTAAATCACTATTGATTAGAGAAATGAAAATCAAAACATCTCTCAGGTACCACATCTCACCATTCAGATTGGCTAAGATGACAAAACAGGAAAATGATAAATGCTGGAGAGGATGTGGAAAAATTATAACACTAAAGCATTATTGGTGGAGTTGTGAATTGATTCGACCATTCTGGAGAGCAATCTGGAACTATGCCCAAAGGGTTATAAATAAATGCATACCTTTAATACCACTTCTACAGTTGTATCCCACAGAGACCATAGAAGTTTGAAGAGGACCTGTCTATACAGAAATATTTATAGCAGCTCCTTTTCTGGTGGCAAAGAATTGAAAGTCAAGGACATGCCCATCAATTTGGGAATGGCTGAACAAGTTGTGGTATATTAATATAATGGAATACTATTGTGCTATCAGAAATTAGGGGCAGACTGCTTTCACAATAACTTGGAGAGACTTATATAAACTGATGTTGAATGAGAAGAGCAGAACCAGGAGAAATTTGTACACATTTATAGACACAACATATGTGTGATGACTAACTTTGGTAGACTGGGCTCCTCTCAACAATGTAAGGTTATAAGACAACTCCAAAAGACTCATGATGGAAAGAGATATTCACATCCAGAGAAAGAACTATAGAGTCTGAATACAGATTGAAGCAAACTACTTGCTCTGTTCTTGTTTGTTTGTTTGTTTGTTTTATTTTCCTTCCTCTTTCCCCCTGTTCATTGCAATGATTATAATCCTTCTTTATAACCTGACTAATGTTTAATACAAAGGTATTTGTAGATCCTTTATTTGACTGCATCCCGAGGTGGAGGAGAGGGAGAAGGAGAAAATTTGAAACTCGAGGGATTGTGGAACTGAATCTTGGAATCTAAAAGTAAACAAACAAATTAAAAAAGAAATCTATCTTACCTTAGAGGGAAATAGCTGAGGAGATCTATTAAAGGATGCGACAGGTAACTGACAGATGGGAGGGCAGAACATGGGAGTTGGTAGAAAATCACTGGTGAGGGAGAGGGTTTATAATAGGAGAGAGAAGACAAAGTGGAGGAAAAATAACATGGAGGGAAATACGCTGATAGTAATCTTCTTAACCATGAATATAAATGGGAAGCAGCAGAATGGAGCAAAACCCAGAATCCTACAATATGCTGATTACATGAAACACATTTGAAGCACAGAGACACATAAAGAGTAAATGTAAGGAGCTGGCGCAGAATCTATTATCCTTCAGCTGAAGTAAAAAGAAAAGAAAAAGCAGCAGTAGCAGTCCTGATCTCGTACAAAGTAAAAGCAAAAGTAAGCCTAATTGAAAGAAATAAGGAAGGGATTAAGTCTTGCTAAAAGATACTGTTTACAATGAAACAGTATCAATACTACACATATATACACCAAGTGATACAGCCTCCAGATTCTTAAAGCAGAAGGTAAGTAAAGTACAGGAAGAAGTAGGCAACAAAACTATAGTAGTGAGGAGCTCAAATGTTCTCTCTTGGAACTCAATAAATCCAAACAAAAATAAACAAGAAAAAGCTAAAGAGATAAATAGAAAGTTAGAAAAGTTAGATATGAAAGATCTTTGGCATGATTTAGATGTAAAGAATGTCACCATAAGCAAATCAAAAGAGGAAAGAATAGCCTACCTGTCTGATATATGGGGAGAGGAAGAATTTATCACCAAACGAGATAGCATTATAAAATGTAAAATAGATAATTTTGATTATATTAAATTTAAAAAAGGTTTTGTACAAACAATACAATATTACAAGAAAAGCAGAAAACTGGGAAACAATCTTTGCAGTTAAATGTCTCTGGCAAAAACTTCGTTTCTCAAATATGTTGAAAATGAAATGAATTTTATAAGAATATAAGCCATTCCTCAATTACTAAATGATCAAATGATGTGAACAGGCAATTTTCTGATAAAGAAATCAAAGTTATCTATAGGCATATGAATAAATGCTTTAAATCACTGTTGAGTAGAGAAACGCAAATTAAAACAACTTTTAGGTACCACTTCACACCATCAGATTGGTTAATATGATGAAAAAAGGAAAATGATAAATATTGGAGAGAATGTGGGGACACTGGGACACATGCACTGTTGGTAGAGCTGTGAACTAATGCAACCATTCTGGAGAACAAATTGGAACTATTTTAAATGGGCCACCAAAATGTGCTTAAACTTTGATCCAGCAATATCACTACTCGTTCTTTATCCCAATGAGATCATAAAAAAGAAGCAGGGCCTACATGAGCAAAAATACTGAGAACAGCCTTTTGTGGTGCCAAATTTTGAGATCTGAGCAAGGGTGGCTAGGTGGTGGAGTGAATAGAGCACTGGCCTTGGAGTAAGGAGCTCCTGAGTTCAAATCCATCCTCAGGCACTTAACACTTATTAGCTGTGTGACCTTGGACAAGTCACTTGACCCCAACTGCACTGCCTTCTCCCCTCCAAAAAGCCAAAAAAAATATTGGAATCTGAGGGTTTGTCCATCAATTGAGGAATCACTGAACGAGCCGTGGAATATGAATGTAGTGAAATACTATTGTGCAATAAGAAACAATGAATAGGAAGATTTCAGAAAAAACCTGGAAAGACTTGTACAAATTGATGCAAAGTGAAATGAGAAAAACCAGGAAAATATTTTTTAGAGCATTAGCAACATTGTGTGATGATCGACTATGAAAGACTCAGCTCTTCTCAGCAACATTAGTAATCCAAGACAAGGACTAAGGACTCAAGAAGGAAATGGCTATCCACATCCAGAAGGACTAATGGACTCTGAATGCAGATCAAGACATCTTTTTTCACTTACTGTAATTTTTCTTGAATTTTCCCCTTCTTATCTCTTCCTTCTTTCACGACTTTGACTAACATTGAAATATTTTTACATGATAGCACATGTTCAAAATATATAAAACTGTCTACAGTTTTCAGAAGAGGGGAGTGGAGGGAAGGAGGGACCAAAATTTGGAACTCAAAATCTTGTAAAAGTGAATGCTAAAAATTTTCTTGATGTATACTTGGGGAAAAATAAAATGCTATTAAAAATAAATTTTAAATGTACTACATTATGAAATAACTTTTGAACCTCAGTAAAAATATTTGAGCAGAGATAAGATTCTCTAAAAATTTTATTTTTTCATTAAGGAGTAGGTTAATTTTGATAAAAATACTAATACCTAATAAGTATATAAAACATTAAGATTTACAAAGTTCTCTATACTCATTATTTTATTTGATCTTCACAAAGACGCTGATGTGGAAGTGCTATTAGTATTGATAATACCATATAGATTAGGACATTGAAGTTTTGGGAGGGTTTGTTATTTTTCCTCAGGAATACACAACTAGTGAATGTCTATGCCAGTATATGAACATAGGTCTTTCATGACATCAGTTCCAGAATTCTGTCTATTACGCCATGATTCTTCTCTGAAGAATAAGAACACTAAATAAGTTCCTTCAAACACTAAAATTCTATGATTCTTCCATTAAATAATTTATAGTAAGAAAAATCATTACAAAATTGGAAAAGTAACGTTAAAGAAACAAGAAAATTATATCTCAGATTTTTACCATGCTCTTTAATGTTTGTACAGCACTTAACAAATATTATTTCATTTTATCTTCAGAACAACCCTGGGGAACAAGTGGCATTATTATCTCCATTTCACAGATGAGGAAATGGAAGAAGTCAGAGATTAAGTGACTTGCACAGGGACACACAGCTAGTAAATATCTGAGACTGAATAGAAAGTCAGGTTTTTCTCTTTTTCAGGTTTAGAGCTCTAGTCACTGATCCACCTAGGCATTTTTATTCCTTACTGGTCTCAGAGCTGACTTATCTCTAAAGGACTTGTCTCCTGTGTCATAGAAAACTCTTCAATCTAGAAGCTCTCTCTACTCTTGTATTATTTCTCACTTTGGAAGTAGCCTCTACCTTTTATATCCTTTCCCTCTTCCTGCCTGGGTCCTCCAAATATCCGTCTTAAGAAGTAGGTTGAGGCTATAGATGCCTTCATTCCTCTCTAGGCTATGTAACTGACTCATCTCTACAGGGATATCTGTGCCCCTTTGTTAGGTATCGCCACCCCAACTCCCTTTCATATCCCTTTTAGGTGTTGTCTTCCTCTGTTAGGATGTAAGCTCCTTGAGGGCAGGCACTTTGTTTTGGTTTGTATTTGTATATATAGTTCTTAGCATCATGCCTGGCACATAGTAAAGTACTTTATAAATGCTTGCTAACTGATTGAATAATATAGAGGAAGGCAATTTTCATTTTGAAGAGAGAAAAAAAGGTAAAGAGAGAGACGTAACTCTGGTTAAACAAGCAGGATATAACAATAGAGTTGTGGAAGGCCTCAAGGGAAATCCTCATAGTGTAGATGCTTTATGAACACTATTGGAATGCAATATTTCATTTTGTGTCAACTTCTGTTATGTAAACTCCTTCCACTAATGCTTGGTGTGGTATGGTAGAAAGAACACTGGCTTTGGAATCGGAGGTCTTGGATACAAAAGCCACCTCTGATGCTAATTACTATGTGACCTTGGCCACGCCATTTATCCTTTTAGGGCATTAGTTTCTTCATTGGTGAAATAAAGTAGTTAGATTAGATGGTTTGTGAGGTCCCTTTCAGATCTAGATCTGTGATCTGTTGAATCATTTCTTCATAAAGTCTTAGATAGTTGGCTTAGGGAGAGCAAAATGGAAGGAATAAGAGGGTAAATGATTTGTACATGAATACACAGGATGCATGATTCAGAATATCACTTGAACTCAGACCTTCCTGCATTCAAAAATAGTACCTTATCAACTATTTTTAAATTTTTATTTACTCTATTAATTTTAGTTAATCAAACATAAAGAATGATGAGTCATTCTCAAAAATAATTTCAAAGACTTAAGAATGTAGAAAGAAGAGATGAATTCTGAAGGACCTTCTAGGTACAATTTTCATAAAAAAATTATTTTCCCATGAAGTTTAATGGTATCAGGAGATGTTATAATGTTATAATAGTTATCATATTTGAAGGGAATTAAAGTCAATTAAGGCTTTCAGCCAGAAGAGGTAATATCTCGAAGAGGCCAAAGTGGAAATTGAAATATGAAATTTTGGAACATTATTTTCTTGTCTTGAGGCAATGAAATGAGCAGTGGGAAAGAGGAAACAAAGGCAGTAGTATTGCCTTGAGGCAGTAGTATTATTGACTTTGGTAAGAGAACTAGCACAGATAGATGTATAACAGAGTCCTTATGAGGAAGAGGAGGAGGGGGTGAAGGAAAGGTAGAGGGAAGGGGTAAGGAAGAGGAGAAGAGGGATGAGGAGGGGAGAATTTGGTCCCTACAGCAACAGTGTGATGTAGTTTTTATTATTGTGCTGTGCTCCCTATCATTTTAGAGATGAGAAAAGAAGCTGAGAGAGATTAATAACCTTGCCAAGATTACATAAACCAGGAAGGTATCCTCTGAATTAGTATGTCCCCCATGGGGACAAAACTCTCTTCCACTCCAGAAGAGACTAGGACTATCTGAAGTCAGAAACAAGGGTAGATTGAAACTGCTGAGGAAATTATGCAAAATGTTTCACTTCCCCCAATTTCCTCTAACTTGCTCCCAAATATCACTTCTTTGAATTCTCTACCTATTTCCTTAAGCTAATTATGTTTCCTAATTGTTTTCCAGAAAAAAAATATAGGATTAATAATATGTGCTTTGTGATGCATGTCTGTGTATTAATTCCATGTTGAAGAGAGAAAAGGGGGATGCCACTGAAGAGTTAAAAATATAGGTCAAAGATTTAAGTGTCTGTCACAAAATTTTTATTTATCTCCTACTGGGGACTTCACAAATTGTAGGTAGGATTCTATGAGCTCAACATAATTAATAATTTTATAAGCTCAAAAATAGCACAAATGGCCACATAAAATAAAACTATGTGCCTCTAGGTCAGGGGATCAGTAAATTCTGTCCCAATTGCCAAATCTGTTAGCTCATGGAACATACAAAGACAGGCAGTTCACTAGATATGGCCCATGGAGCCATATTTTTCTGACCTTTGCTTTAGGATAAAATTAGACCTTTTACTGTTTTAACTAGAAATAGGTGTAACTATTGAAATATGAGCATCTTGGGGAAATTCATGCATCTGGAAGGAAAAGAGACAGGATAGAATTGTGAACTAAACTCAGAAGCAACATAGTATGCCTAGTACTTCAACTATCAATGCTATGTAACCGTTAAGCAGCCTAATATGATATACCTGGGGAAATATTTATAAATGTAGCAATATCATAATGGTAATATTTTCCTATGCATTTGTGATGTACCTGTAACTACAGTTTAAAGATCATGTCTTAATTACTGTATGTATTTGACATGTTTATATTCCCTTATGTCTTCGTTAGAGTTATTTGCATCTGTAACTGCATATTAACTATGCTTAGTTTTGCTATTTACACATATTTTTGCTTCACCTTTTTTGTTTGAAATCTTACCAATACAATTGTTTTTCTTGCTGTTATGTTTATTTCTGTATTATATAGATATGCATACACTGCTATATCATATGCATATAATGCATTTTTCAGGTGATTTTGGCATATGGTACTGAAACAGGATGTCAAATGATTTTTTTTTCCTTTTACTATATCTTCTGGATATATTGTTGATGTATGTTTGCTTTGAATTGTATCCACCAGTGAAAACTGGAGATGTTGAGTTAATAATCTTCATTCTGTTATGTGTTGCTGTTTCTTTTGACTGCATGATGTGAATGATACCAGATGCCAAGTATATTATATTTGATTTTGCAAGGAACTGCAAACTTCCAAATACGAGGGAAGAATGTGTCAGGGAAAGAAACTGTTTCTTCCACAGAGAGTGAGAGAGAACCACTGTGACTTCGAGTCTTATCATTTGTAGTCCTAGAGGGGAAGATCTTCCACTCTAAGAGTGACTTAGGCAACTGTAGTTTCTGAGTTAGGAGTTGAACAGCTGAAGTTTTTAAACCTTTCTGTGACAATAGGTGAAGAGAGATGAACAGAAAAGTAAGGTAATATATTGAAAAAGGTCCTTGCAAGATAATAAGGCAAGGACGTTGGATATAAAGATTAAGCTGGGCAAGCTGGTGCGAGAGACCAAGACTCCATTCTAAGGATGAAAAATTTAGACAAAACTGTTGTTGTGACAGTCTCTTTAAGAACTGAGAACAATCAGTAAAACTTTTACTCCACCTACTTTCTCTTTCCAGGAAGTATTTCTAAGAGGAAGTTCTATATGCTTTTTCTATTACCAAGTGCCTTAAGGAAATCTCTGCCTCTTAAGAGGGATAGAACCCACCCCCATCCCTCCTAGTCAGAGAGAAAGGTCTAAAATGAATCTGTTCCTCTTCTGTTTTGGAAGCAGAGAGTAAAGAGATTCTCACCCAAACCTCACCCCCCTCACAAAGACTAGTGCTAGCTACATGTGAAAATCAGATACAATTGTTTGTCTAATGAGCAAATAAATTATCTCCACACAGGGATGTATTATAGAATGGAGCAAAGGCAAAAACGTTCTTTTACAAATTTCTTTTGGAATGTTTTTTTCCCCCCCAGAGGGTGAGACGGACCCCCAATTTCCTTAAATAGGATTAGGCATTAAAACTATGATTTTATTGGTACATGGAATTCTGTCTGAGGAAATTTCCTCCAGCAATACAAATCTTCCACCATTCTGCAACTACAAAGAGTTGCCTAGGGACCTAAGAGGTCAAGTAGCTCAGATCATGTAGCTCATATGTATTAGAGGAAAAATTTGAAACTATTTCTTCACTATTCCAAGGCCCCTTCTATATGTAGTTCACCACATTACTTTTTCTTTTATAATCACATGATTTAGAAACCAAAAGATTCATTACAAGGGAAAAAAAGGATGGTGTGAACATGTTTTTAAAGAGAATAAATATTTCTAATAAAATAATTTTAATGAGATACTGAAATTTCCAAATCATGTGGAATGCACATAAAAAGATTCTAAGTTAAATTTGAACTATTTTTTAAAAAACTTTTAAAACTCAGCAATTACAGTTAAGCTACTGCAGAGCAAGATAATGTATTTCAATTCCCTATCCTTCAAAATGCCTCTCCTATACATTTTATTTCGTTTGTGTATAAGACCAGACTGCTTGTATTTCCAGTTTCAGGGAGAAGTTTGTGAATAATTTAATCTCTCTTTCCTTTGTGGTCAGTTCTCCATATGAATCCTTCTCCTTTCTGATTCCCTTCATTTTTCTTTGTACAGATTCCACCAGCTCTAATCTTGCCAAAAAACAGCTGGAATCTGTGTTTCTACCTGCTATTGCTAAAGACACAAGTCATCAGGTTTTCCACCTGTGTCCTGTAAATGTAACACCATGTAATTTTAATCTTCACAAGATAACATTTAAAGATCTAGTCCTCTAAAATATTTGATCCATTTGTACTTTTGACAGATCGGAATATTATCTTGATTCTCAAAACATTTATTCTGGTATTACCTGTCCAGGGCTATGGGATGTAAACTTTGCTATTACACAATGAAGCATGAAGAATTTTTTAAATACACTTAAATTTCATCAGATCTTTATTTTATTAAGAAAAAAATGTAGTTAAATATGTTTTTCCATAAAAAGACATGTTAGTTATTTACACATGCCTAGAAAACAAAAATTAAACTTCACTCATCAATAGCTATGATTCTTTCATGATAGATTTCCTCATGAAGCTATCCTGTAGATCATGAAAAACTGAAACAATGATAAGTGTAATGAATATAGACATGTTTACATTAAAAAAAACACTCTGTCTCTTGATACTGACCATTTTCAATGGTAATACTCCAAGCTTGGAATGCTCTCCATCCACATCCTGCCTCCTGGTTTTCTTGGTTTTCCATCTAGAATTTCATCCTATACAGTCAGCTTCTCCAAATGCCTCAATTCTAATGATTTCCCTCTGCTGGTTATTTCCAATTTATTCTACATATAGCTTGTTTGTACATAGTTCTTTGCATGTCATCTCCCCCATTTGACTGTGAATTCTTTGAGAGCAAGGACTGCGATTTGGCTTACTTTATATCTCCATAGCTTTAAGCACATTACCTGGCACAAAAATAGATGCTTACTACATGCTTATGGACTGACTTACTGATTTTATTGAAAATATCAATCGACTCATTTATTGTTCTTCAGTAGCCAGGATTATATCATAAGTTAAACAGATCCTTCTAAGGAATGAGACTACTCTATCTTTCATGTTTCAAGTATAATGTTGAACTGAAGATGTACTAAATGGTTTTTGTTCCTGAAATAGGATCAGCAGACGTAGGTTTCAAGTATGACCTTGGGCAAACCTGTTAGTCTCCTTGGCCAGAGTTTCCTCATTGATAAAATGAGGGAGTTTACTGGATGCAATTTGAGATTACTGAGGCTCAGATCACTTATTACATCCTATTGATATTTTTCTCTGATTTATCTAGTTATTAGTATGCTCTCTGCTCATATAATAACTTATCAATTATGTATTTGCATGTTATATCCTGCCAATCGATATAAGTATCCTGAGAATAAGGACTGTTTAAATGTTTGCTTTTTTTATATTTTCTGTGTCTCCTGAAATGCCTTGTTTATAGTAGTATCTAAGAAATTAATGTTCATTTCTATTAATTTTCAGAACTTTATAAGTCACATTCTTCAATGAGATAAGGAAATTGAGACCCAGAAGAGAAGAGATGAATTATACAAGTCACAGAACTGTTTAATGATTTAGCCAAGACTAGAATTTAGATTCATTTCTTAATTCTATTAAACATTTGTTTTTTGAAATTTTGTTTTTGTCCTTTCCATGTATGCAAGTGAAAATGAATAGGATTTTTCATATATAAATATTTAAGATTCCTGTGTGCTTATTTTATATATATATATATATATATAATTTTATAGGAAAGAGATGGATTCTTCACTTGAACATGGATTTGAGGGTATGCGTACACACAATGTGTGTATATATGTGTGTGTATATACATATATATATTCTCCATACCTTTATGATTCTCTTTTTATGAGAATCATATGTTTATATATTTGAAACTAAAAAGTAGAGATCATCTAGATCAGAGATGTCAAATAAGTAGCCAGTGGGCTACATGTGGCCCATAATTCTCTGGATTAGGGCACAAATCAAATTAAAATGTAATTGAGAATATTTCACTAAACAAATATACAGTAAAACATATGCTCTATTTGTGGTTTTCTAAATAAATATGCAGCATGCATGGGTCTTTATTCATGCTTTGATTGCCCCCTTTTTGTTTGTTACCACTGATCTAGACCAACTGACTCATTATATGAATGAGGCCCAGAGACTTTAAACTAGCCTATTTATAGCCGATATATAGTCTATAAACTCTTTTAAATTAGTCAGATTCAGTGCATTGCCCACTAAACCACATCTCTGTCTTTTGAGCCGAATTTAACAACAAACAATTTTTTTTAATGCCAGTTTTGTGTTTGACAGCCTGCTTACCAAGCACAGAAACAATTTATTCTGCAACACAAGTTTATTAAGTGTGATATATGTAGGATAATGCAGACAATAAAGACTTTTAAGCAATTGTATCTTTGCATCCTTCTATGGCCAAGCCATTAGCCAGGTAGGCCAAGGAGACTTTAAAAAACAACAACTTTTAAATTGAAGTTAGTCCTCAAATGAAATGGAGTAAACCATCTGCATGATTCAAAAGATTCATTTGCCTAATGACAAAAAGACCCATTTGATGACTCTGAGCAATGATGTTAGGCCAACTGAGAAGTTCAGAGTCAGTATTGTGTGTGTGTATTTCTATGTATGTATGTATGTATGTATGTATGTATGTATGTATGTATGTAAAATATGGAAATGCCAGTATGGGACATCATGAAATCTTGTTTATAGAGTTCTTTCCTAACTCAAAAAAAGCAATCTATTCCCATTTAATTCTCCATAATATAATTGAATTATTCATTTTTGTACCCATTTTTGGGACACTTTTAAAACCATTCTTGTAACTACCTCACATTTTGCATGGTTTTACAAATAATAGGAGACATTGATGGCTTATATGCTTTTGCAAGCAAAATTCCATTCAATCATAGTATAAACTGCCATGTCTTCCCAAGTTACTAGTAACACTACTTAAACATCCTATCAGTTAATCCAAGAAGATTAATTTTGCTTTCATCTCAAAGTATAAGATTCATTAATGACATAGGAACAAGTTTGCATTTGGTTAATTAGTTGAATGAGGGTCATCCGTATCTATTGCCAATGGCAGACAGCTGGAGCTATTAAGTCCATGAAAATAAATTTACTGTCTGCACAGAGGTATTAATCAGCTCAGAGGGGCTAGGTTAGATCCTAGAAAGTAGTATAAGGGAATGAAATAAAGATGTCATATAGTATTGTTAGTACAATAGTTCTTGATCAGGCTCAGGGACAGGTTTAAATTCAGAAACCTATGCCTTTTTATTTTGCAGAGCATATGTGTCTAAAATGTTTAAAAAAAAATCTGAGATGTAATTGCTTAACATCACTCTTCTTTTCCCTGAATTTGATTTTTCTCCTGAATGCCATATTATTAATGGTATTCTCTAAATTCTCTTTTTGTTCTTTTTTTTTTTTAATTTTGTTAGTTTAAATCAATGAAAATTGGGAAATATGGCTATTACTTGCAAAAATAAATTTAATTATTGCACATACACAGCACCTTCCCAGTAAGTCACATGATTAGTAATGAGGTAAAATGTTCCATGAAAAATGAGAGGTACAAATCCCTTCAATGAATAACACTAGGCTGTTTGTATAGTGGATGAATATGCTAGTGTAGTGAAAAAAAGGCCCTGCTTCAGAAGTTAGTTAAAAGTATTTATTAACGTGTTGCTAGGTGCCAGAAACTATAAGGGCTAGTGATACAAGTAGAAGTTTAGAGACCTAATGTTCTAATTTCCACTCTATTCCTGAGAAGTATTGTGACAAGTCTTTTTTCCTCTCTCAGCCTCAGTTTCCTTCTCTGTAATATGTAAGTGGGGAAAATAGACAAGATGATCTTTAAGATCCATCCATTCCAATTCTAACTTCCCATAACTGCATCCCATACTAAGGATAATCAACTCTGGATTTTTATAGTATAAATTTTGGCTAATTTTCTAAAGTATTAAAAGACTTGAAAAATGTGGTTTATTTCAGAATATCAAATTTCACTAGTTTAAATTACCATGGTGTGTGTGTGTATGTAAAACATAAAGTGCTTTCTCTCTCTCCTCTCTTCCCCAACACCCACTAATATGCCTTGACATTTTAAGAATTTGGAAATGAGGAGGAATGATGTGAACTTAAAACAACTAATGACAAGGATTAGGAGCTCCTCAAAGGCTGGGAATCACTGACTTCTTAAAAAAAATACTCTTTTTTATATATAGTGCTAATTTTAGCACTTTGTAAAGAAGAAAAAAAAAACTCATTTATTAAACACCTGGTATATGCCAGATATTGTACCAAATGCTTTACAAGTATTATCTTAGTTGATCCTCACAATAACCCTGGGAAATAAGTGCTATTATCACCATTTCATAGTTGAGGTAACTAAGGCAGACAGTAGTTAAGGTTACTTGCCCAGGATCACAGAGCTAAAAGGTGTCTGAGGCTAGATTTGAACCTAGGTCTTCCTGATGTGAATTCTAACACTGTCTACTATCACATCCAGCCACATCAGAATTGCAGTTAAAAGCATTTTGTTATTGTTGAATCCAAGTCAGTGCTCTTTTTTTTTTGCCCTTTTTTAAGGGCAATTTGGATTAAGGGAATTTCCCAAGGTCACACGGCTATTAATTGTTAAGTATCTGAGGTCGGATTTGAACTCCTGACTCCAGGGCCGGTGCTCTATTCACTGCACCACCTAGCCATCCTCAAGTGAGTGCTTTTTGGAAGATTATTTTCAGTGTCATTCTGACTTGGAAAAGCAAATGAACCTAGAAGGCAGATTGTTCAGCCATCATGTGTACTAATTCTTCTAATATTTGAGCTGATAGAAAGGAAAGTGCTAGTGTCAAAAATGAAGTGAAACTGAAACTATCGAAAGCCAGGAATTCAAAGGTACCTGGGGTCTGTCTCTTTATTGGATTGGAAAGGACAACTCTTTATTTTTGTTTCTGCACACTAAAAGTCAGTAATATTGACTTAGATTTATGGAAATGTTTTAGAGCAGATTATGAAAAATATGCCCTGTGAACATTTAGAAAGGAAAATGGTGAATAATTTCAGTACCTTGTTCTTTGACACCTAATTCTCAGATGAGCTGACATCTCACTGTATGTCCTAGAAGTGTTCTTTAGAATCATTCACAATTAATTTTGAAATTAAGAGAAAGAGAAAAAGATGCCAGCATATGTAATTGGTGTTTATGATAATCCTGAGGATTTTAGTAAATGATTAGACAACTCAGATTTTATATTTTGAAAGAGTTGAAAGGGGAAAAAATACAGAAAATGGGAAGCCATAGATTGAATAATAGATACATGCATCCAGGTGAGGAATGGCTAAATGAATGACATCCAAGTTATACAGCAGTGAAGAAGCCTATCAGCTATCACCTGGTGAATAGGGTTGCTAAGAAAATGTCTTATTTAGAAATAATGGAGGCAATACCTTAGACTTGCTAAGGTTGACAAAAGCAACTTCAGTAGCTGCCTGAAGGAATCAACTGGTTCTAATTCTTTCTGATAATATTTCAATATGATTGTGGGTCTTCAACATGCTATTTTCTAGCCCATAATCTTTATTCAAGATTATTCTTGTAGTTCATGCACTCATATTTCTGATGATTTGGAGCCCAGCTCACCACCTCTCAGTGAACCTCCTGATCTTTGGAAAAATTATCCTGGTTCTTACTTTTCTGCATCTGAATTCCAATTTCTTCCCTATCTTTTCTCAGGAAAATGCAAGAGTAGTGGCCTTGCTTATGTGATTGGTGACTGTTTTTTTTTTCCAGGCAAAGTGAAATGAAGTTTATTAAAGATGTCCCATATTTGGTAGACTCTTCAGGAGCCTAAGCATTTGTGATGCTTATATTGACAAGAGAACCAAAACAATCTAACACTGACTGAGTGTGTGCTATATTGAATCTGAGTGCTGGGTGACTTTCTGTTGCTCTCTGATAATGCCAGTAAAATAAAGGAAAAAAAAAAACCATCCACAATCCTGGCTCTTTAACTATTCTACAGGTCTCATTTGATCTCTTCAATTGTAGGATTTCCTGATATTGCTTGTTGCTCATAGCATGTGGTCATAGCTCATGTTGCTCATAGCATGGATACATGGCATATTTGTGTTTTGAAGTCTTTGGATTTGAGTAAAAAATACAAAAGGAAACAGAAGAAGCAGAAAAAGAAGCAGCAGCAGAAGGGGAAGAAGAGGAAGAAGAAGAGGAAGAGATGTGAAAGAAGAGGAAAAAGAGGAATAAGAAGAAGAGGAGGAAGAAGAAGAAGAAAAAGACTATGAAGATGAAGAAGACGAAGAAGACAAAGAAGGTGGAGAAGGAGAAAGAAGAAGAGAAGGAGAAACAGCTAGACTGGAAAGCATTGGCTGATCAAAAGCAAGCATTTGTATAAGCAGCACTTTTAGTCAAGGCCAACTTTATATGCTTTTTTTACATTGGTGATGGATTTAAAGGTGATTTATGTGTCATTTTAATGCTATTAAGAAGACCTTATGATAAAGTAAAATGCCAGTGGCTTAACAGAGATGACTTGTATAAGTAATTAAGGAGATGTGTTATCCCAGTGATAATGCTTCAAGCAAACAGAGATGGATTCTCTGGGTACCAAGCGAATGGCTACGTTTCCCTTAAATTTGGTTATGGCTTTTTTCACTTTGTAGAGAAAAAGTTGTTTTAAGCTTTCTTGGCAGAACCAAGGCATTTTTACAGCTTGAAAAAATTTCATAGTAATTGGGGAATAGAACAGTACCTCAAAAGAAATTCCACCTCCCATGCGTAGAGGAACTGGCATGTGAGCATTTGAGAAATGCTATTTGAATATGGTGAACTCTTTGGAGGAGAGGTTAAAACTGCATTCAAAAAAGGCATAATCATAAAATAATGAGGAGAATTCCCAAGACCAACAAAGCCATTGTCACAGGGGAATGTCCCATGGCATAATAGGCCACATAAATGAACATTCATCCTTGGGGGTTTGACCAATATTCCATTGTCAAGGGAAATACTGTCCCAGTTTAAGCAAAGAATTAGATTAATGGCTTATTAGTGCCTATAGAGAATGGAGTAAATTACATACTTTATATCCAGTAGTCTCCTTTGAAAAAAAAATATCTCCCCTAAAGAGAAGTAATAAAAGAGGCTTCAGTGATCAGTCGATTAGTAAACATTCATTAAGCACCAACTGTGTGCCAGGCACTGTGCTTGATTGCTGGGGTGCAGATTGAATTATGAAGTAATCTTTACACACAAGTTTGGTAATGAGGAAAATTCTCATAATTAATAATAATTCTCATAATTAATAGATTCTTGTAATAAAAATTCTCATAAGTAAACCTTAAAGTATACTATGATGATGATGATGATGATTCACCTTATAGTATACCTAGCTCTGCACCTCAATCCCATGATGCTGTTATTCAGTGCTGTTAGGAAGCATAAACAAGGTTCAAACAGTAATTACCTACTTCTGAAATAACTGGTTTAGTGAAATTTTTAAAAAATCTTCAGACACCAAAGTAATTAACATCTTCTTGGATGATCTCTAGCTCTATGACAATGGTGTAGGAGAAATGTTCATTTAGCAAGAGAAGTCTCTCTGGTGCTCTCTGGTGCATATAGTTGCTGTTCTCTAATACTTACATGAAATGATATCTGCTTATTTTTACATTTGTTCAAGGAACCAGTTCATAAGCCAAGCATTCTTCTATGCACTGTGTAAATGGAAAGATATCTCAAAGGGAACTGGTATTGGGGTTTGAGGGAGAGGTTATAACAAAAGCCTCTTGCAAGAAAGTATTGTTGATTGCAGTAGTTTGAACAAGGTATTTGAACTGATATTTGAATGTAGCCAGGGAAGTGAGGAATCATTGAAAACATAGAAGGGAACAGGTTGTGAAGAACTTTCCATGCCAAACAGGCAACTTTATCTTTGATCATAGTAAAATAAAGAACTCCTGGATTTGGTTGAATAGGACCTGAAAATGCCAGATCATAATAAAAGGTGGCATTTATATAAGTCTTTAAGGTTTGTAAAGTGCTTTACAAATCTTGTGCAAATTAAACTGGGAGGAATTTGCTATTGATATTCTCGTTTACCCATGAGGAAATTGAGGCTGAAAGAAGTTTCATGTTTGAGGTTCAATTTGAACTCGGCTTTTCCTGTCTAATAATCCACCATCTCTGTATAAACCCTGCCTTTTGGCTTCTTGAAGTCCACTACTTAGAGAAAATTACTTTGGCAGCTGATTGGATGATTGATTCTAATGAGGAAAGACATGAAGCAGAAAGAAACCCAAAAAGCAATTGCAATAGTCCATGTGGGAGTATAGCATTGTCCACTTGTGAGCCCAGATGAGAGTCTCAATCAGGTTGTCAGTTGTGTGAGTAGAGATAATAGAGAGTCACTAGAACTTATTGAATGGGGTGGGGAGTGGTAATATGGTCAGACATGAACTTTGGAAAGAACAGTAAGAACTAAGTGGAGGATAAATTGGAGTGGAGAGATACTTGAGGAAGGGAGACAAACCAGTGGGATATTTTGACACTAAAGCATAAGGTATGGGACTTGTCTTAGTGGAGGGAAAGAGATATATGTTAGAGATATTGTAAAGGTATAAACTACAACACTTGGCAATGGTTTGGATATATGGAGTAGGTGAAAGAGATGAGTTGAAGATGACATGAACTTTGCCAGCCTGATGGTCTAAGAGGATGGTGATGTTAAGGCAACAACAGCTAAGTGTTGGAAAGGAATTATTTTGCACAGGAAGGGGGTAATAAATAATGAGTTCTATTTTGGACTTGTTGAGTTTGACATGCCTATTGGGCATCCATTTCAAAATGTCTAAAAGAGAGTTTAACTTCAAGAGACAGGTTAGGGTTGGATGTATAGAACTGAGAATCATGTATATAGAGATGATAATTGAATACATGAAATAGCCAAGTAATATTGAATAGAACAGAATAGAACCAAAGATAGAGCTTTAGAGGGACATTCATGGGTGGGCATTATCTGGATGAAAAATCCGAAAAAAAATTGAGAAAGAAAAGTCAGACAGGTAGAAAAATGAGGGGACAAGAGTTCCATGAAGTCAAATAAACATACATTTATGAAGTGCCTCTTAAGTGTAAGGCACTCTTCTAAGAAGCAGTAGAAGAAAGAAAGTTAAACAAAAAGAAGAAAGAAAAATCATGGTCCCTGCTCTCAAACAGCTCATGGGCTAATGAAAGAGAGAAAATGCTAACAACTGTGTACATACAAAGTAAATACAAGTTAAATTGGAATTAGTCAACAAGGTTTTAACTAACATTAAGAGGGATGAGGAAAAGCTTCTTGAAGAAATTGGGATTCAACTGAGATTTGAAGAAAATCACAGAAGACTAGAAAGATAGATGAGAAGGGACACAGTTCCAGCCACAGAGAACAAGCAGCTAAAATGTTCTGAATTGAGAGATGAATTATTATCTGAGAAAAACAGTAAAGAGACCAAGGTCTTCCACTACATGGAAGAGAATATGGAGTTAATTAGACTGGAGAGATAGGAAGGGACTATAAATGTTCAAAAGTATTTTATATTTGATCCTGGAGGCAATATGGATACACTGAAATTAAATGAAAAGAAGATGACATGGTTAGACATGTGCTTTAGCAAAATCAGTTTGATAGCTGAGCAGAATGTGGACAAGAGGAGGGAGAGACTTGAGGCAAGGAGACCAATTAATAGATTATTTCAATAGTCAGAACCTGCAATGATGAGAGCCTTTATCTGCGAAGGGTCCTGTTAGAGAAGAGAACAAAGAACATTAAAGACTCCAAAATAAGAGAATTTGGCAACTCATTAGAAGAGGGGACATGAGAATAAGGAGCTGAGAATGACATCTAGGTTTCTAGCCTGGATGACTTGAGGATTGCATAAATCTTCACAGTAAACTGTGAACTGTGCTCTTCTAGAGAACAATTTGGAATTATGCCCCCAAAGCTATAAAACTCTGCATACTGTTTTAACCAGGCATACCATTAGGTCTATATCTAAAAGAGATCTGTGAAATATTAAAAAGAAGAATCTATATGTCCAAAAATATTTATAGTAACTCTTATTGTAATGGTAAAGAATTGGAAACTGAGGATATGCCCTCAGTGAGGGAATGGCTCAACAAGTTGTGGGGTATGATTGTGATCTAATAATATCGTACCATAAGAAATATAAGAAATAAACAATGAGGAAGATGGTTAAAGAAAACAAACAGCAAACACTGAAAAGCTTTATGTGAACTGATTCACAGTGAAGTGAACAGAGCAAGAAACTTTGTACACAGTACCGGCAATATTGTAATGATGAATAACTATGATAAACTTAGCTACTCTAATTAGTACAATTGTCCAAGACAAGTCTAAAGGACACATGATGAAATATGCTATCCACCTCCACAGTGAGAATTGATGAACTCTGAATGCAGATTAGAGAAATTTTTATTACTTATTTAATTCACCTTGCTTTTTATTTAAACACAGCTAATATGGAAATGTTTTGCATCACTTTGCATGTAAAATTGATATATTGCTTGTCTTCTACATGGGTAGAGGAGTGGCTTGAGGAAGGGACAGAATTTGGAAGTAAAAATTCTGAAAAAAGAATGATAATATAAATAGATTATAATTACTAAAAAATAACTATGGTAGTTTGGAAATTAGGAAAAGAGAAAAAATTTGACAGAAAAATAAATTCATTTATGGATATATTGAACTGAAGATGTCTATGAGACATTCAGTTGAAGATATCCCTTGGAGATGTGATAATTGGAGATGTGAGACAAAAGGTAAAAAGAGAATTTAGGTTTCAATGAATAGATCTGAGATTTTCCTGAGATGATTGTTGAATCCCTGGGAAATCATGAGATTTCCAAGTGAAATAATAGAGAGAGACCCAATTAGTAAGCAATTTGATGGACACTGTGCTAAGCCCTGAGAATACAAAGAAAAATAAGAGATAGACCCTACCATCAAGGAGCTTACATTATAATGGTGGGAAACTGAAACAAAATTCAATAGTGAGTAGAGGGGGCCACCTAGGTGGTAGAATGGATAAAACAATGACTTTGGAGTCAGGAGGACATGAGTTAAAATCCAGCTTCACAAACTTTCTAGCTATTTAAACTTGGGCAAGTCATTTAACCCCAATTTCCCCTCTTCCCCAAAAAAGTTATTAGAAGACAGGGAAGGGCAGAGGGTGTGTGTGACATGGGATCATGAGGAAATCTAGGACTACAGTTAGGTGGAAACTATGAGATGACTGTCCTGCTCTCCCACCTTAAATGGGGCTTCCAAGAGCAGCTGTCCACTGTCAACTGTCCATTCTCTTTAATCAAATGGAGGGGGTTCAAAGGAATGGTAAATTGAGGAGGTATTAGTTTCAGGGATGAAGTGATCCTGTAGGATGACAAAATTATTGAGAATCCGAGGAAAATCATAAATACAACCAGGAAGAAAAGATAGTTGAGGACAGAGCCTTAGGGGACACCCACTTATAATGAATGTGAATTGAAAGAAGATTCACTAAAGGAGGCTGTGAAGGAATATTCAGACAGGTAGGAGGAGAACCTAGAAAGAATAGTGTCAAAAAGAATACCTAAAAAGAAAGTAATATTGAAGAGAAAGTAAGAGTATCAGGAAGGATGAATATTAAGAAAAAGACCATTCAATTTTACAATTAAAAGGTAACTTAAATTTGAAGAGTGGTTTCAATTGAATAATAAGGTTTTGGAAGCCTATCACTTTACAATTTATAAATTGATTTTACTTATCTCAATACTGTTTTTTTAATTTATTGTACAGGTTCTTGAGACTTCATTGCCCATAATTACACAAGGATTTGACTTCTATAATAAAGGTGAAGAATAAATGCTCTGAGTTTTGAAGGAAAAAAAAAACAGGTGTAGCAGAGCCTGTAAACCAGTGGTATCCAGTGCAGATAGAATTAGGGTCCACTAAAAGAATAAGAAAAACAAAAACAAAAATAATAATTTTTACTACTAACTAACTACTGGTTAGGAAAACCACATACTAATATTATTTATTTATTTTATTGTATTTTATTTATTTTGTAAAATATTTCTCAATTACATTTTAATTTGGTTTGGGCTATACTTTGAAATGTTTTGAAATGAGCATCCATAGCCTATGTATGATACCTCTACTGTAAACTATAACCTTTACTTGACCTCCTGGCATAACTCTGGAACCAAAAAATCACTAAGGAGTGATCACTAAGAATCAGTGTGACTTTATCAAGGACTGCTCATATCATAATAACTTCATTTTGAACAAGGGCTAATATAGACATAAAATATCCAGAATTCAGAAAAAAAAATGGCAGCCTCTAGTACTTAAAAAACAAAACACAATAGAGATTTAGGCAGATTGATAGTATAATCAGAATAGTATAATTGAACTTGTAGAATTCAATTTAATTCAAAACAGCATATACTATCCTCTACAGGGACCCCCCATCCCTCATCAATGCTCATTTACAGTCTCATGTCAAAGTCCCCAGGGTTCTTTCCTAGACTGTGGGCTATTTAGACATTTTAAAAATCAATGACTTAGATAAAGGCACAAATAATATGATTAAAATCGCAGATGATGTAAAACTCAGAGGAAGAGGTAATATATGTGAAGTCAGACTAAGCTTCAAAAAATATGTCTTAACAGTCTAAAATTATGAGATAAATTTAGCGTGTCAAAAATTATCTGAAGTAATTATAAAGTTCTGGTAGACTTCAAAACAATTCCTAGCACAGTATATTTAGAACAGGAAGGCTCAGAAGATAGTTTATCTTATCCTCTCATTTTATGAATAAATAAACTGAAACTTCATGATATTAAATGATACTTTTACACAGAAAGTGATGATATGGAAGTAGGAGTTGAACTCAAGTTCTCTTAACTCCAGACTAAAGATTTTTTCCATTGTGCCATACATGGTATCCAAAAGACAAATATAACAGAATCTTATTCTTCCTTAAGAAAGTGACTTCCCAAGACAAAGCAAATGGTAGTTCTTGTATCCTCTGTCCTGATCATACCAGAGCTGTGCCCTCTGTGATTCCTCCAATACTTTTAAGCTGAACTTCTTTTTCTCACACTCCTTCTACTTGCCTTCTTTGAAACCTGGCTCCCTTATGGCAACATTACATACCTGGCTCTCCTCTCCACCACTGATTATAGTTTTATCTGAATCCCTTGACAAATTGATGCTGGAAGGAGAGTTGGAATATTGCTTTCCACTACTACTTATAGAGTCACCACTTACTAAAAGAAAATGACCAACTTTGCTTTCTTTGAAGTTTGCAGTGTTCCCTTAGGAAGTTCCCTGAAGTTTCTTTTTTTTTTCTCCAAAGTTATAAGTGGGCTCTTAATTGGGAAACCTATCAGTCTTTCATCAGTAATCATCCTTCTTGACCTTTTATATTTTTTTCCACTCTAGGATTTTGTGACAGTAGTCTTCCATGATTTCCCTCCTAACTTTTCCACTGTTCCTTTGTTCCTTCTCAGTTTTCTTTATTGGATCATCATCCAGGCATCTAGGTGGTTCAGTGGATCCTACTGCATACAGGGCCATCTGTAGTCATCCTGATGTATAACTTGCCACTGGAAACAGATGGCTGTGCAGGACAAAGTGAGGCTGGTGAGTTTGCACAGCTCTCCCTCACTGAAATCCAATTCACTTGCATATTGTGACATCATTTCTTTGAGGTCATGGTACTCTGTGAGAATGAAGAAGAAACAACAACACCACCACTTCATCTAGAGTCATGAAAACCTGAGTTCAAATATGATGTCAGAAACTTTTCGGCTGCATGACTCAAAACAAAACACGTAACCTCTCTTTCAGTTTTTGTGACCATAAAATGAGGCTAATAATAGATCTACAAACAGAATTGTTGTGAAAATCAAATGAGATAGTATTTGTAAGAGTTTAGCACAATTCTTGACCAAAAGAAGGTAGTTAACAGATGCTTATTCTCTTTTCTTTCAACTAAGGATCTTCCCCAAGGCTCTGTCTTTGACCCCCTATTCTCCTCTATCTTTGTGACCATATCAAATATAATAAGCATAATTACTGCCTCTATTCCAATGCCTCACCAATCTCTACAGTGATGTCAGACTTATCCTTGGGTTCCAATTCCACATTTCCAATTACCTACTGAACATTTAAAACTTTTATGTCCTAGAGATATCTTATACTTAACATGCCCCATAGTGCCAATGCAATATTTACAGCAACAACTGTGACTATAAATATTCCCACATAGTGCTCCATCACAAAATGTAGCAAACTCTCCATATAGAGGACAGAACCAAAGCATTTATTTAGACACCAGAAAACCAAATCTGAAAACCAGTAAACTGATTCCATCATAGTAGTAAAGAAGTTAATAAGCCATAACAACACAGAGAACCACAGCATCCTTTAGACCTCCCACAGACCAATATAAGATCAATATTTACTCACAAATCTGACTGACTCCTTGCCTGAATGTCCTGTCTCTCCCACCATCTCTCTAGCTCTGACTCCCACCTTTCTGTGAGTTCTGCTTCACCCTTCAGTAAACGTCTCCGTCCACAGTCTCCATCTGACTACATTCAGGCTATTAGGGGTGACAGTATATTCTCAAAGCAGGGAAGCTTCCTGTGGGCTCTGTTCTACCCTTCAGCAAACCCCTCCCACCACAGGCTTCATTGTGACTACATTCAGCCTATGAAGGGCAGATTTTACTTTCAAAGCAGGGAAGGTCTTCAAATTCCCCTAGGCTTATTAAGGGGTGGGGAAGATCTTCAAATTACCATTACCATTACATTCCCCAAACAGAATTCATATTTTTTTTTTTTGCTAAACCCACTCATTTTCTATACTTTCCCATTTCTGCCAATGTCCTACTATTCTTCTAGACTCTCAGGCTTGTAACCTTAGTGACTAATAAATCTCTCCAATGCTACATGTGCCATCCATTTCCAAATCTGTTCATTTCTAAATGCATAAAATCTCTCACATCCGACTCCTCTCTACTCACATAACTACAGCCATAATTCAAGTCCTCATTACCACTAGCCTAGATTATTGGAACATCCTCAATTCTGCTTTCCTTGATTCATGTCTATAATCTGTCTTCTGTGCTTCTGCTACCTTTTTTTTCTTAAGTGAAAACTTAACTATGTCATTGCATACTCTAAAAACTCATATGGCTCTGGATTGTCTATAGAATTAAGTGTAAAGCCTTTTATTTTGCTTTGAAAGCCCTTCACAACCTTATCACAATTCATCTTTGAAACCTCATTAGACATTATTTCTCCTTCCACACTCTGAAATCCAGTTAAATTGGCTTTCTCTCTGCTCCTTACAAATGATAGCCCATCTACCATCTCTATATATTTGCACAGGTTGGCTCCTAGGCATAGAATGAACTTCCTCCTTACCTCTATGTCATCAATATCATTTGTTTCTTCAAGATGAAGGGAAACAGCACATTCTATATATGAAGCTATTTCTGACCCTTTCAACTACTTGTTATTTCCATCTCAAAACATCTTTTATATTACTGCTTTGTATTTATTGGTATTCAAACTTTTTACATGTGTGCTATATAAAAACATAAATACTTATTTCTTGGAGTTATTTAATTTTTCTTTATTTGATCAAGTTAAAGATTTCTTAATTCTGTTATATAATTTTCAAAAAGCACGTTAATGTTGATCAATATTTTTATATTTATTATTTTACATTCTATCAATTTCTTTAATTTTCAGGATTTCTTCTTTTATGCCTATTTTATATTAGTTAATTAGTTATTTCATTAAGTTTGAATACTTATTCATTTATTATATACATCAGAGATAATAGTTTTCCTCTGACTATTGCTTCAGTTGCATTCCCATCATTGGTGTGTTTTTTCATTCTTGTAGGTTTTTTTTTACATACTTATTTATTATTTCTTGTGTTATTGTATGTTAAAGATGTGTTTGTAATTTATACCTCTTTATTTTTATATCTGTCCTATATCCCACCCTATGGGTTATTTTTTTAAAAGGTAGCAGGAAGCACTAAGAAATGTGAATATTATTTAATGTTTTTTGTTTTTCTATTAAATTTCTCCTTTTCTCAGGGAAGAGCATTATAGCCCCCTACAGTAATTGAAGGATTATGTAGATATTTTCATGCATCCTACTGCTTTTCATTTACTTATTTACCTTCTAAAATACTATAGATATATATGTATGTGTATATATACATATATGTATATATATATATATATATATATATGTTTCATGAAGATGTTCTTTTGTTGTCTGTTACCTTTAAGCATTATATAATTTCCCTATCTCTCTTGAGACATAAAATACCTATTTTGTTGTTGTCATCACAATTTTTAAACTTTTAGAATCACCTCATGCATTGCAAAGTTTGGTTCCATTTTCATTTCTTTAGTCTTTATTTTAAAAGATTATTTTCTGAGTGTATCAAATTTTGGGGGTTTGCATTTTTATGTACTTTGCCATTCTCTTTTACTTCACTGCACTTTAAATTCATTCACATTAAACATTTTGCTTATTAGCTGTTGATTTTCCTCCATTTATTTCATTTTAATTGTTTTTAAATTCATCCTCATTTGAACCATCACAGCACATTGTTCATGTGATTAATTTTTACACCTTCAATACTAGTTTATTTCACATGCTTTATTTCCTCCCTTCCTTTCTTTCTCACTTGTTATATTCTAACTGAAATTTACTTAAGTTATGAGTACGTTTATTATTCTTTCCTTTGGTTATTAATTTTTACCTTCTGAATTTGTTTAATTAATGTAGTAAGTCATATTGAAGTTATTAAAAGGATTGACTCCTTCAAAGTGAACCCTGCTTCATGGGGGTAGGGGGAAACGAACAAGTAAAGATGTGTATATATTTATATACACACACACACACACACACACACACACACACACACACACACACACATACATACATACATATACATATATATGTGTATAGATATATATATAGCTTTTCTTGGTAAATATATACATATATATGTATATATATATATAGTGTGTGACTCTATGTGTGTGTATATATATATATAT
>CM053587.1:126354732-126374640 GCA_028646515.1 Pseudochirops corinnae
CTACATCAACAAGGGAGTTCATGCCTTCTCAACAATGGGACAGAGTTTGCACCTTCCACACTTAGCACTTAGTACTGTCCATCCACTTAGTACTAAGTGCTAAGTATCCTGCTAAACCAATTACTATTACAGATATTTAGCACACTTATCCTGAAATAATTATCATCTAATTAATTGTGTTTTTTATGACACTTGAATTTCTGCAAGCCACACTTATTGTCCATATTCTTGTTTGTTTTAGTCTCTTCCAGGAAAGAAAAAAAATAATGTACACTTTAACATTTCAGACTGAACAATACTCCAGGGGTAATAAATTGTTCAGTTATACATGGGGCAGCTTTATCTATTTCAGTGAACTAATTAAGGTATTCTGTCTTATAATCAATTAATTGATTAACCATCATGCACTTATTCTGAAGGTAATAATTTAAATTTGCTTCTACACCATCCCCAAAAATGATTACGTTTTGATAAGATTCATAATAAGATACTAATCTTAAGATTAATCTCCATCCTTTTTGAAAAATTCTTGCTTCATATGAAACCTTACCCAGGAGAGAAGAAGAGACACAATTTATTTAACATTAATTATATAATAGAAACAATGAGACATAAGAGGTTTTTTAAAATATATTTTACAAGAATCAAGCTGATTTGAAAAGTGACAATGGAAAAGTTGTTACCTCATGAGCTTGTAAAAGCATGGTACTAATAATTATATCTACTTTGTTCTTTTTGTTCCAGAACAAAATAACTTGAAATGTAGCTATAAAAAAGACAATCAGGTCCTTTATATGGAATATTTTCAGCTCTGTAAAAGTCGGTTATTTTAATAAACAAAAAAAAGAGTTTAATCAAATTAATGATATGAAGTAATGTGAACATAATTTCAATTTCTGGTTTCTTTTTATCAACCTACTTCCATGCTTCATTCTCTGCTATAATGATCTAAAAATAAAGAGATATTTTAGAAAAGTAACAGAAATTGTTAGTAAATGATAGACATGTGTTTCCACACAAGAAAATGTCTTCTAAATATTTAGTTGAAGATGCTTTCTATCTTTATTGATATAATAAAATTAATAGATATTTCTATGTCATTGTTTTCCTTTGAAATATCTACTTTTTAAAATCATTATTACCTGAGAGAAATTGAAATCAGACAAAGCAAAAGCAAAAGAACTAATGAAAAGATATAAGCACGGAAATTTCGTTTTGCTAAATGACATCATAAGCAATTAAGTTATATCAATAGTAAACATACAAATTCCAGTGACATATGAGCCATCTTCTTAAAAAGAAAAGGTAAAGGAATTACAGTAAGAAGTAAACGGCAAAACTATGCAAATTTCATTTGTTCACCATTTTTTTTTTCTCTTGTGATATGTTGCTTATTTATTTGGAGCTTATTTAAGTATGTGGTATGAGGATTTGGTCTAAACTTATCTTCTGTGCCAGACTACTTTTCCAGTTTTCTTATAGTTTTTATTGAATAGAGAATCTTTAGTAATTAATGTTTTTGACATTATGTGACCACTGTGCTACTTATGTTAATTTGTTTCTTTTTTTAAATTTTTGTTTATTTTCAGTTTACATCATTC
This sequence comes from Pseudochirops corinnae, assembly GCA_028646515.1. Lineage (NCBI taxonomy): Eukaryota > Metazoa > Chordata > Mammalia > Diprotodontia > Pseudocheiridae > Pseudochirops > Pseudochirops corinnae. The sequence continues at coordinate 126,356,334 of CM053587.1, forward strand.
ATTTCAATGAGATTTTGATTTACAAATTTTCTCCCTGTCTTTCCCCTACCCACATCCCAAAACAGCAATCCCATTATATACCACCTCCCTCAATCAGCTCTCTCCTATATCCTCTCCCATCACCCCTCTGACTTTTGATAGGACTAGATGGATCTCTCTACCCCAGTACCTGTATATTTCCCTCCTTCCTATTCCACCCCCCAATTGTTCTATTCTCTACTTGTCCCTGTCCCTTTACAAAAGTGTGTGCTTCTAAAAACCCTCCCGCCAAATCTGCCTTCATCTCCATTCTACCCCCTCTAATCCCCTTCCCCTCTACTCTCATATAGGCCAAGATATCCAATTTAGAGTATATGTCATTCTTTCCTTAAGCCAACTTCAATGAGAGAAAGGTTGGTCCATTCCTTTTTGCCTTCCTATTCTTCACCTCCATTGTAACAATTATTCGTTGCCTCTTCTATATGAGAGGATTAACTCCCGTTCTGTCTCTCCCTGTCTCCTCTCATACTATTCCTCTCCCACCTCTCAATTTCACCTTTTAAAATATTATCCCATCCTGTCCTATTGATCCTGTGCCCTCTATGTACACATATATACACATACTCACATATGTAATCATACACATATATGCTTCTATATAGTCATATATGTATGTATACATATATGTGCGTATATGTATATATATATATATATGTATGTATGTATGTATATTTACATTTATATTCCCTTCAACTGTCCTCATACTGAGAAAAGTTTCATAAGTTATAATTATTCCAGGCCCTTCCATCCCTTAATGTGGAAGCTGCTAGATCCTGGGTTAACCTGATTGTGTTTCTACAATATTCAAATTGTTTCTTCTTGGCAGCTTGCAATATTTTCTCCTTGATCTGGGAACTCCAAAACCTGGCTATAGCATTTCTATGAGTTTTCTTTTGGGGATCTTTTTCAAGGGGTGATGGATGAATTTTGCCCTCTGGTTCTAAAATATCAGGGCAATTTTCCTTGAGAATTTCTTGAAGGAAGCTTTCTAGGTTCTTTTTTTTTTGATCATGGCTTTAAGGTAGTCCAATAATTTTTAAATTGTCTCTCCTGGATCTATTTCCCTTGTCAGTGGTTTTTTTCAAGGAGATATTTCACATTGCCTTCTATTTTTTTTTTCATTTCTTTGGATCTGTTTTATAGTATCTTGATTTCTCATGAAGTCATTTGCTTCCATTTGCTCCACTCTAATTATGAAGGAAATATTCTCTTCAGAAAGCTTTTGAGATTCTTTTTCCATCTGGCAAATTGAACTTTTTAAGGCATTCTTCTCCTCATTGGCTTTTTGGGCCTCTTTTGCCATTTGAGTTAACTAGTCTATGTTTAAGGTTTTATTTTCTTCACTCAGGTTGTTGACTCTCTATTCATGATTTTCTTGCATCATTCTCATTTCTCTTCCCAATTCTTCCTCCCCTTCTCTTATTTGGTTTTCAAAATCCTTCTTAAGCTGTTTTATGGCTTGTAACCAGTCTACATTTTTTCTTGGCAGCTTTTGGTGCAGGAGTTCTGACTGTGTTGTCTTCCTCCCATTCTATGCTTTGGTCCTTTTTGTACCCAAAAAAGGAATCTAAAGTTGCATTGCTGGGTTTGCTTTACTTCCTTTGCCTGCTCATGTTGCCAGTCAATTACTTGACTTGTAGGTTCAGTAAAACTCTGATTTTAGAGGGGAGAGCTGTGTCTCAAATTGCTGGGGTTTTTGCAGCTGCCAGAGCTATTAGGAGGCCACCATTTCTGCAGCCCCCATCAGCTCTGACTCACTGTAAATGCACCTCAGGACCACCACCCAAGGTAGTGATCTCAATCCAGGCAACTCAAATCTAGATGACTTAGCCTCTAAATGATCACTTGAGCCCCCTGCAATCTGCAGGCTGAGAGCTTCTTAAGCAGCCACGTGGAGGTGGCTGCAGGGCCACTGCTTCAGCCTCTTCTAGCTGCTTCTAGCCCTGGGGCAATTGGCCAGACCCTCTCCCCTGAATTTATCCAAGTTCATATGACCTTTCACTTCATCCTTGTTTCTTATGGCTTGGTAATTCTGGAAAATGCCACAGCTTCTGGTGATTTGTACTCCAGCCACAGCTTGTTCTGGCAGCCCTTGGGCTCCAGCTGCAGGTTCATGTGGTGCTGGTCTAGGGTCCTAGAGCACTGTGATGGACCCCCTTCCCATCTGCTTGCCATGCAGCCTTTGGCGGAAGCTTTGTTACTCTCTCACTTTGTGAGTTCTGGAGCTTTAAAATTTGTTTAGAGTCATATTTTATAGGTATTTCAGGTGGTTAAGGGGAGAGCTGTGGAGTTTTGCTACATCTACACGGCCATCTTGACTCCTCCCCCCGTTAATTTGTTTCTGAATTGACTTAACAGAAATGTATTAATGAGGGACCTCAAATTTCCCCTCTCAAAACTAAATAAATCTAACCACTAAATAAATAAGAAAGAAGTCAAGGAGATGAACTGAATCTTAGAAAAAATGAATATATTTGACTTCTGGAGAAAATTAAATGATAACTTGATAAACCCAAAGATCCAAGCTTTAAACATAAGAATTCACCATTTGACAACAATTGCTGGGAAAACTAGAAAGCAGTTTGGCAGAAAATGAAAAGAGACCTATATTGCACAAAGTATACCAAGATAAGATCTAAATGGGTACATGATTCAGACCAGGAGTGGGTAATCTACTGCCTCAACGTCACTTGTGTTCTTCTAGGTACTCAGGTGTGACCTTTTGACTGAGTCCGTGTTTTACAGAACAAATCCTTTTACTAAGGGGATTTGTTCTGTGACGTTTGGATCCCCATTCCTGAGAGACAAAGAGAGTGATTCCATAGGCAAATTAGAGGAGCACTGAAAAATTTACCTGTCACTTCTATGGATAAGAGAAGTTTTAATGAGCAAACAAAATACAGAGAGTATAACGGGAAATAACACTTATAATTTTGAATGCCTGAAATTAATTTTAGCAGAAACAAAACCAATGCATCCAAAAGTAGAAGGAAAGTAGGAAATTTTTAAAATGTTCTGTAAAAGATATCATTACTCAAATATATAGAGAAGTGAGACATTAAAAAATGAGTCTTTCTCCAATTGATAAATTATCAAATGATATAAACAGTTTCCAAAAGAAGAAATTAAAAACCATCAATAGTCATATAAAAATGCAAATTAAAAGAACTCTGAATTAACACCTCACACCTATCAGTTTGGCTACTGTGACAAAAAAAAAAGAAAAAGAAAAAAATAACACAAATGCTGGACCATATAGGAAAATATTCAATTGTTGGTATAATGGTGAACTGTTTTAATCATTCTGGGTAACAATATTTCCTAAGGTCTATGACAGTGTGGATACCCCTTGAATCAGCCATAAACATTACTAGGACTATATGCCAAAAAGGTCAGAAAAGGAGAAAAGGACCTATTTGTTAAAAAAAAAATAATAATAATAATAATAACAATTATAGCAACTCTTTTTGTAGTGACAAAAAAAATATTAAATTGCAGTGATTCCCTCCATTTGGGAAATGGTTAAATAAACTGTGAGGATTTCAGCATAATAGGATATTACCATGCTATAAAAATGACAAAATAAAAAAATTTGAAGACTATGAACACTTATGTGAACTGTTGCAAACTGAAGTGAGCAGAATCAGGACTTTGTACACAGTAATACCAATAAGTAACAACTATTAAGTGTCACAAACTTATCTACTCTGATGAAGACAATGATCTGAGACCTATTATGAAAAATGCCATCCACTTCCAGAGAGAGAAATTTTCAGCTCTGAGAGCAGAGTGAAGCACACATTTTTCGCTTCGTGTTTACTGCTTTTATTTTGCAATCGACTAAAATGGAAATGTTTTGTGTCACTTGCCATATATATTTGATATCATGTTGCTTGCCTTACTAATGGGTGAGTAATTTGAAACTAAATATAATTTTAAAATAAATAAAATAGATCAACATTTTTATAACTTAAGGCATTAATAAAAGATATCTACCTCTCAACGGTTGCTTAGATATATTTGTTTGAAAGTAGATGTCTTGGTCTTTCAAGAATCCCTCGAGATCCAGGACAATACAAGGCTAATATGTCTATGGAGCAGAAGTAAACCAGAATAACTTAGCAGCAGTTTCAGTATTTGACCTATGATAAATTTAGTTATGGCCCCTTCCAGATTAATGCAGTCGCTTTGCTACATTTTGATTATTTGTTTTTTTTGCTCTCTTAATTTTAATTATTTATTAAATAATGATAGCAATATATAAGTGATAGTTGTCTTCCACATTTGAATGAAGAAGGGACTATGCTACTATTTTTTGGGGGATTCCAGAAGATTAGTATACTACTTTGCATATTGTAAGTAGTTAATAAATACTTTATTCATTCATTCAATATCTAATAATATTTATTAACTTATTTTTCAGTGTACCCAATTGTGTAATAACCATGAATTTTCTCTCTAATTCTCTGTAAAGAAATATTTTTTTATAATGAAGTTTTCCATTTTTAATTTCACTTAGTTTTTCTTAAATTGTCCAGGGAGAAATAATTGAGCAAAGAAGTTTGCAATTATGTCTTGTCACTGTTCTAGATAATTTAAATAGAATGAATGAGATAAGGATCGTTTTCCACCCATGCCCTCCCCTAAGAAGATGTGTCATTTCAACAGTTTATGGAACTTCTGGGCATGAAAGCTTTCTACTGATGTGAATCAGCAAATTGTTTGTACCTTGAAGTCCTTAGTTGTCTGAGAATACAATATATCACTTGCCTATAGTCATTCAGCTAATATGTATAAGAGGAATAAACTAAACTCTGATTTTCCTGTCTCTGACGCTATTACTCATTTACTACTTCATGCTATCCCTTGATTACAAATAAAATTATTTAGAACAGGGTTTTTAACCACTTATGTGTTATGGACCATTTTGACAGTCTAGCAGAGACTATGGATCTCTTCTCAGAATGATTTAAAAAATACATTAAAAAATACATAGGATTACAAAAGTAACTAATCATATTGAAATATATTTCTCAACCATTTTCTTTTCTAATTTCTCAGGTCCTAGGTTAAAAGTTCTAGATTTAGAAGGAGTTAATAATTATACTCAAAAATAATTCCTGGTCCTAATTTATCAATGTTAATGTTAGCATGATATTTCATAAACATCATCAAGGTTTGAGCCTTGCAAAAAATATAGTCACACAGTGTAGGTATCAGAAGTAAAATTTGAACCTATATCTTTATGAGTTCAAGGACAACATACTATCTGCTATGACATACTTTATTTGAGTAGCAAATCTTTGTACATTTCTTAAACACTGCAAAAATAGGATCAAGTTGGAAGTAAAACAAAAGAAAACCCACTGGAAATGATGTCAGAAGTATGATTTAGTAAGTGTAGATTATTGAGTTTTACTGTGTGCCAGGCATTCTATAAGACCCTGAAAAAAATGACAATTAATTGCCAGCATTCTGCTAGACTCTCTTCTTCTTCATTATCTTGTTCCTAATATCATCAGCTTCCATGGTTTGATTATCATCGCAACAAATTCTGAACTATAGTTCCATGTCACCAGTGACAAATCGGACATTTCAAACTGAATATCCTGTAGGCTTTTAAAATTTAGCATGTCCAGCCCCATGCCACCATAATACTTCTCTCTTCTCAACTTTCCTATTCCTGTCAAGGGCATCATCAAACTTTGTATTACTCTGGCTTACAACATTATTATTATTCTCAACTTCTCATTCCCACTAACCCTACATATTCAGGTAGACGGTATAGAAAATAATGTTGTATTTTCTGAGTGCTAAGTGGCATAAAAAATAGAATATTGGACCTTAATTCAAATCCTGCCTCACACTTACTAGCTATGTTAATTTAGGTAAGTAACTTAACTCCTATAAACTTCAGTGTCCTAATCTGTAAAATGAATAGTAATAGTACCTACTTCCTGAGATGGTCATAAAAATAAAGTGAGATATTTGTAAAGTACTTTTTAAGCCCTAAAATAGTGTTTAAATTATATTACCACGACCACCGCCATCATCATCATCATCATCATCATCATCATCATCATCATCATTAGTTCTTTTGCCAAGTTTTATTATTTCTGCTGTTATTAATTTCCTGTTATATGTCCCCTTCTCTCAAATCACATAGCTACCACCATGATGTGGGCCCTCATTTCATCACACCTAGACAGTTTCAGTAGTCTACTACAAAGTAGCCTTGCCTCAGATCTCTCCACATTCCAGTCTCTTAGACCCTCAGCTTTCAAAGTTATTTTCCTAAAGTACAAGTCTAACAGTGTCATTTTCCTATTCAGTAAATTCCATTACCTACTTATAAGCTCAAGAATTGAATAAAAAGTCCTCTGTTTAGCACTCAAAGTTGTCCATATATGTGACCCTTCCTATATTTCCATTTTATTTTTATCTTTTAATTTCCTCCATATACTCAATGCTCTAGGTACAGTGGTCCACTTTTGTTGTTCTTCCCACAAGACAATTGTGTTTTTGCCTTTATAATACAGTCCTTAGCACAGTGCCTAGCATACAAGAAGCACTTAAATAATTTCGTGGTTGCTTATTGAAGAGCAGGTTTTCTGTTGGTCCTTATCTCAGATCATATCCTCGGTGAGATCTCACCCTTGCCTAACATTGACCCTGAAGCAAAAGCAGCACTTAATTTATGTAGCCTAACCAGAGGGCCCAGGGATACAGCTTTCAAGGCCCTGAAAGTGGTTGGAATTAGGATTTTAATCCATATAGTCTACTAAGATGTCCTTACCGCCATTGCAGGAGACAAGATTTTCCATGTGCCCCCAAAGAATCTTAAACATATAGTAGTGATATCAGTAGCACTGATGCATGGATTTATTTCACATTAAACCAACCATAACGCTTCAAAGAGGAAACAAATCTCCTGATTAGATTCAATTGGTTGCATCATCTGCTCTAGATGGAATGAACTGCCTATTGCCAATTTTCCCATTTATAGTATAGGGACCTTGGAATGAGATGGGTGGTAATAGACCCTTCCCAGCTGTCTCCTTTTAAATAGTGCATAATGGCAAATCATTCCTGAGGATTCCTTCCCATTTATTTTATCAACAACAAAAATCACTTATTAGAAATCACTTATCTACAAAGCACAAGTGAAGTGTCATCCTTGTCATGATAAACAGAGATAGAGAGATGTCTCTGGTCAAGGGAAGAATAAGAAACAAAATCACGGAAGAAGTTGAAAAAACTTTTTTTATTTTTCTTAAGGACAGTCCGTAGCTCAGTAGACCCTCAGCTACCTTCTGGTGTGTAGTTCACCTGTTAAAGTTTTTATTTGGCTTTGGTAACCATTTAAATGAAAGAAATACATACTGCCATCAAGGTAGAGCCATTCTTTCTCTGCACCCTAAAGATAAAGCTGGGTAAGAAGCATGGAAATGAGCACTGGAAATTTAAACTGATAGTGTGATATAATGGATATAGGGATTCCCTTGGAAACCCAAAGACAATTTTAAACCTGCTTATAACACATATTTACTTTGTAACTCTGGGAAAAGTGTTTAAACTCTCAATGTCCTTATGTAATTCTCTAAGATAATGAGGCACAGAGAAGTTCTTTATATGTACTGTTTGAGAGAGTTTCCTCCCTAATAGTTCTCTATCCCATTATTGTTGTTGTTCAGGCATCTTCAGTCATATCTGACTCTGTGATGCCATTTGGGGTTTTCTTGCCAAAGACAATGGAATGGTATATTGCTTCCTTCTCCAGCTCATTTTATAGATAAGGAAACTGAGCCAAATAGAGTTAGGTAACTTACCCAGGATCACACAGCTAGTAAGTGTCTGAGGCCAGATTGGAACACAGGAAGTTGAGTCTTTCTGATTCCAGACCCAGCTCTCTATATACTGCACCACAACCACTCTCTATCCCAAAACCATGTTAAAAAAATAAAGGGAAAATTTTTGTTATCTGGATTATTAGGAAGACTTAAAGTAGAATATTGTGAGAGGATAGTTTTGGGGTTGTTTTGTGTGTTTTTAGGAATAAGTAATTTTTAGTCCTGCTGCAAACTATATTTGAAGAGTTCAGTTACGGATGCCATTTTACAAAGGAAAATGCTAAGTGGAATAGCATTCAGAGAAGGGCAATGGAAATTAAGAAGGATTTTTAATTTCTGCCTTATTAAAATAAGTTGAATAATCTGAGGGTGTTTATCCTGGAAAAGAGAAGAATGAGGGATTTATGATAATCATCTTGAAGGCTATCATGTCTCAGGGGATTTATTCTCTTTTTGGCCCCAAACAACAGGATGAGAAGTGGAGAAAATTATGAGGCAAAATTAGGCCCAGCGTAAGGAGAAATTGACTAACAAGAAAAGCTATACAAAAGGGGAATGCAAGTCACTGTGGAACAATGGAAATAAGACTGGCTTTGAAGTCAGAGGATCTTAGTTGGATTCCTACCTGTAATACTTATTATCTTGGGCAAGTGACTCAACTACCTTCAGTCTTTGGTTCATGATGTGTCAAATGAGAGTATTAAGTTAGGTAACTTCTGAGGTTTCTTTCAATTCTAATTCTATGACCATCTACCTGAGAAAGGTCTAGCTTTTTCCTTATTGGAAGTCTTTAAGAAAAACTTGTGTATCCACACTTGTCAGGTATTATTATTGGAAATTCTCTTCACTGTGGGTCAAAATTTACAGTTACTGAGATCCGTTCTGATCCTAAAGTTCTGTGAATGTACATTCCCATTTAAATTATTTACAAATAACAAAAAATATATTAATGTTACTAGATAAAATATTACACTTCTTTCAACAAAAGTCATCCACATGATTGCAAAATAGAGAAGTTTGCCCTATGATCAACAAAAAACATTAGAAGATGGAAATAAATGACTTCACAGTAACTGGAAATCCTTGAAAAAGCTGAAGCTATTATCAGGAAAATGGAAAAGACAGTTTATTAGAACATTACAAAAGAGTCATGTTATTTGCCTCATAATTAATTATTCTCTGCACTTCTTAAGTACATTTATACATATATACATAGTTAATGTGAGTCCTGATGAATTCATATTAATTTATCAAGATCATATCACTGCATTAATAAAAATCATTTTTGGAATGATGATGCATATTGGTAGTTCATCTCATTTCTAGTTATAAGAAAATATTTGGCCATGATTTCACAAAAAGTGTTGCGAGGCATGTGGAGTGTGTAACTAGTAGATGTGGTATGACTTGGATTCTGTGACATTTCTTCTCAATTTTCTTTTCTAGTTCATTATCTTCCTCCTGTCCATTAATTGTAAATGTCTCCCAATCTTTTTGTCCTGGGGCCTTTTTTCTTTTCTCTCCACGGTTTCTGTTTTGATCTTCCTTAGGTCTTCAGGTCTCTATTCAAGGAGAGAATCAGAAACAGAGTTAGAGAAGGAACTGAAGTATTGCTTTATTTCTCTTAAGGAGAACCTACAACTCCACAGACTCTCAACCCTCTTCTGGTGTGTAGATAACTGTGTGAAGTTAAACTTGGCTTTGACAACCATTTAAATAAAAAAAAGCACATTATTGGCATGAAGGTATAGCTTAAAGTATTAACTATGCAAGTCACTCACAAATCTTTCCACATTTGTTAGTGTTTTCCCCTGCACAACATTTATTTCTCTTAACTTTGTGCATTTTTGTATTTGTATGAAACTACATATGTTAGTTTCTACCAGTAAGTTTATAAGCTGCTTAAGGACAGGTATTTGAGGATAGGTTGCATCTCATTTTTACCTTCGTATCTCCAGTACCCTGAACAGTGTTTTGTACTTTTTCTTTTCTTTTCCTTTTTTAATGCATGAATCTGTAATTTCATTTTCATGTGGAATTCTTGATAATAGAACCTTTTCTACTGATGTAGATGAAGACCTACTTTTCCACTTATAATCTCAGAGAATTGTCTTGGACACTAATTTCAATGACAAGGTTGTTTCCAAGGCAGTTATTTGAAGTCAGGTCTTCCTGAGTCTTAGACCTCCTCTCTATTATACAACACTGCCTTTTACCTTGCACATAGAAGTTACTTAATATACTTAGACAAATTACGTTGAAAGATGGAGTCTCTTAAGGGAAACAAAATAGTCTTTCTGAGTTGATTATTCCCTATGATAAGGGTGTAAGTTAATAACTTCATTTAATCCCTTCCAAAAAGTTCTCTTAGTGACAGTATATGAGCAGATGCCATTGCTGCCCTAATCAACTTCAAAGAAACATCCTCAGCAGCTTCTTTAAAAAAAATACTTTTGATAATCAAAAAAGATTCATATGCTAAGATACTGCTAGGGAAATAAATGTAATTGTGATTTTATATGAAATAATATAGGAATGTTGTGACAGAAAATTATTAAGGTAGACTGCAACATTACTTGTCATATGATGATTTTATGATGTTTAATTTTATATGATACATCTTTGTGTTGATTAGTTGCTATAGAGAATGTACTTCTAGGTATTATTTGAATGATTATATTTATATATGATGTATGTATATATCTTTTCAGTCTAATGTAATCCACTTGAAAGCAGGTGTTTCTAAATAAATGCTGAAAGAAAGTAATTTGATCACTTCATTTCCTCCCTAATTAAGAAACATGTTTATTGATAAATGTATATTTGGTATCATTACAGAAGAATTAAATGAGTTGGTAATGACTGGTTTCTCATGAAGTACTACAGAACTCTGTTTGAGATATATAACCAATATTGAGATGAAGAAGTAAATCACATATTGAAATTATTTATGACATGAATCTTGGAGGGACATAAATTACATGATCCAGATTCAATCAAAGGTATAGTAGGCTGAATCAAATACTTTTTGTCTTAAAAAAATAGATTGCTTAAGTACATGATAGTAGACACACTCATATATAAGTTTAGATGTAAAAAAAATGGCATGTGTCAAAACTGTCAGTTAAACAAAAGTAAATAGTGTGACAGAGCATATAAAAGAATAAATTAGACCTCAAAGTTCATTAATAGACATATAGAGTAGCATCCAGGTAAGAGTTCAAAGTTCTACTTTTACTCTTCCCTGGTAAAAGCCCACGTCAAGCATTTTGTTCAGTGTTGGGCAGCACATTTTGGAAAGCACATTAACAAGTTTCTAAAAACATATTATGACACAGAAACTTTTAGTATGAAAGAAGGGAAAGGAAGTGAACAGATTAATGTCTATTATGTACCAAGCCATGTGCAACCCTTTTAGAAATATTATCTCATTTGATCCTCACAACAACCTCTCAAGGTAGATGTTATATCATCATCATTTTACAATTAAGAAAGCTGAGACATTCAAAAGTTCAATGAATTTCCCAGAATCATACAGCTACTAAGTGTGTGAGACTGAATTTGAACTTGGGTCTTCCTCACTCTTGGACCAAAGCTCTATTCACCGTACCATTTATGTAACGTGAAACATTAACACATCATGATTGAATGCAAGAACGAGATTTAATCCAGAAAAAAAGACTCTTGACATGGTAGCTCTTTTTAATTATTTAGAGGGCTCTAATGTGGCTGAAAGATTAGACATCTTTCATTGTTGGAAGAAGAAAAAAGAAAGACTAAAGGGCAGAGGAATACAAAAGAAGAAAATACCGATGCAACTAAAGGGGTAAAAATACTATTTCACACTATCTGAAATTCAGTAGGTTGGCTCAAGGATAATGATTTCCCCATTCCTGGAGATGTTTTCAGTAAAGGATGAACTTGTCAAGCATTTTGCTGATGGGTAGAAGTTGGGCCAGATGACTTCTAAGGATATATCTGACTTCATGATTCAATGATTATTTGAAAATAATTAGATGTGCCTAAAAATCATAGGTTTTTGCAATACACAAAGTATTTAAAAAGAAAAAGTTAAGTATTCTTATTTTTCTTATTTTTGACTTCCAAATACTCTCCTGTTCACTAAGGAGTCAGGAATTGTGGGTATAGTACAATAAAGAGTTTCAAGTTTACTGTATTCTCAGTGGCGTTTTTTTTTAGCTGTGCATTGGATTTATTGTGCCAAAATATAGCAATGGCCCAAAGACAAGAAATTCTGATGTCTGTCATATTAGACCCAGCTAATTAGGATAAACTGACATGTAGAAAGCTAATCGTTGTTGGATGAAATATCACACCCTAATTATATTTTTTTAAGAGATCTCCCATTTTCAACCCAACTTTTTTATTATTACAAAATGTCTAGTCATATCTTTCCGTGTTTCCAATAGCTTTGTGAAAACTATAAACACCTAGATCAAAATGAAATTGTTAGGGCATTGTACTGTATATGTATGCTACATTCACTGAATAAAGGGAGAGAATAACAAGAATGGACTTTTCTACTCCATGAAAGAGTCCATTTGCCTAGGGAATACCTAAACAATAGCGAGTTAATGTGAAGTTAATTAGGTTATCTGTAAAATCTGGGAAAGGCATAAATATGCATATTATTCAAAAACCTCATTTCACTCAATAGTTTCAACTCCTTTACCATCTCTGGTCTATTAAAACTAATATTCTTTATATTTTTAATTTTATAAAATTTTGGAAAAAAAGCAACATCTTGTGAAGATATATATAAAATATGTGTCTGCAAAGAGTCCAATTTATGCTTTAAATTTTGGAACAGATTTATCCCATAGATTAAATGATAGATAGATGAATAGGAAGATAGATAGGAAGATAGATAGATAGATGGATGGATGAAAGTTGTAAATCAAGATAATGCTATTCCTAGCTCCTTTGTAGGAACTAACAATGTCTAACCTAGAGCAAAAATGTAATCTTAAGTGTAACAATAATTATTCTGGTCTCACTTTACCTGAAGCCAGATTACATGATACCCTTAAGAGGATATGGATCTTTAGGCTCTATGCCATTGTTTTCAGCCTCAATTTATTGTTTTCTTAATGTTAAACATCCATTGCAACTTAATTTGATCTAACCACTTAACAGCCATATTAGCTTGTACAAAATAATATTTATTAAAGATAAAACAAGAATAAACACACAAACATTCTCCAACACCCAGGGAGTATAATCTTCCAGAACCATCTCAGTCACTGAGGAAGGGAAGATGATTAGATTCACAGCTGTGTTCATTTCCTATATAGCACAGTCCTATCAAGTTCCAAGCCAAAAATAACTCCTGGGCTTAAGTTCCAACTACCCAGGCTTCTCAGAACTTCCCTTCTGGGGTTCTGGCTGCAACATTTGACCTGTAATCTTAGCTTTGTCATTACCAAGTCTCAAATTCAGACCCAGTGAGAATGTCACCATTATTCATAGTTTGTCCTGAAAAGGACAAACTAAAAAGACCAGACCTAAAACCCAAACTTGTATCTAGGATCCATAGTGCCTAAATAGGGAAAGGAGAGGGCATTATCCTTATCTTCCTTACCATTTCAGTTTGTAATACCCATGGTATAGGTTAAATAGACCCTTAACCTTTCTGGACAACAAAAGTCAAGAGACCTACAGATTCCCAATCTGGTCATTTATAAAATGCATTTTGTTCCAGATATATGACCAAAGGAAAGAAGACACTTCCATCCATGTTGTAGGAGGATATGGAATGTTTTCCTTCAGAAGAAAGTCATTTGCCTAACTCCATGGTTGCCTCCATATAAAGTGCCCATTTGAACAGCCTCCAAAACTTGTTACACCAGTATTGGAAAAGGAATTAACCCTGTTTTGTTTGCTTCCAGAGGTTTATAACTGAGAACCATTGGTCAGAATTGTAAAATGGCAGGTTTAGTTTTGGAGTATGAAAACAATCTTCACAATTTGAACTACTCAAAAATGAAATATATCCTTTTGAAAATAGTGAATGAGGACCCATCCTTAGAACCCTTCAAGTAAGAGGCAGCCGAAAATTTTCCAGCCTTGTCCTAGGAGAGATTCTTGTTGAAGTAGAAATTGGCTTAAGTGGAATGTATGGTCCCTTTCCATGCTCGGATGCTGGAATTTCTTTGAGATGGTAACTAAGTTTCCTCCTAAATCTAGAATTCCAACATGTTCCATGCAAACATCTCACATATTGTTATGTTCTCTACTTTTCTTAAAACTCCATATCCTTGAAACATCACTGACAGATTTGTTAAGGTCATAACTGGTGAAGGGATTTGAATATAGTACAAGCTGCTGCTCTTTCTGGCCAGGTAATTAAAAAAATATTTTGGGCAATTTGCAATTGGTTTTTTGGATGGTTGAACCTCACAGAGTAAATATATATATATATATATATATAATACACACATAAACATATATACACACATATACACGTATGCATATATACACACATATGCATCTATATACACATGCATTTATATATATGTATATACACACATACATTTGCTTAATAGAGAATGAGTTATTTTAGAAAGACTTAAATTAACATATTTTTTATTGATTTCCTAGTTCTTATAGTCCTGTTGTTCTTTCAGACGAATTTTGTCACTATTATGAAATAGCTCTATGAAATAGTTGTTTGGTAGTTTGATTGGTGTGAAACTGAATAAGTAAATTAATATCAGTGGAATCGTCATTTTTAGCATATTGACTCACCCTACCCATGAGCAATAATTATTTCTCTAATTATCTAGATTTGTCTTCATTCATGGGAAACGTGGGTTTTGTTTTAGTTTTTCTATTGTGTTTGGCACAATAATATAATCTCTGAGTTTTTCTTGGCAGGAAGACTCCCATGTATTTTGCATTGCCTAAAATTATTTGAAATAGAATTTCCTTTTCTAGGTATTACTGTTGAGTTTTGTTGGCAATATATAGAAATGCTGATGATTTGGGTGGGTTTCTTTTAAATCAAACAACTTTACTAAAGTTCTTAATTTTCTCAACTAGATTTTTTTAAAGCTGATTCACTGGGTTTTCTAAGTATACTATCATATCACCAGCAAAGAGTCATAGTTTTGAATTCTTACTGACTATTTTTATTCCATCTATTAATTTTTTCTTGCCTTATTGCTATAGTTAGCATTTCCAATACAATACTGAATAATAGTGGTGATAACGTACATACTTGCATCACCACTGATCTTACTGGGAGGGCTCCAACTTTATCCTTATTACAAATAATGCTTGCTCTTGGTTTTAGATAGATGTTAATAATCCCCATGTTTTCTAGTGTTTTTATAAGAATGGGTGTTGTATTTTCTCCATTTATATAAGATAATTTTTTTGTTTTTTGTTATTATTCACGTGGTTAGTTATTCTGATAGTTTTTTCTAATACTGAGCCAGTCCTGCATTTTTATTACAAATCCTACTTGGTCTGAGTGTATAATCTTTGTGATATATAGCTGTAATCTCCTGACTGGTTTTTATTTGAAGTTTTTCCACTGATATTCATGAAGGAAATTTTTAGACAATTTTCTTTCTCTGTTTTTGTTCTCCCCACTTTAAAAGTTTCATATGTTTAGCTTTTCATATTTCTCTTGAGTCTTGCACTGAAAGTCATTTAAAAAAATTCAGCTTTGGTCTTTTCATCATGAATGCCTGAAAGTTTTCTGTATCATTAAATATCCATTTATTCCCTTGAAAGATTGTACTCAGTTGTCCTGGGTATGTTATATTGGTTGTAAATTCAGGTCTCCAGATCCTCATTTGCCTTACAGAGTTTCATGATCCAAGACCTCTGATCCTTGAATGTGGTCACTGCTAAATCTCATGTGATCCTGATTGTGACTCCATGGTGTGTGAATGGTTTCTTTATGATTGTTTGAAGTATTTTCTCTTTGAACTGGGAGCGCTTGGATTTTCCAATAATATTTCTAAGAATTTTACTTTGTTTTGTTTTTATTTCAGGTAATCTATATCTCCTTAGGTGGTGACTGGTGATTTCTTTCAATTTCCATTTTACCCTCTCACTCTAAGTATTGGCAGAGTTTTACTTGATAACTTCTTGAAATATGATGTCTAGACTTTTTCTTTGATAACACACTTCAGGTCATCAAATAATTCTTAAATTATTTCTCCTTAATATATTTTCAAAGTCAGTTCTTTTGCCAGTGTTATATTTCACATTTTCTTCTTCTTTTTTTATTCTTGTGATTTTGTTTTATTGCAGGCCTTCACAACTTGTAGCCTGTGGGCTGCTTACAGTCGTTGGGACACTAGTAGCACGCCAAAGAATCTTCTCTACATACAAACAATATTTTCCCGTACATTTTTCACAGGCTACCCAAAATCTTTTGACATGCATCAGTAGTTTTAGGGCCATAAGTGGCCCGAGGGGTACAAGTTGTGCAGGTCTGTTTTATTGTTTCTTCATGTCTCATGGTATCATTAACTTCCACCCAGTTCCACTTTTTAAGAAATCATTTTTTAGTGAGCTTTTGTACCTCTTTTTCCCATTTGGAAGGTTCTACTTTTTAAGGAGTCATTTCTTTTAGTAATCTTGTCACTTAAAAAAAAAACTAAGTTGTTACTTGTCTTTTTTTATGATTTTCTTCTTTTGCTTTTATTTCATAAAATGAAATCGTCTTTTCATTTTCTTGATCTTCCGTAGTAGCTTTTTATAATAATATTATTTTGTTGTTGTTTTTTGCTCATTTTTCTACTTTATTTCTCGATTTTGAAATTTATGCTCAAGTTGAGTTCTGTTCCTGGCATGAGAAGGGGGAGGAGCACTGTCACAAGCTTCAAACTTCTTATTTTTATATTTTTTATATTTTAATTAATTTGTTTTCTTGTTTACATAATTCATTTCCATGAGATTTTGAGTCGCAAATTTTCTCCCCATCTTTCCCCTACCAAACATCTCAAAACAGCCATCCCACTGTATAAACCCTCCCCCAATTTGCTCTCTCCTATGTCCTCCTCCTCACCCCTTGGGCTTTCCAGTAGGGCAGGATGGACCTCCCTACCACAGTGCCTATGTATCTTAATTCCCAGTTGGATGTAGTTAATAATAATAATTATTATTATTGTATATATACATATATATGTATATATACATATATATTTTTAACATTTGATTATAGAACTTTAAATTCTAGATTCTTTCCCTTCCTCCCTTGTCACCCACTCCCACTGGAAGGACAAGCAATTAAATACAGCTGTACATGTGTAATTACTCAGAACCTCTCTACAATGGCCATATTGTGAAAGACTGATTATATGTCCCTCCTTCCTATCCCATCCCGACCCCCCATGCTCTATTCTCTAACCTGTCCCTGTCCCTTTATAGAAGTGTGTACTTTCATCAACCCTCAACCCCACACTCCCCTCCCCTCCCCTCTGTCATCCCACCTCTCATCCCCATCCTCTGTACTCTCCTCTGTTACAAGATGCCCAGTTTAGAGTTTATGTCATTCCTTCCTTAAGCCAAGTTCAATGCGAGTAAGGTTGACCCTCTCCCTTTTGTCTTCCTGTTCTTCCCCTCCATTGTAACAGTTGTCCTTTGCCTCTTCTATGAGATGATTAACCTCATTCCGCCTCTCCCTGTCTCCTCTCATTTTAATCCTCTCCCACCTCAGAATTTCACCTTTTAGAGTATTGTCCCTTCCTATTGAATTGGTCTTGTGCCCTCTATGTATTCATATATAAACATACTCAGATATGTGTTTGTATGCATATATAAACTCTCCTATACAGACATATGTGTGCATATGTGTATATATATATACACACACACACACACACACACACACACACACACACACACATATATACATATATATGGGTGTATATATACACCCATATATACATATATATGTGTATATATACATACACACACATATATATACATATACACACATGTATATGTACATACATACACATTTGTATTCCCTTCACCTATCCTTATACTGAGAAAAAGTTTCATAAGTTACAATTATCACTTTTCCATGTTTGCATGTAAATAGTTCAACTTTGATAAGTTCCTTATGATTTCTTTTCCATGTTTACCTTACCATGCTTCTTGTATTTGAGTGTCAAACTTTCTTTTCAGTTCTGGTTTTTTTTCAGCAAGAATGTTTGAAAGTCCTCCACCTCACTGAATGACCATTTTCCCGTGGAAGACTAAACTCAATTTTGCTGGGTAGGTGATTCTTGGTTTTAATCCTAGCTCCCTTGATCTCTGGAAAATCATATTCCAGGCCTTTCAAACCCTTAATGTAGAAGCTGCTAGATCCTGGGTTATCCTGATTGTGTTTCCACAGTATTCAAATTGTTTATTCTTGGCAGCTTGTAATATTT
>CM053587.1:126375140-126402676 GCA_028646515.1 Pseudochirops corinnae
AGATAT
The DNA here is from genome assembly GCA_028646515.1 of Pseudochirops corinnae. NCBI lineage: Eukaryota > Metazoa > Chordata > Mammalia > Diprotodontia > Pseudocheiridae > Pseudochirops > Pseudochirops corinnae. The sequence goes on from CM053587.1 coordinate 126,375,147, forward strand.
TTCACATTGCCTTCTATTTTTTCATTTTTTTGGATCTGTTTAATAGTATCTGGATTTCTTATAAAGTCATTTGCTTCCATTTGCTGTACTCTAATTATGAAGGAATTATTCTCTTCAGAAAGCTTTTGAGATTCTTTTTCCATCTGGCAAATTCGACTTTTGAAGGCATTCTTCTCCTCATTGGCTTTTTGGGCCTCTTTTGCCATTTGAGTTAATCTATTTTTTAAGGTGTTATTTTCTTCAGTCAGGTTGTTGACTCTGTTTTCATGATTTTCTTTCATCATTCTTATTTCTCTCCCCAATTTTTCCTCCACTTGTCTCATTTGGTTTTCAAAATCCTTCTTAAGCTGATGTATGGCTTTTAGGCAGTCTTCATGTTTCTCAGAAGTTTTTGGTACAGGAGTTCTGACTGTGCTGTCTTCCTCCCATTCCATGCTTTGATCCTTCTTGTCCCAAAGAAGTAATCCAGAGTTTGGTTGCTGTTCTTACTTTGCTTTCTTTGCCTGCTCATGATGGGCAATCAATGATTTTTTAGCTCTGTGGAACTCTGTTTCCAGAGGGGAAAGCTGTCCCAAATCGCTGGGGTTTTCCCAGCTGCTGGAGCTATTAGGGGGCTGTTGTTTTTTTGCACCCCCCCCCACCAGGTTTATCGTACTGAAAACGCACCCCAGGACCTCCACCCAAGACCACAATCCCAATCCAGGTTGCTCAATACAAGAGCATTTGGCCTCGCTCCCTGCTGTTTGCAGGCCTGGAGCTCTGAAGCAGCTATGTGGAGGTGGCTGCAGAGCCCTCTGCTTCTGTCACTTCCTTACCCTGGATGTAGTTTGGCTGGACCACTTTTCTCCCCCACTTTTAGCTGATATCCACTGACCTTTCACTTAGTCTTTTTTTCTTCTTGCTTGATAATACTGGAAACTTCTAGAGTTGCCTCTGATCCACTCTCCTGAAGCTCCAGCTATGGCTCATCCTGGCCATCCTCTGAGGCCACACAGTGGTTTCAGGCTGGGCTGCTTTCGGCTCCCAGAGCTGCAATGATCTCTTCCTGCAAAGCTGCCTTCAGTGAGAGGTATATTTATGTGAGTTTTGCAGCCCTAAAATTTGTTTAGAGTCATATTTTATGGGTATTTGAGGTGGCTATATGGGAGCTGTGGTACCTTGCTGCTCCTAAGCTGCCATCTTGGCTCTGCCCCAAAACTTTTTAACACCACTGTTTTCAGAGCTAGTTTTTAGTGCTTACAATGTAGTATGATTAGAGAGAGTTGTGGTCACTGCTCTCCTGTTTTGTGCTCTTCTCCTTAACCATGAATAGGCCCCTTGTCTCTTGAGAATGTAATAGATATTGCTTCTTCAGGCACTTGATAACTTGAGATTAGAAATTATTCTCTTCCTCAGTGTCTCTGATCCCTCATGACCTAAAGTGACTTGACTCCTCAGTGTTTCCATTCCCTTTTGGCTGAAAATGCTCCTCTCTGTCCTTAGACTTTGACTCAGAATTGAGTATACGTGATGGAGCTGCCAAATAATTTCTGGTCCTATGTCCAGTGATATCACAGGGTTCCCCTGTAATGTCTTTCTCATTACTTACCAGATTCCCTTCCCATCTCTGACATGAGAGCTCCTTAAACTGTTGCCACTTCTGTCACCAGCAGTGGTGTTTCATCCATCTGAGCTCTGGGTCCTCCTCACCTTCTTGTCACAAATAACTCTCTCTCTCTGTCTCTCTCTCTCCCTCTCTCTCTCTCCCTCTCTCTCTCTGTCTCTCTCTGTCTCTCTGTCTCTGACCTTCCAAGTTTTCTTGGCTTGGATGAAAATCTAACTCTGACTTTTTGTTGCCTCTGCCACTCCAAAATTCTATTTGATGCATTATTTTAAAATTGTTTGGAGCCAAATATTGGGAGAGATAAGCAGAGTACTTTCTCTACTCTGCCATCTTTCCCTTCTCCTTTAAATATTCTTAATAATTAATAAGTGAAAACCAACAAGGTGAATGGGTTTGCCCCAAATCACAAAAATAGATATAAAATCTCTATTTCCTAATTTCTAGCTAAAACGTTATTTAATGATATCATGCTGCCTTCTTTCTGGCGGTGCTTTTGCAGTACATTGAACATTGTATTTGAGCCAATTGTGTCACAAAAAGAAAGATATACCTTTGAGAATAAGTGCATTTTAATATGGCAAACTTGCCTTCAGATGTGTTATACCTAGTCCATTAGGTGACACAGTTATTGGAGTTGCAGGTGAAGTTAATAAGATAAGTTCAAATCTTATCTGAGATCCTAGTAACTATATGACCCTTGCCATACCACTTAAACTTTCTAACCCTCAATCTTTATCTGAAAAATCAAGGATAGTAAGAGTATGTAAAATACACATTTCTTATGAAGATCAAACAAGTTCATATGTAAATTATTTTGCAAACCTAGAAACCTATAAAAATGCTAGTTATTATTTTTGTGGCTGTAGGTCTGTTTCTTAACTCACATCAACAAATGGAACCTCAAAATTAGAATTTTATTAAAAAATCTTCAACAATTAAAAGAAAATTATAAGATAGATCATAAGGTACTTGAGAGCAAGGACCATGTCTGATACATTCTCACATCTTTCTTAATTCTTAGCAGTAGACCTTTGTCTTATGTAGTTGCACCTGCTCACCCTGTAGCTCTGCTATACTATAGTGCCTTTTACTTTCCCTGTCTGTTAGAGGGAGGGGAAATGGGAGGAACAATGTCATGTCCTGCCAGGCATGGAATGTGTCCTACTGGGCAGGCCAATGAGGAGCACAGGGCCTTTCACATAACAACTTCACTCAATCTTTAATCATCTTATGACATTGGATATCTAATCAATGATAACTCACTAAAAAAAAACTTTTGAAAGAGATACACTTTTAATTCTAACACTGTGTGTGTCAGAACCACATCAGCCACGGTTGGATGGATGCAGACAAGTCCATCAGAGTGTGATGAATTGGTAGTATAGGTTTCAGAAGCAAAGGAAATCCCACTCTCTGGAAGGACTTATACACACACACAAACACACACACACACACACACACATATCTGCCTCTTGAAATTATTCCTTCACTTCAAGGCCAGTCAAGTCTCTCCTAGTCATATTAAATGAGTCTTCCATCTTGAAATCTTTCATATTGTTCTGTTGGATTTATTAAACTCACTCATCCTCAGGTTTCCTCAGTGCCTTACACATAGTAGGAACTTAGGATTTTATTTTCATTCCACGCTGACTAAGTGAAAGAATGAAAATATACTGTTAAATGAGCCTTATATTCAGAAGAACACTTTTCTTTGCAGTGCTTCATTAATGCTATATATATAATTTATACCCACAGATCCTGATGAGAAGTGGAAAAAAAATACAACTCACAAATATATTTATAAGATTGTATAATTTGGATGCCAAAGGAGTGTTTTAGCTTATGTAATCCAAACCTCTTCTTTTACTGATAAGGAAATTAAGGACCAGAGAGGTTGGTATTTGTACAAGTTAGCAGCACTGGTAAGCAACAGAGCATGAATTCAAACTTAAGTTATCTGACTCCATCTCAAGTTATCCTTCAGCTGCAATTTCCTGCTACTTCTGTTGTGAATGACAAGTGGAAGCAAATAAATTCATAGGGAAGTAAAAGAGACTAAAAAACTCAGGAGATTAGTTCTGTGGAAGAGTCACAGACTAGAGTTAGTTACTGAATTTCATTGATCCCAATAATGAGTTTAAAAAAAATTATTAAGTAATTAATTTTGTTAGGAGTAAACCAAATTATGAAAAATTACAAAGACCTAAGAAAGAATAATGTCATTAATTAAAGGAATTTTTATCCAGAATTACTAATAGGGAGCAGAAGTATAGACTTACAGGAATTAAAAACATTTCAACTTAAAACAAAATAGAATGAAATTTATTTAAATTTTCTCAGTTAAAAGTTAACAAAATGTTATAATTCAGATTTAAATCATGAGGGGTCTCTTTCTTCTAACAATACAGCAAGGCAATAGAGAAAGGTATTTAATTTGGAGTGAATGGAGCAGGGTTCAAATCCTTGGCAAGTGACTTTAGCCCTCAGAAAAAAGAATTTCATTATGTTACAGCTCTAGAGTCACAGAGTCTGTGAAAAAGTCAATAAATAATGTTAAATTCTGTATTGGAGGTAACTAGGAGGCAACTGCAAAATATGAGAAAGTTGGCAATACTTAATTTAATACTGGATTAATGGATCTGCTTCATCATTTTATACTCGGAATTGACCGTGATAAGACAAAGAGGAACATTTAAAAGTCTTTCACTATATAACATATGCTCATCCTCAAATTCTTAGACTTATATGATTTATCTGAAAAAATTGGTATGTAGAATTTAAATATAAATTGCTCAATTATTAACTAGTAAGCCAAACCAACATTCGAGAACTTACTGTGTAGCACGTACTATGCAAAGTGATGGGGATACAAAGAAATGAAAACAAACAAGCAATGAAAAATAAAAATAAAAATAAACTCTGACAGGTAGGTGGCAAAGTGGAATGAGTACCAGGTGTGTAGTCAGGAAGACCTGAGTTCTAATCCAGTGTCAGACTCCTACTAACTATGTCACCATGGGCAAGTCACTTAACCCTGTTTGCCTCAGATTCCTCATCTATAAAATGAGTTGGAGAAGGAAATGGTAAACCATTCCAGTACCTTTACCAAGAAAACCCCAGATCAGGTCGCAAGATTTATATATAACTGAAACAACAACAAAAGTGTATAAACAAAATATGTACAAGAGGAATTGGAGATGATCTCAGAAATAAGATATGAATTTTAGGAGGTTAGGGAAAATGCTTCTTGTATAGGGCGGGGCTTGATCTGAGACTTAAAGGAAACCAGAGAAGCCAGGAAGCAGAGATGAGGAAGGAGAGATTTCCAAGGATGTGAAACAGTCAATGAAAATGCCAAGTCAGGACATGAAGTATTGTATGGGAGGAACATTAAGTAGGCCAGTGTCACTGGAACATACAGTATGTGGAAGGGAGTAAGGTTTGTAAAAAGACTGAAATAGTAGGAAAGGTGAAGCTATGAAAGATTTTAAAAGCCAACCAGGATTCTTTTTTATTGGTCTTGGAGGTTATAGCCACTAGACTTCACGGAGTATGGGGGAGGAGGAGTATTATAACTTGTTTTACTAATTATAAATAGTATTCTGTTCCATTCATATGCTATAGATAAAGTAGAAAGAACACTGGATCTGAAGGGAAAAAAAATGATACTGGTTAAAGCCCCATCTCTGCCTTTTAAAAACTGGACCACGTTTTTAACCTCTCTGGAAATATTCTGTTACATTAATAGGGCTACATCAATGTCTTCATTACCTATCTCTCAAAGTTTTTGTAAATTTAAAATGACACACTATATGTTAAAGTGGTTAGTTAAAAAAACAATACACAGATTATTGTTTTCATGTATGTTCTGTTAGCATATCAATAAACTCCAGTGGTTCCCTTTTACCTATAGAATCAAATATAAAGTCCTCTGTTTAGTATTTAAAAGCCATCACAATTTTTGTCCTTTTACACTATTTCTTTCCACAGTTTCTACCAGCTAGTCATACTATCAAATTGTTCATATTCACAACATGATATTCCACATCTACTATCTCCATACTTTTAAACATCGCCACCTAATAGAATTCCTCACTTCATTTCAGTTTTACATAAAGAAAAGTTATGAAAACTATCCCAATGCCTCCAGGTGTTAATGACTTGTTTTCCAAGGTTCCCTTACATTTATTTTATATTTGCCTTATATGTACCTCTATATATGTACAGGTTATCTTCCCCCATCAAAATATAAGGTCCTTATAGGCAGGGCCAATTCCTTTCCTGTGTTTATATCTCTTGCACTTAGCATAGTGTCTAGAACATATTAAGCATTTAATAAATTCTTTATGGTTTATTGAGTAATTTGCTAGTGGAATTAGACAGTGTTGGATGCTGAGGTTCAAATTCATTTTTCCTTTACCCAGATTGTCCTGACATGCTATCCAGAAAATGAACTAACTAAACAACCGCCTCTCCACTCCACTTTGATCTTGTAATATTTGTTCCTCCAGATACAATATGGATCTCATTAATGTCTCAGGTGAGTGTAAAGCATTAAACAGTTTGACTCCACCGTGACCAGTAGAGAACTGGGGGGACTTAATTGTCCACTACTGATGGGGCTCATAAGCCTTGTACTGACTTAACCTGAAACACAACAAACATGATAACAGAGTCATAACTTCTCATAACAAAATTGCTGCCGCGTGGCTGCAATTAATGACGGGAGCATTATATAAGCCTGCTTGCCAGCCCGGTTAGCATAAATCACAGTAGATTACTTAGAGAATTTTAAGTGCATGTGTTTATAACTCCCATTAACAATGATGAAAATTGCTTACACTCACAGATAAAAGCAAATGTACCTATATGGTCCCTATTAATTTGATGCCTATTGATTTTTGGTGTTATACTTGTGGACCCTGGATGCATAATTTGCACCTTCATTACCAAACCCAGTGCTCTTGTTTCAAAAGCAATTATTATGCAAACTATCCCAGGAGGTTTAAGCAGGTTTAATATATGAGTCTTTCTTTCATGAAAGTGTTGCCACTTTACTTAGTTGTCAGGGATAAGTTTGGTGAATTAAAACTGATTTGCAACAGATTCTCCTATCTTGTGGAATTATCACTGTCTTGGCACCATGACAAACCCTCTCATGTATCTCTCCATTCATTCAACAAAAGGTAAAGCACAAGGTGAATTCTACTTGGAATTCTAAAAACATTTTGCTGACTGTACATACATGTGTGCATACATATATACATACATATACATATATGTACATATATGTGTGTGTTTCTATGCCCAGTTATATAGCCCTTGGAAAACTATTCAAGTAAATCTTCATATATTCAAGTGATTAATTCATTATTTATTTATTGCACACCTACTATGTGCAAAACATCATGAAATATACCAATAGGAATGGAGTAATCTCTTCCCTTCTGGGCCATCCTTGTTAGACTAAAATTTGATAGGCAAAATATGATGAGTCAGTACCGAGATAAAGATTACTAAAAAAAAAAAAGATGATGATTTCTATGTAGAATTTCTCTAGCAGTGCAGAAAGGTTGAATTGGAACACTTCTCATAAAGATGTTTTCATATCCTTTGACTATGGGGAGATAATCATGGGCTTCTGTGATATATGCCCTTTAGTAATGTTTATAAACGCATGTTCACATGCTGCTATTGAAGACGTATTTGATTTACTCTCTCTCTTATATACAAATACACAAACATATACAGCTTCTCTGTAGTTACATATAGTCATTATATGTGTGTGTGTGTGTGCATGTGTGTATATGTGTGTATATATATAATAGCAATACGTGGATATTTAATAATAGCAATGAATGTATTACCTCTGCCTCTTCTTCCCTATCTTTATTTCTGGCGGCATATTGAAGTCATTCATTACACATGGCCTAATCACATCTGAGCCCAACTTACTGTCCATCTGTAATGTCTACACCCAGCATTTATGTGATAACAAATAAACTACTGAAGTAGTTTCTCCATGATTTTTTGTAGTGCTATGGTGAACCTGGCTTATTGAAAGCTAAGCAAAAGGAGCTCAAGTTCTTATAGTTTCTTCCAAACTGGAAAGTCTTCAAGGAAAGACTCACCAGCAAACAATTGTACATCTGTTGTCTCAGGATGAGCCAAATTACATTTTTTTTGAGGCTCTGCACCCAGTTAACTGCAAGTTTATTAGTATTTTGGTCTCAGAATTTGACAAAGGTCATTGAACAAGACAGTGTAGATCATCAAAGAAATTTGAGATCTTTGCAGTATAATAATTATAGTAATAACAACAACAACAATAAAACTAGCATTTATATAACTTATAAAGATTAGGCAAACACTGTGCTAAGTGCTTTGCAACTATTACCTCATTTAATCTTTACAGCATCCCTGGGAGGTAACTGCTATTTCTCCCCCGTTTTGTAGATGAGGAAATTGAGGTAAAAAGGGATTAAGTGACTTGACCAGGATAACTCAGCTACTAAGTGTCTAAGGCCTGATATGAACTCAGTTTTTCCTGACTCCAGGCCCATTAGTCTACACACCACACCACAGAACTGCTCTGGTGTCATGTATAGGTAACAACAGAGATGAATTTACAACCTAAACAGAATTTAGAGTTCATCTAATCCAAAACCCTCTATTTGTTGATATAGAAACTGAGGCCTCAAGCAATTCAGTGACATGATCAAGGTCACAGAGACAATTAGTGACAAATCTGGAAATTAAACCAAGATCTTCAAAGTCTGAGACAAAAGCTCTTTTCATTGTAACACAAAAATGGGAAGTAGGACAAAAAAAGCATTCCAACCAACAAGAAACTTCAGTTTCTTATGACCAGTTCTATTTTTTTGTAATCTTTTAGATGGCTACCTTTAACTTTTTGCCAATATACATTATTACTTCCTTTCCAGGTAAACATTTTCAAATTTACACGTTATAATTAGTGTATTCCACCTTAATATGGGTGAGGAACTACTGAGAGTATTCTTCTTGTGTTTTAGTATTACCTGCTTTTGTCCCCTATGTTTACATATTTACTATGCTGTTAGAGCCTCATATTAACCACCTATTCCAGTTTTTATTTTAGGTTTTTTATTATACTCATGCCCTTCTCCTTGCTGACTTCCTCCTCTGCCATTCGTGCATTGATTACACTATCAATCATTTATTTTTCCTCAAATTGGCTTTGCATTTTGTAGCCTTCCTTGATTGTTACACTAGTAATTTCACCTCTTCTATATACTACAGCTTCTATCCACCAGAAAAGAAGCACTTGATAGGAAAAACAGCACAAGATCAGAGTTCATTTAGCATTCAGTTTGCACACCTGGAGGAAATTGAATTTTAACTATTATCTAGTCAATCATTTTTAGGGCCTAACTTAAAAAGATGGAGGGAAAAAAACCTCACTAGGGGGCCATCCTCACCTTAAATGAGCAAATAAGACAGAAGAAAAATACCTCCTACAAACAATTAACCTAGCAACAATACAATCATTCCACCCTGTATGAAAGAAGGGGGGCATACATATATGATTACCTCATTAAGGGTTAAGAAAATCCAGACTGGACTCAATTCCCTATAATAGTAATTCTCTTACTTATTCATGCCAACTCCTACCCCAAAGAGTACTGCTTTAATGGTATGCACTTTTAATTACAACCTGTTCATAAGCAAATTAATTAGCTAGATCATTTAGCCAATAGCCTGTAAGAATAGGTTAAACTGTCAAAGTGACAAAGTTCTGCAATGAATTGGATTTGAAGGACAAAGGGATAGTATGGAAAGGAGGGTCCAGCACATTTCCTTTTGTATAATGGCAATTTACTTAATTAGAGGAAAACAAAGATTAGCATTGTTTCTTCTTGTTGCTTTGTCATCTTGGGAGTCTAGAGCAGCAGGGTTTGAAACTGATCCTGGAGATTGATTGCCTCACCTTGAGGCTCCCAACCTGGATGTGTAACTACACCCTGCCTTTAGACACCACCAGGGAGCAATGTAATCATTCCAGAGACCAGAGATCCATCTCTCTCCCTTTGGTAACATTTGGTGATTAAAAACACATGATGTGTTCAATCATTTGAAATCTAACAACCAACCTGTCTCCACAAGAGGGACAAAATTGTATAAAAGCATGTTTGTTGTAATGAAAGTGTGAAAATGTAAACATGTGTACAGGAATATGTTTTACAAACCCCTGCATGGGCAGAATTTTTGCTACTAGAGATTATTCAAGCAGAAAATTTCCTGAAATCCTAAGAGTATTAGACACCTTATAAATTAATATTGGTGGGGAAAATAATCAGTACCTTTTTTGCTTCAGAATTTCAACTGACTATATTACCCCACAGGAAGTTTTCAGTGTAGCAAAATAGTGTACAATAATACAGGAACAACATGAAAGATTATATTCATGTCAAGCTTTTAGCAGAAGAGGAAAAAGAAAAATGAAACTAGAGACATGTTTGTGTGGCCCACTTTCATACTCCTAATTTAACAGGTGACATTCTATATAACAGAGGACATCCATGTCCTCTCACTCCAATTATAGAATTATTTCTACTTCTTAACAACATCTGACCCCCAAAGAAATTTACCAACTCAAACCACAACACTTGCAAATGATGGCAGTTTTGTTCTATATGTGTTCCACTCTTATGGCCCCCACTGCAACTGTGTATGTTTATGTTGTTTCCCCAGAAAGTAAATTACTAATGGTCATAGGAAGGTTTTTTTTAATTTATTTTTCTCTACATCTCTAGCACTTAAAATAATACCTAGCACAAAGAGGATAATAAATGATTGTCAACTGAATGATTGATTGAATGATTCCTTTCTCACTTGTCTTTCCCCCTTCCATCTTCTGTCAAAACTTGAAGTGAAGTGCTAGTGCTATGAATAACTGGGGTCCAGTCAGCAATGTTGTATAATACATAATGCTTATTGTAAATGCCTAGGACTAGGGATAATGTTGTTCAAGACTGATGGGAACTGTCTGCCAGGAACTGTGCATGCTTACAGGGGTCCAGGATTATCCTATTGAGGCTGCTGAATCATGGCTCCCTTTGGGCTGAGTCAGGAGGGCTCCCCTGTCACACTAGCAAGTCAATCTTAGTGACCAAGCTGGCTGGTCTCCTGTAGCTAAGGCTGGCTAACAAGTGGGCAAAACCATTGGTTTATCATACAGTTTTAAGATGCATGTTGTTATGTGTAAGGAGGATAAGGAGGAGCTTTATCTGGGGTACACACAGTGTGAGCTCAGACAATGCTGTGGTCCTCTTAAGCTGATCAATATGAAACTTATGCCTAGAGAGTGTAATCAGTGGGTATGACTATGGAACTTACATGCTTCTTTATATTAAGAAAGTAGTCATGGCTTCTGGAGAGTATAGAGCTAAGATGGCAGAATAGAAGCAGGAAAACTCCATGAGTTCCCTCCATAACCAACTCAAATACCTATAAAATTTGACTCTAAAGAAATTTTAGAGCTGCACAACCTGCAAAGTGACAGAGAGAAAAAAAAATCTCCCACTGAAGGCAGCTGGGATGGTGGATAGGAAAAATCCATTGCAGCACACTGGTTGCCATGCCCACCCTTGAGTGAGCCCACAGTTTTAGCCCAAGAGCAGCCCAGACCAGCAGCAGCTAGAGTATTTGGGAGAGCAGATCACCAGCAGCTGTGATGGTTTCCAGAATTATCAACCTATGAATGTCAAATACAAAGTAAAAGGTCACTGTGGAACTCTCTTGGAAGTGGGGGGAGCAGAACATGGCTCGACCCATGCCCCTGGGAGATAAGTGGCAGAGGTGCAGTGGCCATGCAGCTGCTTCTACATGGCTTCTTTAGAGCTCCTGGCCTGAAGATTGTAAGGGGACCAAGCAACCATTCAGAGGGTAATCACTCTTGCCTTAACCTGCCTGGATCTGGATTGCAATCTTGGGTGGTGGTCCTGGGGTGAGTGACCAATGAGCCAGAGCCTGCTAGAGCTGTAGAAAGGGCACCCAACTAATAGCTCTGCCATCTGTGAAAACCCCAGCAATTTGGGACAAAGCCCTCCTCTCGGGAAGAAGAGTTCTTCTGTGGCAAAGAGTTCAAAAGTCAAGTAATTGAGTGGCAACATAAGCAAGCACAGCAATGAAACCTTAGATTCATTTTTTGGGGACAAAAAGGATCAAAGCATGGAACAGGAAGAAGACAACACAGAACTCCTGTACCAAAATTTTCCAAGAAAAATATAAACTGATTACAGTCCATGGAGGAGCTCAAGAAAGATTTTGAAAATCAAGTAAGAGAAGTGGAGGAAAAATTGTGAAGAAAAATAAGAATGATGTGAGAAAATCATGAAAAGAGAGGCAACAACCTGATTGAAGAAAACAGCACCTTAAAAATAGACTAATTCAAATGACAAGCGGCCCAAAAAGCCAATGAGGAGAATGCCTTAAAAAGCTGAATTTGCCAGAGGGAAAAAAAATTTCAAAACCTCACTGAAGAGAATAATTGATTCAGAATTAGTTTGGAGCAAATGGAAGCTAATGACTTTATGAGAAATCAAAATGCTATTAAACAGACTGAAACAAATAAAAAATAGAAGGCAATGTGAAATGTGTCATTGGAAAAAAACACTGACCTGGAAAATAGGTCCAGGAGAGAAAATTTAAAAATTATTGGACTACCTGAAAGCCATAATCCAAAAAAAAAAAAAAACCAAAATCTAGAAATCATCCTTCAATAAATTCACAAGGAAAATTGCACTGATATTTTAGAACGAGAGGGCAAAATAGAAATTGAAAGAATTCACCAATAACCTCTTTAAAAAGATTCTCCCAAAAGAAAACTCCTAGGAATATTACAGACAGCTTCTGGAGTTCCCAGAGAAGGAGAAAATATTACAAGCAGCCAAGAAGAAACAATTTGAATATTGTGGAAACACAATCAGAATAACACAGGATCTAGCAGCTTCTACATTAAGGTATCATAGGGCTTGGAATGTGATATTCCATATGTCAAAGGAGCTACGATTAAAATCAAGAATCACCTACCCAGAAAAACTGAGTAAAATGTTTCATGGGAAAAATATAGTCATTCAATGAAGTAGAGGACTTTTCAAGCATTCTTGATGAAAAAAAAAACCAGTTGGATAGAAAATTTTACATTCAAATGCAAGAAGTAACAGAAGCATGAGAAGGTAAACAGGAACAGAAATCATAATGAACTTATCAAAGTTGAACTATTTACATAACTACATGGAAAAATGATAATTGTAACCTATGAAATTCTTCTCAGTATGAGGATAGTTGAAGGGAATATAAATGTACACACACATACATATATGTCTATATAGGAGGGTATATGTGCATATGAATAAATATGTGAGTGTGTATATATGTGTACAGGTATACATAGAGAGAGGACACAGGATCAATTGAATAGGAAGGGATGATATCTAAAAAATAAAATTAAGAGGTAAGAGAGGAATATAATTAGAGGAGATAGAGAGAGACAGAATAGGGTCAATTATCTCATATAAAAGAAGCAAGGGAAAACTGTTACAATGGAGGGAAAAAAAAACCAGGAAAGCAAAAGGGAATTGGTCAACCTAGGGAATGGGTCACCCTGACTCTTACTGAATTTGGCTTAAGGAGGGAATAACATACAAACTCAATTGGGTATCTTATACCACTGGAAAGTAGGGGGAAGAGGATGAGAAAGGGGTTGATAAAAGGAGGGCAGATTAAAAGAGAGGTAGTTGGAAGCACACACTTTTGAAAAGGGACAGGGTCAAAGTAGAAAATAGAACAAGGCAGTATAGAATGCAGGGAAATACAGTCAGTCTTTCACAATATATCCATTATGGAAAAGTTTTGCCTAACTACACATGTACAACCTATATTGAATTGCTTATCTTCCCAGTAAGTGTGGGTGACAAGGGAAGAAGGGTAAGAATCTGAAATTCAGTTTTAAAATCAAATGTTTAAAAAATATGTATTACTATTATTTACATGCAACTGGGAAATAAGATATACAGGCACTGGAGTGTGGAGATCCATCTTTCCCTACTGGAAAGTCGGAGGGGTTATTGGGGAGAATATAAGAGAGAGCAGATTTTGGGAGGGGGTATTCAGTGGGATCACTGTTTTGTGGTGGTGGGTAGGGGAAAGACAGGGAGAAAACTTGTAACTTAAAATTTTGTGGAATTGAATGTTGTAAACTAAAAATAAACAAAAAAATTATCATAAAAAGTAGTCATTTTGCTAAAGGTGGAATCACATGGGTACATGCCTTTCAGTTACTTTTGCACATTCTATGGGTGCCTTAGAAATTTCATTAACAACACTTTTCTTAATAGTATTTTTAAAATTACATTTCAGGACAATTTTTAGCATTCATTTCTTTACAAGATTTTGAGTTTCAATTTTTACTCCCTACCTCCCCTCCCCCTTCCAAAAAAATGATAGGCAATCTGATATCAGTTATAATGTTCTGTCATGTAAAACATCTTTTCATATTAGTCACAGTTGTAAAAGAAGAAACAAATCAAAAGGAAAAAAAAGTTGAACAAGAATAAATTAAGGGAAAAAGCATGCTTCAATCTGCATTCAGAGTCCATTAGTTCTGTATCTAAGAGAATTTTCCTTTTGAGTCTTTTGTCCTAGCCTTGTTTATCATGTTACTAAGAGCTGAGGCATTCATAGGTGATCACACAATATTGCTGATACTGTGTACAATGTTTTCCTGGTTCTACTCACTTTACTCAGCATCAGTTAGTACAAGTCTTTCTAGGGTTTTCTGAAATCTGCCTGTTCATCACTTCTTATTACACAATTGTATTCCATTACATTCATGTACTACAGCTTGTTCAGTCATTCCCTAATTGATGGGCATACCTTTAATTTCTAATATTTCACCCCCAAGAAAAGGTTTGCTGTGAATATTTTTGCACATGATTTTCCTTTTCCCTTTTTCATACTCTCTTTGGGAAACAGACATAGTAGTGGTGTTGCTGGATCAAAGGGTAAGCAGTTTGCTTGCCTTTTGGTCATAGTTTCAAATTGCTCTCCAGAGTGGTTGGATCAGTTCACAACTCTACCAACTGTGCATTAATGTCTCAATTTTCTCACATTCTCTCCAACATTTTTCATATTCCTTTTTTGTTGTCATATTTGCTAATCTGATAGGTATGAGGTGATACCACAGAGCTATTTTAATTTCCCTTTCTCCACTCACAAGTGATTTAGAGCACTCCTTCATGTGTCTATCAGTAGCTTTGATTTCTTCAACTGAAAAGTAACTGTTCCTACCCTTTGAACATTTATTAATAGGGGAAGGGCTTATATTCTTATCAATTTCACTCAGTTCTCTATATATTTGAGAAATGAGACTTTTATCAGAGACACTTGTTGTAAAGATTGTTTCCCAGATTTTTGCTTTCCTTCTAATCTTGATTGCATTGTTGTTGTTGTTGTTTTTTGTTTTTTGTTTTTTGATTTGTTGTTTTTGTGGAAAAGCTTTTTAAAAAATTAATATAATCAAAAATTATCTGTTTTACATTCCCTAATGTATCTCTTGTTTTGTCATGAACCAGTAACTCGCTTAACTTCTGCTTTAAGAATTTGGATGCTGTACCATTTGGTGCACATATTTTTAGTATGATTTAGTATAGTTTAGACTTCATTGTCTATTGTACCTTTTAGCAAGATGTAGTTTCTTTATCTCTTTTAATTAGGGCTATTTTTGCTTTTGCTTTGTCTGAGATTAGAGTCACTACCCCTGTTTTTTTTTTCACTTCAATTGAAGCATAATAGATTCTGTTCCAAACCCTTACCTTTACTCTGTATGTTTCTCTCTGCTTCAAGTGTGTTTCTTGTAAATAACATATTGTAGGATTCTGATTTTTGAGCCATTCTGTTATCTGCTTCTGTTTTACGGGAAAATTAATCTCATTCACATTCACAGTTATGATAATTAACTGTGTTTTTCCCTCTATCCTATTTTTCCTCCTCTTTGTCCTCTCCTTTCACCTATTCCTTCTTCAACAGTGTTTTGCTTCTATCTACCACCTTCCCCCATCTACCCTCTCTTCTGTCAATCCACCCCCCCTTTACTTAATCTCCTCCCTTGTAATGTAAATCAGATATCTATTTTTCAACTGATTGTATATACCATTCCCTCTGTGATCCAATACTGATGAGACAAAAGTTCAAGTAATGCCTGTCTCCCACCTTCTAATGTTTCCCTGCAATATAATAGGTTTTTGGAGCCTCTTCTCGTGAAATAATTTACCTCATTTTACTTCTCCCTTCCTTCTGCACCCAGTGATTGCTTTTTCTCATCTCTTAATTATTCTTATGTCATTCCTTCAAATTCACCTTATACCTGTACCCTTTGTCCATGTATATTCCTTTTAGCAGTGACATTGGTATGTATCAAAGAATTACAATTATTTTCCTTCCATGTAGGCATATAAAGAGTTCAGCTCCCTTGCATCCCTTATGTATTTTCCCTTCTTACCTTTTTAACTTTCTCTTGGGTCTTGATAGTGTAGATGAGTTTTTAGATCAATTTTGGTCTTTTCTTTATGAAAGCTTGAAATTCTTCTATTTCATTTAATGACTTTTTTCTTTGAAATATTATGATTAATTTTACCAGGCAGATGTTTCTTGGCTGTAGTCCTAGCTCCTTTGTCTTCCAGAATACCATGTTCAATGACCTTTGATCCTGTAATGTTGCAGCTACTAAGCCCTGTGTAATCTTGATTGTGGCTTTGACTTCTTTCTTTCTAGCCATTTCTAATATTTTTTTCTTGACATCATAGTTCTGAAATTTGGGTATAATTTTCCTTGAAGTTTTTATTTCAGGATCTCTTTCCTAAGGTGGAGTCTTTTAATTCCTCTTTTACCCTCCATTTCTAGGGTATTAAAACAATTTTCCATGAAAAATTTCTTGAAAGATGCTCTCCAGGTCCTCCTTTTGATTATGGCTTTCAGGTAGTTTATTGATTCAGATTTTTTTTTTCTCTCCTGGATCTGCTTTTATAGGTTAATTGTTTTTCCAATGAATTTTCTTCTATTTTTTTCATTCTTTTGAATTTATTTGATTTTTGATATTTCTTTTGCTTCTGCTTGCCTAATTCTAAATTTTAAGAATCTGTTTTCCACATTTAGCTTTTGTACTTCTGTTCGACCAATTATAATTTTTAAGTTCTTTTCTTAAGTGGATTTTTGTATATGCTTTTCCATTTTGCCAATTCTACCTTTTAAGCAGTTATTTTCTTTTTCCAAGCTGTTGAATCTTTTTTCATAATTCTCTTGTATCACCCTCATTTCTTTTCCCAATTTCTTTTTTTCTACACATCTTACTTAGATGATTTTAAGTTCCATTTTGAGTTCTTCCATGAGTTCTTTCTGGGCTTGACAACACTTCTCATTTTTCTTTGCCTCAAAGACAAGGTGTATTGACATTGTTATCCTTTTCTGAGTTTGTGTGTTGATCTTCCCTGTCACCACAATAACTTTCCATGGTCAGATTATTTTCATTGGTGGCTTTTGCATTTTTTTTTTCTTTTTCTCTTTCTTTTCAATTTGATCTCTGCTACCAGGGTGAAATGGGTACTGACCCAGGCTTCTTGTCTCAGGGGCTGTAGGTCTTGGCTATTTACCTGGTGCTTCGCTGATGTTGCACTAACATACTCAGGGAAATCTTGTATCTGGTGCTATACGGAGGACTGTGGGGTGACTCACACTGCCACAGGTTATAGGGGTCTGACAGTGTACCTGGTGATGACCTTGTCTCCTAATGGTGGTATCTGGCACGTACTGAGGCCAATGGGGTATTTCTGCATTTTCCTAGGGCTACTCTGAAGCATGTGGTGGTCTGGCCATTGGAGGCCTGTTTACTCTGCGATACACTGAATTATGTGGCAGTTCTCAGAGCTGGAGTCTGCCCATTGCCCTGACTATGTTGAGGCAGGTGGAGGGTCCTAATGTTGGTGTTTGCCTTCTCCAGAGCCCTGGTGTTTGAAATCTGATTTGCTGAGGTGACGCTTGCTGCTCCCTTGTTGGGAGGCTTCCTGTTCTGTACTATGTTACCCTTTTACCAAAGTGAGAAAGATCTTTGTTGCTAATCTTTCAAGTTTTTTTTGCTAAGATTGTTTCACCAAACTTTTTACTGGTTCTACTGTTTTAGGATTTGTTTGGGAGTGTTTTTATATAGTTGTTTGGAGGTAAATATTGGAGAGTTATGGTTATTTATGGTTTACTCCATCATCTTGGCTCCTGGAAGTCCATTTCCTAATTAACAACTCCTTTTGAGAAAGGAGGTCATATGGTTAACACTTCCTTTACCCTTTTCTTTGTTGAAACCTGATAGTTTTTAGAATTATTTTGATTATCAATGTACATTTATTAATTATCTGCTCTTTGCTCTTGGGGCAATGCAAAGATATCTGACACAGTTTTTAATTCAAGCTTATAATTGAGGAGGGAGGACATATACATACAAAATAGGAATGGGGAATGATATGTAATTTCTTCTGTAGAAAGAATTCCCAGGTGAGGGAAATCCCTTTATGATCAGAAGTTGTCACTTTCTCTATGGGCATGTCTTAGAGAGTTGCCTAGAGCACTGAGAGGTTCAGCAACTTGCCCTGAGGCACTTTGCCATTTTATATCAGAGGCAGGCCCTTGAATCTAGGTCTTGGCTTCAAGATTGGCTGTATATCCACTCACCACACTGCCTCTTATCTATAAAAATTATGCCATATAATCAAGAGAAAGAGATACAGAGTCTGAATGCAGATTGAAGCAAACTACTTGCTCCCTTACTTTTTCTTGTTTTGTTTTGTTTCTTCTTTCCCACTGATCATTCCATCAGTTATAATTTTTCTTTACAACCTGACTAATGTTTAATGTGAAGATATTTGTAGATACTCTATTTGATTGCATGCTGCCATGGTGGGGCAGGAGAGGGAGGGGGAGAAAATTTGAAACTCAAGGAACTGTGGAACTGAATGTTGTGAACTAAAAGTAAATAAACAAATTAATAAAAAGATATTGAAAAAAATTTAATACCCAAGTCATTGATCTGCTCTTTCTCTCTTCTATTGACGTATGAGTTTAGAGATGTGAATTTTTTCCGTAAGTGCTGCTTTGACCTTATAATTTCTTTTTCTATTTTGTCTCATTGCTGTCATTTTCTTTAATTAAATTATTGATTATTTCAAAAATAATGCCATATATAAACATATACTACAATAATTCATGAATAGGAAAGACTTTTATGTGAAGTCATAAATGAATGGATTCATAGGTAAGACAGAATTAGAGCTGGATCTTAAAGGATAGAGAGGATTTTGCTCTTTTGTTATTATTATTGTAAAAAAAAGTTTAGGTTGGTCAGTGTCAAAGGAGCAAAGTCAATCTAGGTGGAACTAGAATTGTTTTTGGGGGGGGTGCGGGCTTTAAGTTTCTATTATATTCATAAGGACAAAAAATAGGAAGATTCTTTTGATTTGCTGATTACAATATAATTGCACATGTTTGACTGTTTGAGAGTCTGTTTGAAATATTTTATTTCACCCTGAGGCACAAATTAATACTAGTTATTTCCACTGACATTCTGAGTTAAAATGGGACAGGTAAGCATGCAAATAGAGAAATTGCTAGTCTTGTCTGCTATTTCTTGAAGTTCAGTTGACTGCTGGGAAGAGGGAGGTACCGTACTTGGTGTTGCTCCATTGTAATGTGTACCCAGGCATGTAGCTACAGAGTCACCTTGATAGTACAGACTGTCTTTTAAATAGCTGAAGTCATGAGTATAGGTAGAAAAGAGGAATCAGTCACAACTCACTAATCCTAATAGACAAACTCTCCTTGCAATCTGAATAGAAAGCTTGTGATGTGAAGCTTCAGAAGGAAGTACCTGTCTCTGTATTGTAATGCACTCAAGTGTCAGAGTGTAATAAATTTAAAAATCAGAGCAAAATCTTTGGCATTGTAGGCCTTTTTTCAAATCTTATGTTCAGCTCATAGGAGGTTTTGTCTTCCATGACAAGGCCCCAGTGACATTGTCACTGGCAGTTAGAATACCTTGACACATTTGACATCTAATTTACTTAATGCTAGGTCAGTGTCTGTGTTGTATAGGACTAGCACGCAGGAAGAAGGGAATCTTGTCTATAACTATGGGGGAAAATACCCTAATTCCCAGGACACTTGTTATACAGTTCTAATGGCAGAACACCAGCAATGGAACTCTTAAAATTTTGTGTCATACTGATATATGCAGGTATATTTGCTAGATGTAATGTGTTCCTTATTATTGTCTTTTACCTTACATTACTTTCCAAAACTGCATGTCTGATTTGAAATTCAGAGAGATGAAGTCAACTGGCTTTACATGATATTATCAAAATGATTATGATCATCATTATTTTTTAATGTGGGGCAGTATTTATTTAATCTCTGTCTACAGGATAGCTCACTTTAGCTGATGTCAGCTAGTGTTCAGGAAGTCTGACTGCAAGGTGGAGTTACTTGTTGAATTAACAAACTGCTGAATGTCTACAGATACACACTGCAAAACAAGTTAATGGCAGGGATGCATCCTTCAGAGAAGTCCATGAAATATTCACCCTTCGCAAATATTCATAAGACCTTGTACCTATTTTAAAAAAATAAATTTCTTTGTTGTAAACTTCATTCTCAAGTTAAAAACATTTGTCAATTATGTGATTATCTTCTAAATTAATTTTGAATGAGTTTATTAACATTATCTAGGTCAATATTTTCTGTTACATCTTGAATACAGAATATCCATTTAATCTATTTTCTGTATATTAACCTAAATGATTTCCACAATGGTATCTACATACACCAATGGATACTTATGATCATCCCTTGAGGTGCAGGGATATTATCTTAGAAATGAAGAATTCAGCACAAAAGTTCACTGTGTATGCAGCTAACACATCTTTGTTATTCCTCTTTCATCTACTTGGGACTCCGTAGTCAGTTGTCTGTGCTGGATGATATTGGGAGGGAAAAGGCCATTCTTGACCCAGTGCCCATATGTCCTTGTTTTCCTTCCTTTCTGCCTTCTCCTCCATTTCTTCATCAGAAAATAAGCTTGGTCTACTTGCTACTAGCCTGGCAGAAAAACAAGGGAGTCTGGTGTAGAGGGTAGTCACGTCAGGGAAAACTAGAGAAAAATAGGAAAAGCAGTAGTTGTAGTAATATAAGGAATGAGCATAAGAACAAGAAGCCATAGTAACTCCAGGTGAACAAGCAATAAAAAGTCAAGTCATCAGATATTTACTTGGTACTTACTGTGTGCCAGAAATTGTGCTAAACTCATGGAATACAATTGTAAGCATCAAAAAAGACTATGCCTGCTCTCAAGGAGCTTATATTCTAATGGGGGAAGAAAATCTTTAAAAAGAAGCTGAAAAGGGAAGGTTAAAGGGAGTAGGAAAATGGAAGTGATTGTTGAAAGATATGATAGATAAAGTTCAGAATATCAAGAGGGCAGCCTGGAAAGAAAAAAGATATAGCAGACCTGGAGAGAATTCTTAAAATGGAGGTTATGGAAGGAATATTGGATAGAGAAATGCTATCATGATTTTGCTAAGTACAAACTATTATTCATTTATTGCCTTTGTATCTTCATAGCTTTCTGTGCTGTCTTTTCAATACAGGACAACTGCTAAATTCCAAGAAGCAAATAAATCAAATGTGTGACCAGTGAACCACTGCATAGTTTGAGAAAGGGTTAAACTTTTGTTTTAAAAGAAAGAAGTGCTGAATGAAGCTTTCCAAAAAACAATCAATTATATTTAATCATATTTTTAACTAATGTTATATTGAGAATGCCAGAGAATTTTATATTTTAATAAATAAAATAGTCAATTAAAATATTGTTTCATCTTTATCTCAATTTTTGCTTTCTATTTTTGTGTTTTAATATGTAACGTAAATAAATATATACATCTGGGGATGCATACTTAATTTTTTATTGATATGGTTCATGGTTCATGATGAGTCATGGCATCACCCTAGACTTCTATCTTTCAGTCCACCACAACCCCCATCCAATCTATTGGCAAGGCCTGTGGATTTCACCTATGTAACATCTCTGCTATATTCTTCTTTCTTACTTCTGATATTGCCACTACTCTATTGCAAGTTCTCATTGTTTCACACCTGAATTATTGCCATAGCCTATTGATGAGTCTGTCTGCCAAGTCTCTACCTACTCTAATCCATCTTCCATGCAGCCATCAACATGATGTCCCTTAAGTGTAAATCTGATCATGTCATGCCTTGCCTCCCCTGCCCACTCAATAAATTCCAATGGCTCCCTATCACCTTAAGGACCAAATACCAAATGTTCTCTTTGGCATGGAAAGCTGTTAATAACATAACTCCCTCTTGTATTTCTTGTCTTCTTATACCCTAATCCCTACCTTGGGTTGTTAAGTCCGAATCTCTTAGTTCTATGTCTTATCTCTGACTTTCCCCAATGCCTAGAGCAGTTTATCTCTTCAGTTTTGCCTGCTGATTTGCTTGTATGATGTCTATCCCACTATATTTTGAGTTTCTCGAGGGTGAGGATTGTCTTTTGCTGCTTTTTTGTATACTCCAATGCTTGGTACAACGTCTGAAATACAGTCGTGCTTAATAAATGTTTAAGTTTCTCTCTTCTGATTCACATCACATATACCATCCAGCAATGTGGCATTCATCTATTGGTAGATACTCCAAATAGTAGTTGGAGAGTCAGTTTGAGAGAGTTAAAGGCATATTAGAGGGAGTAGAGAAATAAACTCACTAAACAAACATAAATTCAGAGAGGCAGTCACTCAGGTACAGATATAACTTCAAGGAATAGAACCTCTGGACATAGAAATGATAGTCATTTCTGGGCTCAGGAGACATCTAACCCTAGGAAGCAAAAGATGCTGTTATTAAGATGAGTGGAACCAAGGAATCCAGCTGAGTGTTTTGCCCAGAAAAGATGTTGCTACCATTAATGATAGATGTATGAGGAATCAATTAGTAGAGAAAGGACGTCAACAATCTGCATTTCCAAGCATATATTGTCTTAGTTACATACATTCTTTTTTTATGTGTTCACTACTATTGCATGCTAAGTGTGTGCCTACTCTTCCCTTGGTAATGTGTGTATTTGTGAAATAATGTACATTGAACTTACAGGGAGTGGGGCATATATTTATTGATCTTATTTTGATATTTTAGTAAATGCCTTTACTTTGAGCTAATTATTTCTATTGACTGACAACAGGAGGTAAGAAAAATAATTGGGACCTTATGAGCCCATTGACTTTATTGTTTTGAGAGGTCCAGACCTATAGACTATCCTAGTGAGCAGCCACACTCCCATGAGTGTGAATTGAAGCTGGAGAGCAACTGCAAGGATACAAGACTGTCTTGGAATAAGAGGATTATTAATTTAGAACTAGAAGGGAATATTCAGGCCATCCACACCAACCTCATTTAAAAAACAACAACAAACCCCTCCCCCCCCCCAAAAAAAAACCCCAAAGAAACAAAAAACAAAAACAAAATGGAAAAAAAAAAAGGACAGAAGCCCATAGGGGCTCATTAATGTTCCCAAAGGCACACATACAAATAACAGATGAAGAATTTTAACTTAGGACCTCTGAAACTGAAGAGATTGATTTCTCTACTACATTGTACTGCCTCTAAATGCCATAACCTGCCTTTTAAAGAGTTCACTCAAACAAGGAAAACAGTAACATGTATATAAATCCTATCATATCATTACATTTTAAGCAATAATTTAATTTGTTCATGGATAAAAGAATGGCTATTGTAAATATTACATATTTATCTGCAATTGATTGTCCATCTGACACGTTTAAATTTGGGTTGAATTTCACACATTTCAGTTTGGGACTTTTTATGATGGAAAATCTTTTTTGTTTTCTTCTGAAATTATTTGTTCTGGAAAATAGCTGAATTTGTGGAGGTTCCTCAAGTCATAGTTAGCATTCCTCAGCTGAATATAACATAGATGACATTTATGAAGTTTCCTTCTTGTGTTTAGCTTTGACATCTCGATCTTAACTAATGTTAGAGCTAAGTCACATCATCCTATCATTTACCCTCACCAATCAGTAACCACTATTCTCAAAGAATTCTCATTCCACATTAAAATTTTAACAGCCAAATCCTCAATGGGGTCTAATCTTTTCAGAGTTAGTAATCATGAGCACTAATTGCAATATAATTGCAGCTGTTGGGCTGCAGGAAGCATTGAATATTTTTAAGCGGTGGTGTGAAAGTGCATTTATATATAGGACAATGTCCCGGATGCTAGAAAATAAATGTGCTTGCAATTGTATTAGCTGTTCTAATGGTGAGGCAGTGTCTAAATCGATCTTAAAAATGCTCAATTTAGCTGAAATCTTATTTGTCAAGTAATCAATGTGTTTACTGAATGATAAAGTGGTGTCAAGAAGCTAGCAGGAGTCAAAGGTATTTGCAAGATGTAATGCAGGCCAAGGAAAACTCACTAACTTGAACTTTACTATCATTAGTCAGATTAGGTAATGTGCTACAGAGAAGAGGAACATCTGTTCGCCTTTTTTTCAAAGGACAAGAGTGAGGTAAGCTAGTTGACCCCACAAGTCAACTTAGAGGAAAAAAAATGTGTCAGTTACAAGACGTTCTAAACAACAGATGGTGTCATCTTCATGTCTACAGACTGTAATTTGAGAAGGTTTATGAATTTCTAAGGGGGTGCTTGTGTGTGGTGTGTGGTGCGTGTGTGTGTGGGGGGGGTGTGACTAAAAAGAAGACCTAGGAATAACAGAAGTTCAGTCCTTTGGTATGATGCATTTGTCTGGTTCTCCTTTTGCCTTGCTTCTTAAGTACCCCAATTTCAATTTACATACAAGGTGAAATGATGAGTTTATGTTTTATATTTTGTTTCCTTAACCATCAGTTGTCATACTGCCCAGGAAAATAATACAACCTTTCCCCCCTTATATTCTGGAGCATAGTCCACATTAATCCTTATTTAAAATGTGAAATATAGTTATTGTACCCTGATAAGATCTAAGCCTTGAACAACTGTCCTTGATGCTGAACAAGACTTATAAAAACAGCAACCTATTGAGTTTAGAATAAATGAGGTAATTACTATGCAACTTTTCAGATGGAAAAGCTGAGTCACCGAGAGGTTAAGTGTCTTTCCCAAGGTCACATAGGAAGCCATTAGGAACAGAATAAAATCTCTTTATTTTCTCTCTTGCATTTTCTCTATTAAAGCGTTAGAGGTTATGAAGTTGGTCATTGATGAAGGCATAGAAGTTTCATTTTTCCAGTCAGATATTTATATTGTTTGAGGATAGTGATATCAAGACATCCCTCCACAAATATACAAACTTACACACATATGTGCACAAATCTGCCCTCTTTATTTTTCTTAACTTTGTTTATGTGAGGGTCTCTTTGCTCTGTATGAGCTGTAGAAACTACTGAGATATCCTGGTATACCCCTTTTTGCAATTCCAAAAATAGTCCATGGGGAATAAAGAGAAGATTTATCCCTAGAAAATAATATTTCTCTAAAAGTTTCTTTCTCTCCTGATCCTGGGATTTTTATATGTGATGGTTACATAGTATTAGATAAAAATGCATGAAGACTCATTTAAGAAGTTTTATGCATTAAGTGGAAACATATTTCCATGTGATTAAATGTTATAAATAAATATAAATTAGGACTTACCATTTTCAAGATGTATAATAAATCTGTATGTATATATGTATACACATATATATACATATTTGTATGTGTATATGTACTCTATCTCAAATGTACATCTCAGTGAGAATAAGTAATATTTTTGTGCCAAAAACATGTATAGTAGTTATTCTTAAACTATTCAAATAGGACTCCACTGTATTGACTACATATACACACATACATAGATGCATGTGTGCATGTATACACACACATAACCACACGCAAATAATACTTGTATATTGCTATCATTTGATTGAAAAACGAGATAATGAAAAAAAGCTGCTATGAACTGTTACTTTTTTTTTTTTAGTATTTTACTACACACTTCAAATTCTTTTGTTTTGTCTCCATATGTCTCCTGATCTCTAAGCATAGATCTTCTCCAGGACTTTGCTAGAGACCTCTTCTCATCCGTGACCCTATTCTCATTGTTGAAATATCAGCACTGAAAAATGGAGATCAATGAATTGGGCATGCATTTGAAAAAGTTAGAAAAAGAATGAACTGAAAATCCCCAATTAAATACTAAATTAGAAATAATGAGAACCAAAGGAGAGATTAATAAAATTGAATTCAAGAAAACTATAGAATTAATAAATGAAACTAAGAGTTGGTATATGAAAAAGCCAACAAAATTGATAGACCTGCAGGCAATATGATAAAAAAAAAAAGAAAGAAGAAAACTGAATTACAAATATCAAAAATGAAAAGAGTGAATCTACCTCCAATGAAGAGAAATCAAAACAATAATTAAGAATTATTTTGCCCAATTGTATGCACATAAATTTGTCAATCTTAGTGAAATGAATGAATATTTACAAAAATACAAGTTGCCTAGACTAACTGAAGAGGAAGTAAACTGTCTGGGCCATCCAGACTCAGGTGCCTCAGGGGCCCCAATGTACCTACCGTAGCCCCACAGTTGTGCATGGCCTCCCCCAAGGCCCTGCGGGATCTCTCAGTCACCCCTACGACTCTTTGGAGTTAGGACTCTGGATATAGACAGAATAGTCCCACACACCTCAGTGGAATGGCCAAGCGTCTTTATTGTTTCACAAATCTCCTCTTGCTGCTGCCCCTCAAGACTTATTCGCCTGCCCCTTTTATTCCCTTTCCTTCTGCCCCTTTGTCAGGTGTCCCGGCAACAGGGTCCTGATAGGTGGGGAGCGCTTCTCCATTGATGGTGCATACTCAATGCTCCCATGTTTTACGTGCTGTCATTAAAGGCAGAATGCACACCTGGATGCCTCTTACCCACCTCAGGTTTTCCCTGTCATCAAGGGCACACTGACCAAGGTCAGACATCTAGGTAGCTCTAAGGGGCCCTTACAATCTCCCCCTTTTTGTTTTAAAAAAGGAGGGCATAAGCATATACAATGTATCATGGAAGTTGACAACAAAGGCATAACGGAGGTCAGTAAAGCAAACTCTTAATGGTTGTCATGTCCAGTAATGTTCATACAAAAACAGTCCTTCCAGGAAAGGGTGCTTGGTCCTGAGACCAATGTCTCACCAAGTCCTGCCATCATAGGGCGGCATCCTTCAGTTCTGTCCAATAACGGGCCTGGGTAGCTGGTATGATGGTCAGAACGGTCAGCAATTGACAGAGGCGTTGAAGTTCATGATTCTTTCCCCGACCTCGTCTGGGCCTCTGTCTCTGCCGCCTTCTCCGCTTCTCTCTCTGGTATCTTGTCATTGGTGAGGAGACGAAGCCACTTTGTGGGTATCCAATAGCCTTTGGTTTCTCCATCTGGAATGACATAAGCATACCCATTCCCCAAAGGGCTATAGCACCCGGTCCCTCCCAATCCTTCTCTGGGTCTTTCCAGATGGCCCTGGCCTTTTTCAGCATGGAAGGAAGCATCAGTGTCTGTGTGGTGACTGATGGGAGTCCTTCACCCTGTGGAGCTGCAGCGTAAAAGTGCATAGCAAGAGTTAAAAAGTCAATGGAGGAGAATTGAAGAAAATTATAGGTATAGAAGGCAGTATGTAACTGTCCCATGGTGAGTCAGCCCATTTTTTCCTGTCTGCCCCAGACCTCCTCCTTTTTGTTTTTGAAGGAGAGTCTTAAGGGTGCAGTTTGCTCTTTCCACAATGGCCTGACCG
>CM053587.1:126403176-126424791 GCA_028646515.1 Pseudochirops corinnae
ACACACACACACGATGTGGACCTTCCTAAAAAACAATCCTCCCCTAAGCAAGCTCCTCTTGTTGGGCTTCAAGTGAGGCCCATTAAGGGGCAGGGAGGATCTTCAAATTTCCTTATCATTACAAAGTGTTAGAAAGGGGGGTGATAGAAAGGAATGGTCAAAACTGAGAAAATGAAAACAAATGAAGTGGGGATTTATTAGTTTATCTTCTTGTTTTGACAATGAAATAGACATAAGAAGTTAGATTGAAAAGCATCTTATTCATTCTTTAATATACAAATACATTTATGTTATAGCACTATATGCAACGTTTTTATAATAGGGTGCCAGAAACCATAGTAGGGCAAATCAAAATTTAGGTGAAGGAGGCCATTATATTGAATACTTAGGTAAGATGTGAAACTTCATCTGCCCAGCCAGCAACAATTTTAATTGGTTGTTATATTGTGTTAGCTCATAAAATACTGGTTGTCAACTCAGGCAGCCTATAACAGGGACTAAGGAATGCTGAGGGGCACTGGATATATTTTCTCCCATCTTCCCCTCCTCACAAAGTCAACACAACATCTAAGACAATATCCAAAACAGGCAAAGTGTCTTGTGCTGCTCCAGAAATGCTAGCCTAACAGGAAATAGTACCAAATCTCTCTACTGCAACTTATTGTCTCCTTGTAAGAAACAAGGGTATGGGAAAAAAAAAATTGGAAAGTGTGGAAAAGAAAGGAAATAACCTACATGGGCCCAAGTTTTCCCCAAAAGGCACAATGTACACAAACATATCAGTGTATTTCTCATCCTATATCTACCTACCTATATCTAGTTTTCCTAAGAGATATAAGGGATGTTACATTAGCTGCCAAAAAAGGAAATAATGAAACATTTCAAAAGAGTACATCATTTTTAGAGTGATGATTAGCATCTTCCAAGGATAGCTCAGCCTGTGGCTTAGAATAAAATTGCCCCCATAGTGATCTGAGGTTCTGATTGCTCAGTCACACACACATACGCACACACACACACATACTCACACATGCACACATGCACAAACACAAATATATGTCAGTGTTTGAAGTCCTTAAAGTTCACATGTGTGTCCTGAGAAAACAAGATAAAAGAAATTTAAGAATTTAATTGATAGGTATTCTAACATTGATTGAGTGCTTACTTTATGTGGTTCACGTTGTGTTACAGAATTGAAAAGAATGAAAGAGGAAGATGGAGAGAGAAAGAGAGAGAGAGAGAGAGAGAGAAAGAGAGAGAGAATGGGAGAGACAGAGAGAAAGAGAGTTCCCAAATCACTATAACACATAAAAAAGACAGCAACATCAAATAATTTACAATTCACTGTTGTATTAGGCATTAGAGACCATAGGAATTCAGAAAAAGGAGAGAATTGTGGGTTGAGTAATTCAAGGTAAATTTCACTGATGAATTAGGGTTTTAGTTGGACTTTAGAAGATGACTAGGAATCTGATAAACCCAAAGTTGGTTTTTATAGTGTACATAGAAAATATATAGACTAAACTTACAGTTTTTCAGATGAAGAGATTCAAGTCCAAAAGGGGCAAAATATTTTTCTCAAGAACACTCAGGAAAGGACATGGGTCACCTACAACTCAGTGATCCTGTAAAGATGTGGTATCTAGAAGGTAGTGAAGTACCAAACACAAGTTCGTCACCTTTGCACTGGAGCTTGAGACAAGACCATTTTTTAATCTGCCTAGAGGCTAGAATGAGGAAGATGATATCTAACATCTTTGTAGTTTGCTGTATAGTATTTTACTATTAAAGAAAGTATCTTACTAATAAAGAATCAATTTCAAAATGGTCTGTTGTGACCTGCCATATGGCTAATAAGGAATACACATAAACATTTATTATATGAATGTATATTTGTTTACTATTCATAGTTATCTCATATTTAAATATATATTTGTACTTAAATATATTGAATATTTATTTAAGTGTGTATGGTGTATGTGTGTGTGTGCCTTATTCAAAGGGAAGATGGCCTATGTAAAAGTTCTGAAAATTTTATATCGTTTTGATTTTCCACCTTCACCTGAAGAATGTTAATATTAGGTAAGATTTATAGTATATTTTCAAAGTTGAAGAACTACAAAAGAAGCCGTCACTTTCAAAAACTACAGTGCCAAATTTGGGGAGTTGGGGGGGGAAATTTGGAAAATATATATTCACAGTATGAAAATTTGAAATATGGAGTAGAAAGAGTGACTGGATCCATGCTTTCCTTGGTATGAAAAGTGCCTAGTGAGGAAATTTCCCTCTACCAATGGAGAGTACCAAATTTTATTCAGCTTATAGCCTTGGAAAGTTTCTTAAAGGAGTGAACAACGGAAATAAATAAGCATTTATGCAGTGCATACTATGCACAACGTAGTGTGGTAAATCCTTTACAAATATATCTCATTTTGATCCTTTTAACATCTTGTGAAGTGAGTGTTGTTGGTAAGCCCATTTTACAGTTGAGAAAACTGAAGCAGAGAGATTAACTGACTTGCCTAGTATCACATAGCCAGGCTATTTCAGAGGAGTACTTGAATATAGGACCACATATTTAAAGCCAATTATTTATCCACTATGCTCCTTTTTATATCCAAAATGAAAACATGCAAACGTGTGCACACACCCACACACATATTCATAAATACATATATCTATTATAGAGAGGTATACATGTATGTATATATACATATATACATGTACATATATTATTCTGATTTTAAAAAGTTACCCATTTTCTTTAGAAAAAAATAATTAAGTGAGAAGATAACAGATCAATGACAATAATAATAATAAGCTAATTAAGAATTTTCTTTTAAATTTTGCCAGTGAATCTTTATTCTGCAAACATAATGATATAGCAAGAAGAGACTTTAAAGAAAATAGAGTCAGGCATGGAGCCAAGATGGTGGAACAGAAGCAGGAACTTTTCTGAGTTCCTCCATGAATTCTGTCACTAACTTCTAAAAAGTGAATCTGAAAGGATTTTAGAGTGACAGAATCCATTGGGAGATATAGCGTGGCAGATTCCCAGCACAGGTAATACCCACATAGGTCTGAGCAGGGGGAGTGTGGAGCCCACAGGGGCTGCACAAGAACAGACCTGAAAGCAGAGCACAGCAGAGTGAGAGTGAGCCCCAGTGATCGGATACACCCAACCCAAGGACAATTTGCAGATGTCTCAGCACCAGATGGGGATTGGTCAAAACTAGGCAAGAGAAAGCACAGGGCCCACAGCAGCAGCTTCTCCTGGGGCTATCAGCCCCTAGCCAGGATGTCTAAAAATCACCTACCTGAAATTATGGAGGCAAGATGGCAGAGTAAACACTAGATGCTCTAATTGCCCTCGCTGACTCTAAATATCCAGCGGTTATTGCTCTACCCAATGTAAAATCCTGAAATAGTGGAAACAGCCTCAGGCTTGGGAGTCCTAGAGGAAGGATGTGACTGAAGCTGTCCCTGGCCTGAAGTGAAGGCCAAGAGGCCTTCCAACAAGCCCCACCTCAGCTGACCAGCAGGAGATCCTGAAGCCCAGGGGGGTGGAGCCAGCAAGCCGTAACACCAGAAGCCCAGGTGTGCCTTAGCCAAGCCAGAAGAATCTTCAGACACCAAAGCAGCATGCCACCAGCTGCTGAGCCTGCCTGAGAGGTAGCACAGGGGCACAGAGGCAGAAATCTGAAGTGGCCAGGCCACCCCTCCCCAACATGTTACTCTATAAGCCTTAGGGTAACCCAGGGAAAACACTGAGAGACATGGCCTTAGGCTCAGTCTAGACACCCACAGGCTACAAAGTCAACAACCAAGCTCCTAGCTCCCAGTGTGAGAAGCATGCATGAGAGCCCTCTGTAACCCAGCAGCAGAAATGCACCCTAAAAGTCATGACACAGGCAATCACAATGGGAAAAAAGGAAACTCTGAAATCAAGAATGATACAATCCTATTATAGCAACCAAGAACAACCAAAATCAGAGAATAACATGGATGTTATACTCATACCTGAGACCATAGAAGGAAGTATGAACTGTTCTCAAGGCCCAAAAGCATTCTTGGAGAAGCTCAAAAAAATTTTAAAAGCCAAATTATAGAGGTAGAAGATAAATTTAAATCTCCATTGACCAAGCTGGAAAAAGAATCTCACTGAAGAAAACAAATCCTTAAAAAGTAAAATGTGTGGGCTGGGACGGGAGGTTCAAAATCCTAACTGGAGAAAATACCTCCCTAAAAAAAAGCTTCAAAAACTAACCAAGGAAAATAATTCACTGGAAATTAGAATCAGTCATATCAAAGCTAAGGACTCTATGATGCAGCAAGAGTCAGTCAAACAGAACATAAAGGTTGAAAAATTAGAGGAAATATAAACTATCTCACTGAAAAAATAATTGACCTGGAGAACAGATCCAGGAGAGATAACCAAGAATTATTGGTCTTCCTGAAAGCCATGATGAAAAAAAGAAACAGCCTGTTAAACATCTCCAACATCCTCCAAGAGAGGATGTTGGAGATGTTGAGGTGACAAAGAAAACTGTCCTGAGGTCCTAGAATCAGAGGTTTAAGTAGTTATTGAAAGAATTCACTAGACTCCTCCTGAAAGAGATCCCAAATTGAAAACTACAAGTAACATACTATCCAAATTCCAGAATCAAAAGGTCAAGGAGAAAATACTGCAAGCACAAAATATTGTGGAACTACAGTCAGGATTACACAGGATATGGCAGCTTCTATATTAAAAGATAAGAGGTATTGTATATAGATATTTTGTAAGGCAAAAGAACTTGGACTGCAAGCAAGGATCAACTACCAAGCAAAAATGAGCATTAAATCTTTCAGGCAAAGAGTTGGTCATACACTGAAATAAGGGACTTCCAGACATTCCTGATGAAAAGGCCAGAGCTCAATGGAAAATTTGATCTCCAAATACAAGACTCAAGAGAGACATAAAAAGGTAAACAAGGAAAAATGCATACACACACATGGACATAACTTGTGGTTCATTAAGAGCAAACTGTTTCCATCCTTATGTGAGAAGCTGATACTGTCAATATTAAAATTTATAAAAGATGTCAGAATGGAAGCCCAAACGTTTCTAAGCTCCTCCATGAATTCCATCACCAAACTTTAAAGACTGAATCTGAATGGATTTTAGAGTGACAGAATCCACTGGGAGATGGAGCATGGCAGATTCCCAGCCCAGAAAAGTGCCCATATGGGCCTGGGCAAGGGGAGCATGAGAAAGCAAGGGCTGCACCAGTGTGGAGCAGGGAGCAGACTACAGCAGAGTGAAAAAGAGCCCCAGCCAGTGGACTCACCCACCACAAGGGCAATTCACAGCTATCTCACCACTAGACAGAGGATTGGTTGGAGCTGGGTAAGAGGAAGTGTAGGGCCCATAGCAGAGACAGCAGCTTCTCATGGGGCTATCAGCCCTCAGCCTGGAATATTAAAAATCACCTACCTGGATTTCCAGAAGCCAAGATGGCAGAGTATAGACTAGCTGCTCCAGTTCCCCCTCCCTGACTCAGAAAACTCAGAAATGAGTGTCCCACCCAGAGTAAAAGCTTGAAATATTGGAAATAGTCTCAGGCTTAGGAGTCACTGAGAAAGGGTGTAAGTTAGGCAGTAAGGAGTGTGAAGGGAAGGGTGGGAGGGGTCCCAACAAGCCCCACTTCAGCTGACCAGCAGGAGCTCCTAAAGCCTAGGGGGGTGGAGCCAGCAAGTTCTAACAACTGAAGCCCAGGTGGGCCTTAGCCACACCAGGGGAATATGCAGACGCCAGCTCTGCTTGATGCCAGCTGCTGAGCCTGCCTGAGCTGTAGTTCAGGGACATAGAGGGGGAAATCTGAAGTGGCCAGAACATCCTTCCCTAGTTCTTGGGAAATTTTGAGAGTCCTGGCCTTGGCCTCAGTCTAGACACTCAGAGGCTACAACACAAAAAGTTAACAACCAGGCCCTTAACTCCCAGCCTGAGAAATCAGGAAACAGTAAATCACAATGGGAAAGAAGGAAACTGAGAAGGGAAAAGCAAGAAAGTCTATCCAATCTTATTATAGCAAGCACGAACAACCAAATACAGAGGACAACATGGACTCTATACTCACACTTGAGACCATAGAAAGAAATATGAATTGTTTTCAAGCCAAAAAAAAACATTCATGGAGGAGCTCAAGAAAGATTTGAAAACCCAAATTAGTGAGGTTGAAGATAAATTTAAATCTACAGTGACCAAATTAGAAAAAAAGAAAATCTCACTGAAGAAAACAAATCCCTGAAAAGTGAAATTTATGAACTGGGACAGGAGGTTCAAAATCTAACTGGAGAAAACACCTCCCTAAAAAAAGGAGATTCAAAAAAATAACTGAGGAAAATAATTCACTAAAAATCAGGATCAGTCAAATCAAAGCTAAGGACTTTGTGATGCATCAAGAGTCAGTCAAACAAAACATGAAGATTGAAAAATTAGAAGAAAGTGTAAGATAGCTTACTGGAAAAACAACTGATCTGGAGAACAGGTCCAGAAGAGATAACCAAAGAATCATTAGTGTACCAGAAAGCCATGATGAAAAAAGCAGCCTAGACAGAATCCTCCAAGAGACTGTCAAAGAAAATTGTCCTCAAGTCCTAGAACCAGAGGGTAAAATAGTTATTGAAAGAATTCACCAGACTCTGCCTGAAAGAGATCCCAAATTTAAAACTCCAAAAAATATAGTAAGAGGGGGAGGAGTCAAGATGGCAGCATAGAAACAGGAGAACTCCATGAGTTCCCCCCAATGTCGCCTCAAATACCTGTAAAATAAGACTCTAAACAAATTTTAGAGTTCCAGACTCCACAAAAACGACAGAATAACAAAGCTCCCACTGAAGGGAGCCCAGCAGATGGTCATTGCAGCACGTTGGAAGCAAAGCCAAGCCCCATATGGTTTCAGCCCCAGGGAGTCCAGGAGAAGCCATGGCAGTAGCATTCAGGAGAGCAGCTCATCTGCAACTGGGGCAATTTCCTGAATTACAAAATCTGCAAGAGCCAAAGACAAAGGGAAAAGGTCAGTGGACTCAGGTAAATTTGGGAGACAGCGTCCAGTGAAACTGCCACAAAAGCTAGAAGCAGTCTGAAGCAGTGGCCTGGCAGCCACCTCCACGTGGCTGCTTCAGAAGCTCCTGGCTTGCTGATTACAGAAGGGCCAAGCGATCATTCAGAGGCTAAGTGCTATTGCTTTGCGTTGCCTGGATCTGATCACGGTCTTCTGTGATGGTCCTG
This sequence comes from Pseudochirops corinnae, assembly GCA_028646515.1. Classification (NCBI taxonomy): domain Eukaryota; kingdom Metazoa; phylum Chordata; class Mammalia; order Diprotodontia; family Pseudocheiridae; genus Pseudochirops; species Pseudochirops corinnae. The sequence continues at coordinate 126,410,450 of CM053587.1, forward strand.
AGGTGCATTTTCAGTGAGCCAAAGCTGGTGGGGGCTGTAAAAAATGGCAGCCTCCTAAAAGCTCTGGCAGCTACAAAAATCCAAGTGATTTAGGACAGAGCTCTCCCCTCTGAAAGCAGAGTTTTACTACTGAGCCCAAAAGTCAAGTAATTGACTGGGAACATGAGCAGGAAAAGGAAGCAAAGCAAGTCCACGAATCAAACTTTAGATTCCTTTTTTGGGGACAAAAAGGACCAAAGCATGGAACAGGAGGAAGACAACACATTCATAACTCCCACACCAAAAGCTTCCCAAATCCAAACTCCCACACCAAAATACAAAGTGGACAGAGGCCACAGAGGAGCTTAAAAAGGATTTTAAAAACCAAATAGGAGAACTAGAGGAAAAATTGGGGAGAGAAATGAGAATGATGTAAAAAAATCATGATAAGAGAGTCAACAACCTGACTAAAGAAAATAACTCCTTAAAAGATAGGCTAACTCAAATGGCAAAAGGAAACCCAGAAAGCCAAGGAGGAAAAGAATGCCTTAAAAAGTTGAATTTGCCAGATGGAAAAAGAATCTCAAAAGCTTGCTGAAGAGAATAATTCCTTCAGAATTAGAGTGGAGCAAATGGAAGCAAATGACTTTATGATAAATCAAGATACTATTAAATAGATCCAAACAAATGAATAAATAGAAGGCAATGTGAAATATCTCATTGAAAAAAACCACTGACCTGGAAAATTGATCCAGGAGACACAATTTAAAAATTGTTGGACTACCTGGAAACCAAGACCAAAAAAAGAACCTAGAAATCATCCTTCAAGAAGTTCTCAAGGAAAATTTCCCAGATATTATAGAACCAGAGGGCAAACTGGGACTTGAAAGAATTTACTAATCACCTCTTGAAAAAGATCCCAAAAAGAAAACTCCTAGGAATGTTATACCCAGGTTTCGGTGTCCGCAGATCAAGGAGAAAATATTACCAGCTGTTAAGAAGAAACAATTTGAATACTGCGGAAACACAATCAGGATAACACAGGATCTAATAGCTTCTACATTAAGGGACAGAAGAGCCTGGAATATGATATTCTGGAGATCAAGGGAGCTAGGATTAAAACCAAGAATCACCTACCCAGCAAAACTGAGTATAATGTTTCAGGGGAAAATACAGTCATTCAATGAGGTGGAGGAATTCCAAGCATTCTTGAGGAAAAAAACAAAACTGAACAGAAAATTTGACATTCAAACAAAAGAAGCATGAGAAGGTAAACACAGAAAAGAAATCATAAGAAACTTATCAAAGTTAAACTATTTATATGTCAACATGGAAAAATGAGAATTGTAAATTGTGAAATTTTTCTTAGTATGAGGATAGGTGAAGGGAATATTAACTTATATATATGTATACATACACATATGTCTATATAGAAGGGTATATATGCATATGAATACATTTTTGAGTATGGGTATTTATGGGTATGTAGACAGAGGGCACAGGATCAACTGAATAAGAAGGGATGATATTTTAAAAGATGTAATTAAGAGGTGGGAAAGGAATAGAATGAGAGAAAACAGGGAGAGACAGAAGGGGGTTAATCATCTCATATAGAAGAGGCAAGGGATAACTGTTACAATGCAGTAGAAGAACAAGAAGACAAAAGGGAATGGGTCACCCTTACTCTCTTTCAATTTGGCTTAAAGAGGAAATGACACACACTCTAAAGTAGGAATCTTGCCCTACAGGAGAGTAGGGTGGATGGGGATGAGAGGGAGGAGGATGGAAGGGAGAGCAGGGTTGAGGGGGGAAGGATGTTATAAACACACACTTCAGTAAAGGGACAGGGACAAAGTACAGAATAGAACAAGGAGGGCAGAGTGGGATAAGAAGGAGGGAAATATAGTCCGTGTTATGCAATATATTCATTGTGGAGATGATCTGTGTAACTGTGTAACTACACATGTATGACCTGTATTGAATTTCCTATATATATATATAGACACATAATTTACATGTAACAGGGAAATAAGATATACAGGCACTGGGATAGGGAGATCCATCTTATGCTACCAGAAAGTTAGAGGAGTTATGGGGGAGGATATAGGAGAAAGAAGATTGGGGGAGGGGGTATACTGTGGAATTGCTATTTTGGGATGGTGGGTAGGGGAAGGATAGGGAGAAAATTTGTAACTGAAAATCTTGTGGAAATCAATGATGTAAAAAAAAAATGTAAAACATGTAAACAAAAAAATAAAAAAAAGAAATATAGTAAGAGACAGAAAGAGAAACCCCATTTAAAATTACTGTTGACATTATAAAATATTTGGGAATCTGCCTGCCAAAACAAACCCAAGTCCTATATGAACACAACTACAAAACACTTTTCACACAAATAAAGTCAAATCTAACCAATTTGAAAAACATCAATTGCTCATGGCTGGGTCAAGCTAATATAATAAAAATGACAATTTTTCCTAAATTAAATTACATATTTAGTATCATACCAATCAATCTACCAAAAAATTACAGAGCTAGAAAAAATAGTAACAAAATTCATTTGGAAGAACAAAATGTTTAGAATATCAAGGGAATTAATGAAAAGAAATGCTAGGAAAGGTGATCTAGCCATACCAGATTTTAATCAGTATTATAAAGCACCAGTCATCAATACTATTTTAAGGTGGAGCTAAGATGGCAGAATGGAAGTAGAAACTTTTCAAAACTCCTCTAAGAATTCTGTCACTAAACTTTAAAAAGTGAATTTGAATGGATTTTAGAGTGACAGAACCCATTAGGAGATAGAGTGTGGTAGATTCCCAGCCCAGGAAAGTGCCTATGCAGGTCTGGGCAGGGGTAACACTGAACACACAATGGCTACACCAACGTGGATCTGAGAAGAGGCTATAGCAGACTGAGAAAGAGCCCCAGCTAGCCAGCAAACTCACCCAAACAAGGATGATTTGCAGATGTCTCACCACAGGACAGAGGATCATCAGAGCTGGGTAAGAGAAAACATAGGCCCCACAGCAGGGACATCAGCTTCTCCTGGGGCTATCAGCCCGCAGCCTGGATGTTTAAAATTTACTTACCAGAACATCCAGAAGTCAGGATGGAGGAATACAATGTAATTGCTCTGATCCCTCCTCCCTGACCCAGAAATGTCCAGAGACAAATGTCCCACCCAGAGTAAAATCCTGAATTATGGAAACAGCCTCAGGCTTCGGAGTCACTGAAGAAAGGAGAAGTGAGGCAGTATGGGGTCTAAGCCCAGGAGGGTGGATCCAGTAAGCACAACCAACAAAAGCCCAGGTGTGCTTTAGCTACTGAGCCTGCCAGAGCTGTAGCCCAAAGACAAAGAGGTGGAAACCAGAAGTGGCCAGACCACCCTGCCTCCACCATTACTCTGTGAACTGAACAACCAAACCCCTACCTTCCAGCCTGAGAAGCTCAATACTTCTGCACTTCAAAAGCCAATATCTACTCAAAAAATCTAGGACATAGGCAATCACAATGGACAAGAAGGAACCTATGAAGTCTAGGACCATCAAATCTTTTTATAGTGAACAAGAACAACCAAATTTAGAAGACAACATGGACTCTATACTCACACTGGAGACCACAGAAGGAAATGTGAATTTGTCTCAAGGCCAAAAAGCATTTTCAGAGGACACCAAGAGGGATTTTAAAAACCAAATTAGAGAGGTAGGAGATAAATTTAAATCTACAATGACCAAACTGGAAAAAAATCTCACTGAAGAAAACAAATCTTTAAAAAGTAAAATTGGAGAACTATGAAAGGAAGTCCAAAATCTAACTAGAGAAAATGCCTCCCTAAAAATAAAAACTCAACATATGGAAAAGGAGCTTCAAAAATTAATTGAGAATAATAATTCATTAAAGATTAGAATCAGTCAAATTGAAACTAAGGACTCTATGATGCAGCAAGAGTCAGTCAAAGAAAATATAAAGATCGAAAAATTAGAAGAAAGTGCAAAATATCTCACTGGAAAAACAGTTGACCTGGGAAACAGATCCAAGAGAGATAACCTAAGAATTATTGGCCTACCACAAAGCCATGATGAAAAAAGCAGCCTGGAAAGCATCCTCCAAGAGATTGTCAAAGGAAACTGTCCTGAGATCCTAGAATCAAAGGTAAAACAGTTATTGAAAGAATTCACTGATCTCCTCCTGAAAGACATCCCAAATTGAAAACTCCAAGAAATATAGTAGCCAAATTCCAGAGCTACAGGTCATAGAGAAACTACTGAATGCAGCCAAAAAGAAACAATTCCTATATCATGGAACTACAACCATGATTACATAGGACTTAGCTGCTACTACATTAAAAGATCAGAGGGATTGGAATTTGATATTTTGTAATGCAAAAGAGGACTGCAATCAAGGATCAGCTACCTGGCAAGACTGATCATAATTTTCAGGCAAAGAGATGGTCATTTATTTAAATAAAGGACTTCCAAGATTTCCTGTTAAAAAAGCCAGACCTCAATGGAAAATTCAATCTTCTCTTACAAGACCCAAGAAATACATAAAAAGGGAAACAAGGAAAACACATACTCACATATATACATACACACACAGATGCACACACCTGCACATAACTTTGGACTCAATAACAGCAACCTGTTTGCATACCAATATGAGAAGTAGATACCTGTCAATATTTAAATTGTATAGGTATTGCAACATTTAAAAGGAATATACATAGATAGAGGGCGTGGGTATAAGTGAACTAATCTGAAGATTAAAAATAAATTCCAATAAGGGGAATAAAGGTGTAATGGGAGAAAAGGAAAGGTTGAGGCAGAAAATGGTGGATTATGCCACAAGAAAAGGCATAAAAACATACTAAAGTGGAGAAGAAGGAAGGAAGCAGATGAGCATCGTATGAACCTTATTTTCATGGTTCTGATTTAAAGAGGGATCAACATAAATAGTTAATTTTAGAATCTAACATGACAATAGAGGGAAAAAAGGGAGGGAGAAGAGTACTATATGAAATTTATTAGCATTAGTTTGGGTTCAAGGAGGAAATAACATACTCCGTTAAGAATAAAAATTAATTGTGCCCTACAAGCAGTAGGATGGATAAGGGGGGGGCGGGAATCGTAAGAAGAGGAAGGGTGGTTAGAAGGGAGGGAAACAATAGTAAGCAGAAAGGGTAGGTGAAGAGGAGGTGACACAGCAAGGGAATGCTGAGGGAGGTGGTAGTCCAAAGGAAAACTCTTAAGGAGGGGAGGGGAAAAGGAAGATACAAAGATATAGAAAGGGGAGGGAATAGGAAGGAGAGAAAGTCACAGATAGTAATCATAACTGTGAATGTGAATAGGATGAACACTCCCATAAAACAGAGACAGATAGCAGAATTGATTAAGAACCACAATCCTGCAATATGATGTCTACAAGAAATACGTTTGAAACAAGGGGATACACACAAGATAAAGGTAAAAGGATGGAGTAGAATATTTTAGGCTTCAGCTAAAGTAAAAAAAAAAAAGCAGGGGTAGCAATCCTTATCTTAGATAAAGCAAAAGCAAAAATATGTCTAACTAAAAGAGATAAGGAAAGAAACTACATCCTGCTAAAAGGCACCATTGAGAATGAAGCAATATAATTACTTAACATATATGCACGAAGCGATATAGCATCCAAATTGCTAGACTAAAAATTGAGGGAATTAGAGGAAGAAATAGATAGCAAAACCATACTAGTGGGGGACCTCAATCTCCCCCTCTCCAAACTTGATAAATCTAATTTCAAAATGAACAAGAAATAAGTTAAGAAGGCAAATAGAATTTTAGAGAGTCTAGACAGGGTAGATCTCTGGAGAAAACTGAATGGCGATAAAAGGAAATATACCTACCTCTCAGCACTACATGGCACATATGCAAAAATCAATCATTTACGAGGGCATGAAAACCTCACAGTTCAGTACAGAAAGGCAGAAATATTAAATACATCATTCTCAGATCATGATGCAATAAAAATTATATGCAACAAAGGGCCATGGAAAGATAGAAAAAAAACTAATTGGAAACTAAATAATTTAATCCTAAAGAAGGAGCGGGTCAAACAAGAAATTATAGAAACAATCAGTAACTTAATACAAGAGAATGACAATAATGAGACATCATACCAAAACTTGTGGGATGCAGTAAAAGCAGTTCTTAGTGGAAGTTTTATATCCCTGAATGCATTCATGAAAAATTAGAGAAAATGAAAATCAATGAATTTGGCAGGCAATTGAAAAAGCTAGAAAAAGAACAAATTTAAAATCCCCAATTAAATACTTAATTAGAAATAATGAAAACCAAAAGAAAGATTAATAAAATTGAAATTAAGAAAACTATTGAACTCATAAATAAAACTAACAGCTGGTTTTATGAAAAAAAAACAATAAAATTGATAGACCCTTAGTCAATATGATAAATAAAAAAGAAAGAGGAAAACCAAATTTTGAGTATCAAAAATTAAAAAGGTGAATGTACTTCCAAAGAAGAGAAAATTAAAATAATAATTAGGAATTATTTTTCCCTATTGTATGCACATAAATTTGACAATCTTTGTGAAATTGATGAATATTTACAAAACTATAAATTACCCAGATTAACTCAAGAGCAAGTAAATTACTTAACCCCATCTCAGAAAAAGAAGTTGAACAAGCTGTCAGGGAACTCCCTAGGAAAAACTCTCCAGGGCCAGATGGATTTAATAGTGAATTCTATCAAACATTTAAAGATTCATTGATTCCAATACTCTACAAACTATTTGGGAAAATTGGTGGGGAAGAGTCCTACCAAATTCTTTTTATGACATAAATATGGTACTGATACCAAAATCAGGGGGAGAAAAAACAGTGAAAGAAAATGATAGACCAATCTCCCTCATGAATATAGATGAAAAAATTTTAAATCAAATATTAACAAAAAGACTACAGAAGTTATCACAAAAATAAAACATTTTGATCAGATTGGATTTATTGCAGGAATGCAAGTGTGGTTCAATATTAGGAATACCATCAGTATCATTGATCATATCAACAATAAAACTAGGAGAAAACATATGATTATTTCAATAGATGCAGAAAAAACTTTTGACAAAACATAACATCAATTTCTGTTAAAAACACTAGGAAGTATAGGAATAAGTGGAGTTTTCCTTACAATAATAGGTAGCATCTATTAAAAGCCATCAGCAAGTATAATATGTAATAAACTAGAAACATTTCCAATAAGATCAGGGTGAAACAAGGATGTCCACTATCACCCCTCTTATTCAATCTGGTACTACAAATGCTAGCAGTAGCAATTAGAGAAGAAAAAGCAATCAAAGGAATCAAATTAAGCAAAGAAGAGATTAAGGTAACACTCTTTGCAGATGATATGATGATATACTTGGAGAATCCTAGAAAATCAAGTAAAAAACTTCCTGAAACAATAAATAAATTTAGCAAAGTCGCAGGGTATAAAATAAACCCACATAAATCCTCAGCATTCCTATATATTTCTAATGAAGCCCAACAGCAAGAGATAGTAAGAGAAATCTCATTTAAAGTTACTGTCAGCATTATAAAATATTTGGGATCCTAGCTGCCAAAACAAACCCAGCACCTATATGAACACAACTACAAAACACTTTTCACACAAATAAAATCAGATCTAACTAATTGGAAAAACATCAATTGCTTGTGGCTGGGTCGAGCTAATATAATAAAAATGATAATTTTGCCTAAATTAAATTACATATTTAGTGCCATACCAATAAATCTACCAAAAAATTTCTTTATAGAGCTAGAAAAAATAGTGACAAAATTCATTTAGAAGAACAAAAGGTACAGAGTATCAAGACAATTAATGAAAAGAAATGCTAGGGAAGATGGCCTAGCTGTACCAGATTTTAATCTGTGTTGTAAAGCAGCAGTCATCAAAACTACTTGGTCCTGGCTGAGGGATAGAGTAGTGGATCAATGGAATAGATTGGGTACAAAAGACTCAGTAGTAAACAATTATAGTAATATACTGTTTGATAATCCCAAATACACCAGTTTTGGGGATAATAACTCACTATTTGACAAAAATTGCTGGGAAATTGGAATGTAGTATGGCAGAAACTGTTTATAGACCATCATCTAACACCATACACCAAAATCAAGTTTAAATGGGTGCACAATCTAGCTATAAAGGCTGATAGTGTAAGTAATCTGGGGAAGCAAGGAATAGTTTACCTTTCAGATTTATGGAGTAGTAAAGACTTTATGACCAAAGAAGAGTTAGAGAGCATTATAAAATGTAAAATGGACATTCTTGATTACATTAAATTGAAAAGCTTCTGTACAAACAAAGCCAATGTAATGAAGATTAGGAGAGAAGTGGGAAATTGGGAAAGAATTTGTACAACCAGTGTCTCTGACAAAGGCCTCATTTCTAAAATATTCAGGGAATTAAGTAAAAATCTATCAGCAGACAAGTCATTCCCCAATGATAAATGGTCCAAGAATATGAACAGGCAATGTTCAGAGGTAGAAATTAGAGATATCTATTAGCATGTGAAAAAATGCTCTAAATCACTATTGATTTGAGAAATGCAAATCAGAAAAACTTTGAGGTACCACATCTCACCAGCCAGATTGGCTAAGATGACAAAACAGGAAAATGACAAATGCTGGAAAGGATATGGAGAAATTGGAACACTAATGCTTTGTTGGTGCAGCTGTGAACTGATTCAACCATTCTGAGAGTAATCTGGAAATATGCCCAAAGAGCTATAAATAATTACATACCCTTTGACTCAGTAATACCACTTTTGGGGTTGTATCCCAAAGAGATCATAGAAGTGGGAGAAAGACCCATATGTACAAAAATATTTATTGCAGCTCTCTTTGTGTTGGCAAAAAACTGGAAAAGGAGGAGATGCCCATCAATTGGGGGATGGCTAAACAAGTTGTGGTATATGAATGTAATGGAATACTATTGTGCTATAAGAAATGAGGAGCAGACAGCTTTCATAATAACCTGTAGAGACTTATAAAAACTGATGTTGGGTGAGAAGAGCTGAATTAGGAGAAATTTGTACATTATTACCGACACAACACGTGTGTAATGATCAACTCTGATAGACTGAGTTCTTCTCAGCAATGCAAGGGTATAAGACAACTCCAAAGGACTCATGATGCAAAATGATGTTCACATCAAAAGATAGAAATACAGAGTTTGAAATCACATTGAAGCAATCTACCTGCTCACTTTCTTTTTCTCATTTGTTTTGTTTCCTCTTTCCCATTGTTTTAGATAGCTGTTTTCAGTTATTTAAGCATTTTGGATATAAACTCCTTACTAGAGTTATTTAATAGGGAATTCCTTTGGGTCGTGTCATTGAACTAGAGAGTCACCAACATCTTAAATTTTCAAAATGTTGGGGTTCTTTGAATTTGGTCTGTGTGATCCCAAGGGGACTATCTTGGAAAAATTCATGAAGACTGTAGGGAATTATTTTTCAACTCATTATAAGAAGAAAAAAATCAACATTTAGAACTGTTCAAAAATGCAGTGGACTGGAAGAGATCATAGTGAATTCTTAACACTGAAGGTATTTAGGGATATCCTGGATGATCAATTGTTCAGAAACCTAAATAATCACTTGTTACATTTCATAGTCATCTTATAATTTACAAAATAAAAATTTACTTTCATTATTAAATTTGGTGACACAGGAATCTTGTGGACCAATCATTCCTGAAACAGAGAACCAATGATAATAAGCAATTTTCCCTTGAGTGAGCAACAGACTATACCCAGGTTGTCCAAGTCAAAATTCATGTCATTATCATTTTCTTTCATCTGTATAACAAATACATGTGCACATATCTGGAAAATGTCTCAAGATGAAATGAGATAATACTTGTAAAGTGTTTAGCACAGTGCCTGGCATGTAGTAGGTACCATATAAATATTAATTCCTTCCCCTCACTCTGGTAAAATTTAATATTAAATATTGATATACCCATACTCAAGTTGCTTTCCAGAATCATGAATGTGGGTACTCCCTCCTCCAGTGTATATTTTATTATCTGTACCTTCTCTTGGTTTATTATTATTCATGACTCTTTATAAATTCTCCATACACTTCAGCCCATAATTACAAAGGATTGTCTCTAGTTCTTTTAATACTGTTGTTCTTGTTTTTCAATCATTTTAGTCATATCCAGTACTTTGTGACCCCACTTGGGGTTTTGTTGGCAGAGATATTGGTGAGGTTAGCCATTTCCTTCTCCTGCTCATTTTACAGATGAAGAAACTGAAGTAAATAAGAATAAGCGACTTGCGCAGTGTCAAAAAACTAGTATCTAAATACAGATTTGAACTCCGGTCTTCCTAACTCTGGGCCTGGCAACTGTGCAACATAGCTATCCCTCTTCTTTTAATACTTACTCTATATCAAATACTCAGTTTGTACACCTGAAATATGTTGCTTTAAAAAGAAAAATCAATGAAGCTTCTTTGCTGCTCAAACATGTCCTTGATAACATCTTAAGACTACTTCTAATATGCAAGTGTAGCAAAGTTCTCACTTAACTCTGTCAGCACTTTCTGTGCCAGATTTTGTGTGTGGGCGTTTTCAATATGTGAAGTTATGATTGTATGCCTCAAGTATCCACCTAGTATCTTATCTACCAAAAAATAAAGGAGACAAAAAGCAAAACATATAATTAGGATAGAATAGCAAAGTAAGGAACAGGATAAAATCTATGCTTTCTACATCTCCAAAAGTAAATTTCCCATAGACACCTACGTCACAGAGAAAGTGAATATTCTTGAGACGCTGAGTTCCTAAGGAGATACATTGCTTCTGAAACACCTCAAAAGACTCCATCTTCCATTGAATAACTTTGTCTGTTATCTACTTTACTCTTCTTCCATAACTGTCATTCCTCTCAGCTTATAAAGCCCCCCCCCTTTGCTATTTCTCTGTTGAGATGTTGTTGTGATCAGCTGAATATGTCAAAGGCTAGTGTTGCTCCTTCTTTCAGGAAATATTATTATGCTCTTTTGGGAATATCTTGGGCCAGTATTTCTGTAGGGGGCACAGGAGCAATAGCTGAGGGTGAGAGGGAATGATCTACATCAGTGGTTCTCAACCTTCCTAATGTTGCGACCCTTTAATACAGTTCCTCATATTGTGGTGACCCCCAACCATAAAATTATTTTCGTTGCTACTTCATGATTGTAATTTTGCTACTGTTATGAATTGTAATGTAAATATCTGATATGCAGGATGTATTTTCATTGTTACAAATTGAACATAACCCACAGGTTGAGAATCACAGATCTACATAGTTAAATATATTTTGGAAGTCAGACTTAAAAGAATGCCTTCTCAGCACAAAGAAGGGTCCCTGAGGTGTCTTTGAAGACATATTTATTTGATTTTTTTTCCGCTACTACTCATCTACCACCAAATTAGAAGAGCCAAAAGAGAAATAAAGGAGACAGGATTAAAGTGAATCAGGGTTAAAGTGAATCAATTCTCCATCACATCTTGGGTAGCTTATAAATATACCATGTAAATATCCTTGAAGCTTCAATAAGACTGGGGAAAAACATGCATGACAAACACTGAAACAGTCCTACTGTTAAAAAGGAAGATGCCTGTCCCCTTTAGGTATTTTTTGTGTCATGCTGTAGACTTCTTACGTATTTTATGTATCTTAACTCATGAGTATACCTGCGTAAAAATGAGTTTTATATTTCCATTTACTTAGAAAATTCAATATTTCAGTTTACAAGAAATAATTGATTTATTGGTTAGCTTCTCTATTATTGTATTTTATCTAAACCATGGATTTGTTTTAAACTTTTAAATTTAGGTGGCAGGAAAAATTGAATTCTAATCAATTAAAATAAACCAATAAACAGTCATTAGGTGCCTGCTTTGTGGCAGGCATTGTACTAAGCACTGAAGATACAAAGAAAAACAGTGCAACAATCAAAGAACTAATATTGCCCTCATCACCATTTACTTATATAAGTATATATCAAACTTATATAAAGTGCATTGTTTATATACGTGCATGTGTATGCATATGAAAATACATATTACACATAAGCATGTATTATATTTTTTTTATATATCACATATATAGTAATACATGCAGGATAAACTATACTAAGGAAGATTTAGATATTTTGGAGACATTTATTGTCTTTGAAAATTCTGGTTGGGCTTTATATAGGTAATAATGTGTCCTGATCAACTGTACTCAGAAACAAAAACAACAATACACACACACACATCCATGCCTTTCCTTTTACTTTTTTTCCCCTTTTTCTTAGTAATTTTTCCAGAATTTGTTTATTTTTAATTTTCAAAATTCATTTTCACAATATTTTGAGTTACAGATTTTCTCCCCATAATTCCCTTATGTCCCATCTCAAGATGGCAAGCATTCTGATTACTCTTTCCCCCAGGCTGCGCTCTCTTATACTCACCCCATACTTCCTCTTACCCTCTTCCCCCAGATTTTGTTCTAGGACAAGATGGATTTCTGTAATCCATTGCCTGTATATCTTATTTCCCAATTGCATGTAATAACTGTTTTTCTTAACATTTATTTTTAAAATTTTGAGTTCTAGATTCTCTCCCTTCTTCCCTCCTCACCCACCCCCAATGGGAATATAAGCAACTCAATATAGGTTATATGTGTGTAGTAATGCAAAACATTTCCATAGTAGTCATATCGTGAAAGACTAAATATATTTAACTTCATCCTATCCTGCCTCCAATTGTTCTATTTTCTCCTTTGACCCTGTTCCTTTTCAAATTGTTTGCTTCTGACCTCCTCATCCAAATTGTACTCTGTTCTATCATCACTTTTTCTTATCACTTACCCCCCTACTCTCCTGCAGGGTAAGATATCCAATTGAGTATGTATGTTATTCCCTCCTTATGTCAAATCCAGTGGGAGAAAGGTTGACTCATTCCCTTTCACCTACCTGATCTTCCTCTCCATTGTAATAATTTTATGTGAGATAATTTACCCTATTCTATCTGTCTCTTTCTCCTTCTTCCAATATATTCCTCTCTCACCTCTTAATTTTATTTTTTAGATATCATCCCTTAATATTCAACTCACAAATAGATTCCTTTCAACTACAGTAATACTGAGAAAACTCTCATGAGTTACATCATTATACCATGTAGGAATGTCAACTGTTCAACTTTAATAAGTTCCTTATGATTTCTCTTTCCTGTTTACCTTTTCCTGCTTTGTTTGATCCTTATATATGAAAGTCAATTTTTCTATTCAGTTCTGGTCTATTTCAGTGACTATCTATATTTTCCCCTGATGTATTATACTAAGTTTTGCTGGGAGGTGATTCTTGATTTTAATCCTAGCTCCTTTGATCTCCAGAATATCATCTTCCAAGCCCTTTGACTCTTCTTTTTTTTTTCTTTTTTTTTATTGATTTTTTGGATAATTTTAACTTTTATTTATTTTAGTTTACATCATACATTTCCGCAAGATATTGAGTTACAAATTTTCTCCCCATCTTTCCTCTACCCACCACCCCAAAACAGCCATCCCATTGTATAATCCCTCCCCCAATCTATTCCCTCCTATGTCCTCCCCCATCACACCTCTGAATTTCTGAAAGGGCAGGATGGATCTCCCTACCACAGTGCCTGTGGATCTTAAGTCCCAGTTGGATGTAGTTAATAATAATAATAATAATTATTATTATTATTATATACATATATACATATATATTTAACATTTGATTATAGAACTTTAAATTCTAGATTCTTTCTCTTCCTCCCTCAACCCCCTACCCCACTGGAAGGACAAGCAATTAAATATAGGCTGTACATGTGTAATTACAAAGAACCTCTCCACAGTGGGCATATTTTGAAAGCCTGATTATACGTCCCTCTTTCCTATCCAGCCCCCCCCCTTGTTCTATTCTCTACCCTGTCCCTGTCCCTGTCCCTCTATAGAAATGTGTACTTCCATCAACCCTCCACGTTACCCTGCCCTCCCCTCCATCATCCCACTTCTCATCCCCATTGCCTCTACTGTCCTGTGTGGCAAGATACCCAGTTTGGAGTTTATGTTGTTCCTTCCCTAAGCCAAGTTCAATGAGAGTAATGTTGATTCTTTCCCTTTTGCCTTCCTATTCTTCCCCTCCATTGTAACAATTATTCTTTGCCTCTTCTATGAGATGATTAACGCCATTCTGTCTCTCCCTGTCTCCTCTCATTCTAATCCTCTCCCACCTCAGGATTTCACCTTTTAGATTATTGTCTCTTCCTATTCAATTGATCTAGTGCCCTCTATGTATTCATTT
>CM053587.1:126425291-126446893 GCA_028646515.1 Pseudochirops corinnae
CTAACTGGATAATGAAGACTCCAAGACTGAGGCCCAAGACGACGATCTGGATCCAGGCCTCTCAACGCGAGAGCCCTGGCCTGAAAACAATTGCTCAGTCCCCCTGCTTTCTGCAGGCCGCGGGCGGGGAGCTACAATGCAGAGGCGGGTGCAAAACCTCTGCCTTTCGCCTTTCCACTCTGGAGACCTTTCGGCCAGACTGCTTATCTCCCCCCTTCACAATCCCCACTCGCAGCTGGTGCTAATCTGCAGCTGGTGCTAATCCTCCACTCACCTGAAAGGCTCTTCCGCCGCCCCCAGGGCGTAGCTGCTGCTTCAAGCCAGGCTGGCTTCGGTTCGCAGTGCTGATATGGTTCCTCGTAGCCAAGCTGACTTTAGTGGGAAGTATCCTTGTGTGCGTTTGGAGTTGTAGGATTGGTTTAGGGTCCTATTTTGTGGGTATTTTGGGGTGGCTATGTGAGAGTTGCGATATGTTGCTGCTGTTACGCCGCCATCTAGCTTGTAATATTTTCTCCTTGATCTGAGGACTCCAGAAGCTGGTTATAATATTTCTAGGAGTTTTCTTTTGGGCATCTTTCCAAGAGGTGATCATTGAATTCTTTCAAGTTCTATTTTGCCCTCTGGTTCAAAAATATCTGGGCAATTTTTCTTGAGAATTTGTTGAAGGATGTTTTCTAGGTTCTTTTTGTGATCTTGGCTTTCAGGTAGCCCAATAATTTTTAAATTGTCTTTCCTGGATCTGTTTTCCAGGTCAGTGGTTTTTTCAAGGAGATATTTCACATAGCCTTCTATCTTTTTTCAATTGTTTGGATCTGTTTGATAGTATCTTGACTTCTCATAAAGTCATTTGCTTCCATTTGCTCCACTCTAATTCTGAAAAATTATTCTCTTCAGAAAACTTTTGAGATTCTTTTTCTATCTGGCAAAGTTGACTTTTTAAGGCATTCTTCTCCTCATTGGCTTTTTGGGCCTCTTTTGCCATTTGAGTTAATCTATTTATTAAGGTGTTAATTTCTTCAGTCAGGTTGTTGACTCTCTTTTCATGATTTTCTTACATCATTTCTATTTCTCTTCCCAACTTTTCCTCTACTTCTCGCATTTGGTTTTCAAAATCCTTCTTAAGCTGATCTCTAGCTTTTAGGCAGTCTTCATGTTTCTTGGAAGCTTTTGCTGTGGGAGTTCTGACTGTGTTGTCTTCCTCCTGTTCCCTGCTTTGATCCTTCTTTCCCCAAAGAAGGAATCTAGAGATTGGTTGCTATTCTTACTTGGCTTCTTCTGCCTGCTCATGATGGCCAGTCAGTGATTTTTTAGCTCTGTGGAACTCTGTTTCCAGAGGGGAAAGCTCTGTTCCAAATCGCTGGGGTTTTCCCAGCTGCTGGAGCTTTTAGGATGCTGCTGCAGCTCCCACCAGCTTTGGCTCTCTGAAAACACACCCCAGGAACATCACCCAAGGCCACAATCCACATCCAGGCCTCTCAACCCAAGAGCACTTGGCCTCTGAACAATTGCTTGGCCCCCCTGCAGTCTGTAGGCTGGGAGCTCTGAAGCAGCTATGTGAAGGTGGCTGCAGGGCCTCTGCTTCTGCTGCTTCATTGCCCTGGAGGCAGTTTGGCTGAATTGCTTTTCTCCCTCAATTTTACCCAAGTTCCACTGACCTTTCACTTAGTCCTTTTTCCTTATGGCTTGATAATTCTGGAAACTTCCATAGCTACTGCAGATCTGCTCTCCTGAAGCTCCAGCTATGGTTCAGCTCGGCTTGTCCAGCTGCCCCTGGGGCCACGCCATGTTTTCAGGCTTGGCTGGTTTCGGCTCCTAGCACTTAGATGATACCTTTGAGCCAAGCTGCCTTCAGCGGTAGGTAAATTTGTGTGTGTTCTAGTGTCCTAAAATTTGTTTAGAGTCATATTTTATGGGTATTTGATGTGGCTGTGTGGGAGCTGCCATATCTTGCTGCTCCTATGCCACCATTTTCACCATGCCCTTTGATTCTTAATGTAGAAACTGTTAGATCTTGTGTTATCCTGATTTTGTTTCCACAGTACTCAAATTATTTCTTCCTTACTTCTTGTAATATTTTCACCTTAACCTGGAAACTCTGAAATTTGGCTATACTATTCCAAGGAGTTTGCTTTTGGGGATCTTTTTAAAGAAACAATTGGTGAATTCTTTCAAGTTCTATTTTATCCTCTGAATCTAGAATATCAGGAAAGTTTTCCTTTGATAGTTTTTTGAAAGATTATTTGTGGGCACTTTCTTTGATCATGGCTTTCAGGTAGTCCTATAATTTTTAAATGATCTCTCCTGGATCTGTTTTCCAGGTCAATGGTTTTTCCAATAAAATATTTCACATTGCTTTTTTTTTTCCGTTATTTTTCGTCTGTTTTATAATAGCTTGATTTCTCATACCATTTGCTTCAATCTAATTTTGAAGGAATTATTTTCTTCAGTGAGTTTTTGAACTCCCTTTTCCATCTGTCCAATTCTGCTCTCCTCATTGGCTTTTTGGACCTCTTTTGTCATTTGAGTTAGTTTGTTTTTAAAGTGCTATTTTCTTCAGTATTTTTGGAAGTTTTCTTTATCAAGCTGTTGACTAATTTTTCATCATTTTCTTCTGCCACTCTCCTTTCTCTTCTCAATCTTTCATCTACTTCTCTCACTTGATTTTCAAACTCCTTTTTGACCTCCTTCATTGCCTGTGACCAATTCATGTTTTTCTTGGATGCTTTTGATATGGTAGTTTTGATTTTGTTGTCTTCTTCTGTTTCTGCTTTGATCTTCTTTGTTGCCAAAGAATGATTCTATAGTTTGATTTCTCTTCCTCTGTTTGCTGATATTGCCAACCAATTCGTTGTCTTTTGAGCTCTTTCCTATGGTACAACTCGGCTTCCGGAGTGGAGAGTGCTGTCTCCCAAATTTCTTGGGTTTTTGCAGCTGTTGTCAGAGCTTCTTCTAGGTACCTGACTCAGAACTATGAAGGGAACTGCCTATCCCCAGCCTCAACAAGCTCTTCTATGCCAGCATTCCTCACCCCAGGACTGCCACCCAAGACTGCAACTGAGATACAGGCAGGTAAAAGCAAGATAATCCTGCCTTTGCAGTAGCAAATAGATTCCTGCACTTGCCCTTTGGTCAGCCACTTTGTCCCCCTACTGTATGTGGGCCTACAGCCCCAGAAGCATCTACCCTGCTGCCATAGCTACTGCTGCTGCTGCCACCACAGCCACTGCCACCTCTGTCACCCTACTGGCAAGGGCAAACCAAGCTCTTCTTTCACCCAGGTCCAACAATGTTTTCCCACTGAAATTTTGCTTTCTCTTTGATATTTATGGGTTGAGAAGTCTGGAAACAGGCACGGTTGCCATTTATTTAGTCCTCTTAGGTCTGCTGCAGCTGGTCTGTGGCACCAGTCTGTACTGGTGTAGCCCATGTGGGACTGTGCTCCACTCCCAGCCTTGTGTATTTGACACTTCCTTTTGGCTTGCCAGGCTGACTTCAGGTGGAGGTGTACTTCACTGTTTCATTTTGTGGGTTATGTAGCTCTAAAATTTGTTTTAGAGTCATTTTTTGCAGGTGTTGGAGGTAATTGGAGAAGAACTCAAGTTAATTCCTGCTTTTACTCCATCATCTTGGCTCCACGCCGTGCATTTTCTTTTTAATGAGACATTTTCTGATAACCTTAAATTAACCTGAGATTACAGATGAGTACATGTGTGGGTCATGAGCCACATGGAAGGATAATTCTAAAGGAAGTTGTTAGAACTAAAGTTTAGAATAATTTCATTATTTCTTCAATAAAATTCCTCTCCTGGTAGTGACCCCTAAACAACAATATTATCTCAGTACATCCTCACTGTGTGTCATAGGGACTCTAGAATGTTTGCTGATGGTGATAATTGTTTTATTCCTTAAATTTAAGTTTATAAGTGATGTTCCAGGTAACTATTTCACAATTAGTCACATTTTACATATGTAATTCTCAGAAAATTTGGAGTATAAATCTGAGACTCCTTCACTATAACTTTTGGCAATGTTGCTAAAATCCTTTGGCCTATATTCTAAAAATTTTCCTGGGGAAAATAAATCCATGTATTTCTTTATTTAGACAGTATAATATTGTTTTCCAGGCTAGTAGGTCAAGTGCTTTTATTTATTTATTTTTTTGAAAAAAGGGAAGCTAGTTTAATAGCTGGAATCATATATGAATAGAAAAGTACATGGTCTTTCTGATCATACAAGAATGTTTTCAAGTTCACCTGCAGTAGTTTTTGTCTTACAGGTAAATTTTCATGCCAATAACGACTAAAGAAGACTTTGTTTGATCTTTACTTAGATTATAACAATTATACTGTGTTTTTTCTTGAGATTTTTTTAGCTCCTTCTCTTGCTAATCTTCTAACTTCCTCATTGCCTGCAAACTCTGAATGACCAGGAAGGTACACCCATTTAATTTCTATGCCTTGACTGTTACAAGCTTAACAAAATCTTCTTTGTTAATGACATCTTTTCCTGTGCTTGTTTTTTTTTTTAACTGTTTTTTCTTCTAGTCTTTAACCCAACTCTTTGTACCATTAATAGTAAACATACTATCTTTGTAAAGAACCAAGCTACTGATGTTTTCATTCTTGGCTTGTTCTATTGCTTTACAGGAAGCATGTATTTCTGGTCTTTGGTTTGTCTGTCACCCAGCAAGTCTATCACCCAAGTTTAGGAGATGGCTTGGCCCCCAATAAATACCAGTTCCTGCTAGTGCTTTCCTTCTCCCATTACTGTAGCAGCAGCCATCTGTGTAAGCTGCAGTTGCATTTCTCATACAGGAAAATGTATCTTTGCTAAGTTAAGGTACCAAGTCTGTATTTTGTTTTGAAAGCTTTAAGCAAGACCCTTCTTCTTCATCTAGTGACTCCCAGGGTGTCTTGCTTGGCTTCACTTTGTGGTCCTGCGTGTCACATTTCTTTTTCTGCCCTGTTGAATGATCAGGGCTTGCAATATTTTGGACAAAGGCCCAGTCCTTAGCAAATTTCTTGAACTGGGCAGCAGAAAATTGCTTCACTTTTTCCTGACATTTACTCCAGGTCAGGAACATATTGGTATTATGGTCCCTTCTCACAGCATGGAACATGCTAGCCCTTAGGAGGCCTGTGGCCAAAGTCATCAGTGACAACTGTGGGAACAATGGCCCAGAGCCTCAGCATGGCCCATTCTGGGTCATAATGGTCATGAGGACAGCTTTTGCACACTAGGGCAGAAGAGGTCACAGGGCTAGAGTTTCTCTCATAAAATTCTCATCTCCAAGTCTCAGGCCACATACTCTGTCCCTCACTTTTTTTTTTTTGACAAGTATGTTTACTCCCAAAGAGACAATAAAAACTAAAACAGGACCGACATATACAGAAATATGTGTAGCAGCTCTTTTGTGTTGGCAAAGAATTGGAAATTCAGGGGATGCTTATAAATTGGGGAATGGTTGAACGAGTTGTGATATATGAA
Source organism: Pseudochirops corinnae (assembly GCA_028646515.1). Classification (NCBI taxonomy): domain Eukaryota; kingdom Metazoa; phylum Chordata; class Mammalia; order Diprotodontia; family Pseudocheiridae; genus Pseudochirops; species Pseudochirops corinnae. The sequence continues at coordinate 126,430,779 of CM053587.1, forward strand.
TATAATAGAGTACTGTTGTGCTATAAGAAATAATGAGCAGGTGGATTTCAGAAAAACAAAACCTGGAAAGATTTACGTGAACTGATGCGGAATGAAGTGAGCAGAACCAGGAGAACATGGTACACAGTAACAGTAATAATGTGCAATGATGAACTTTGGTGGATTTGGGTCTTCTCAGCAATGTAATGCTCTAAGGAGGTTCCAGGGGACTCGTGATAGAAAGTGCTTCCTTCTGAGGGACAGAATGGAGAGTTGCAATAGTCAGTGTTTGTGTTAAATGGTGAAAGTATCATGAAGAAGACAAAGCATTGGATTTAGAATCAAAATACCTAAATTTGAGTCTGAGATCCCATACCTAGCTGTTAATTGACTATGTAGAAGTTATTTATCCTCTGAATCTCAGAATTCACATTTTTAAAAGGAGAATATCATCGCCTAACAGAGTTACTGTATTTTACAAATCTTAAAGAAAAAAAAAACACTTCTGTAATTGTGAGCTCTTGAATAATTGTTGACATTGAAAACTATCAAGTAGTAGTTGTACCTAATATACTTGCAGGGTGGCTAGATGGTATAGTAGATAGAGTGCCAGCCCCAGAATCAGGAAGATCCATCTTTGTGAGTTTAAATCTGGTCTCACTTACTAGCTGTGTGGGCTTGGACAATTCACTTGATCCTATTAACTTCACTTTTCTCATCTATAAAATGAGCTGGAGAAGAAAATGGCAAAGTAGTATCTTTGCCAAGAAAACCAATACAGTCACAAAGAGCTGAACGTGACTGAAATGACTGAATAACAATGGCAATATAACAGGTATCACATATCCCCTTTGTGCAATGCATTGAGTTCTTGACTCAAAGTCCTCTTCTCACTTTATAGATCCTACTTATCAAACTTACTCACTTGATTCCAATTGGCTCCAGATAGAAATAGGTAGAGGATGATCCCAGTTCAAGTGAGGGGCATACCTGATGTTGTGTAAGTTGCCTTGAAATATTATTTTTATTCTTTTTACCTGAGATTAAACAGCATTCTTAGAGTCACTCATTCATTTTTAATTCTTCCCCAGTGTTATCCCAAAGTAAGATTCTCTGATTTTGATGTCAGTTCAACTTTGCTGGATTACATCCAAGTTAACTTTAGAATTAAAAAGTCTGTAGGATTCTTAGGACTTTCAAAAAGTTCAAACGTGACAAATTCTGCCTCAGATACTTGACACTCACTGGCTATATGACCCTGGGCAAGTAAGTTAACCCCAATTTACACACACACACACACATACACACACACACATACACAAAAAAGTATCATTTAAAAATACATCTGAAATTTTAGACATTAGAACACATTTATAAATAACCTGTAGAAATGATTGTATGTACTGAGAGGGAAAAAAAAATTGAAGAGCTATTGACACTGGTCCCACTCAACATATACCATCCACACTGTGTGCTTGATTCCTTTCCACTGGAATGAAAAATAAATATTTTTACCCGCAAAGTGAATATCTTTGCAAAATGAGAGTGGAGTTTAGATCCTTTGGTAGATTTTTTTTTCATAGCAATTGGTTTGATACAGATGGTAATTCATGTTTTTATATACATGAGTTCAACGATGATTGTGTTTAATAGTAAAGCGACTAGTCTGGGATCTAGTGGCCTGAAATATGAAGATGGCACAAATTTTTAAAAAAGTGTGTGGTTTTTGAATAAAAATTTGAAGGGAAATAAAACTTTATAATTTCAGTAAAAGTTCTTTTTATTTTGTTGCTTTGGTTTTGTAACATAAAATGACAAGGACTAGTAGATACAAGGCACATAATGCACATTTCAGTGAGGGGGAACTCACTACCTAGGACTGCTGTAGTACTGTATATTCCTACGGTTTGCCTAGTAAGTACAGAATACATTATGTCCTTTGTTGGTCACCACCATTTTTCTCCTTTGTAACTTTTTTAAAAAGCTTGTTAGCTTTCAGGAATCCCATATGAATGTATACTAGATATATAATGCTCTAATGTTATATTTTATTCAGTAGCATGTCTCTTTTTACAAAGCTAAAGTGATGTTGTACATAATATACATGCATATTGATGTGCATAAATATACATTGGCACACATACAACTTTATTTTTTGCAAAGTTATTTAATTACTCACCTCTATAAAAAGTCCAAATCACTCCCATTTTATATCTTATGAAACTAAGAAAAAAAGAAAGAAAAGAAAAGATCAATTTACTTTCCCTGGGGCTCACTAGATCTTTATATTTTAGTATATGCAGATATACTACATTGTGCTGATATTCAACATGCAAAGATATAAACTTCCAAAACTTCTCAATCAAGGAAATGGTTTACAATCCATTAATTGTGATCTATGTGACTGTGTCAGTAAAAGAACTCTACCTATTTTCCTATTTTGTATGTTCTAACAAATGTACTTTCTTTTCTATTCTTTCTCCTCCTCTTTAGTCTGAGTCCATCTGTTCATTTCTAAAAGCTATCAATTTCTATAAAGTACAAGAAAGGAGGGATTGAGTAGCCAAAGAAAGTTACATGATGTTTGATGTAGAATTTTAGGTAGAAGAGTTGAGAGACACAGCACACCTAGAAATTCTAGTTTATTTGGCCAAAATGTTCATATTTTCCCTTTCAACCTTTAAGCAATCATATATTGTAATAATGGGCCCCAAACCAAGCCTCAATTTGTCCTTGTTTGGGTTTTGTTGGCTCAAAGGGAGGGTAAATAGCAATTGTTTCTGTTCTGCTGAGAAACTCAGAGAGTCTTCCCCTTCCAGACTGTTTTTTTTTTTTTTTAAGTAGGTAAAAGAAGAAATTTTTGGCCTCATTTGTTACCTAATCTTAATCACTGAATTGGTGTTACCTCAGCCAAAGTGAGACCTGAGAAAGATCTCAGCTTAAAAAGTCCAAGATCTCCCACTGTATCCTGGGCTATCTCCAGTCATCCTGATCTATGTTTTGCTATTGGACCTAGGTGGCTCTGGAGGAGAGAGTGAGGATGATGACTTTACACAGCCCTGCCACACTTAAACACAATTCACTTGCAAGTCAAGACATCACCTCCCTGATGTAATTAGTCCTCTTTGAGAACTAAGGACAAACATCAGCATAAAAAAGGAAAAAAATTAATAGCTTATATTAATATTTTGAGATTTACTTTGTGTCATTTCTTTGCATTAACCGATAGTTTCCTGAAGGCTGTTGTTAGAATGGTCATATGCTACCTGGAAGGAAAGAATAGATAGTGATGTCAGTCAAAATTGTGGTTATCTGATAGGTATTTCTGAGAAATTTAGATTATTAAACAGATGCTAGAGGGTTCGGAGCAATGCATGATCCACAGGGATGGAATGTACTATTTTCTGACCAAAGGTTGTCTATCTAACTATATAATAAGGTTAATAGGTCATGGAGTTTCCATTACCTTCTTCTTAATGTCACAACAAGGTGTTAAGGATCACTCTTTCTGGAGTCTTTAAGAACTGACAAGGGAGGAGTCGATCTCTTCCCATTGATTAACATTTTATTTTTTTTTAATTTTTGTTTTTTGATTTAGCACCATCTGGGCTAGTCTTTCTCTCCAGCTCTCATTAAGAGCTGGGGCTCTCTCTTCTTGCCAACCTCACTTTCTATAACTATCGCTCATAAAAACACAAATTATCTTTAATGTCTGCATATTTTATCTACTTATACATTATATTTTGAATGATTTCTTTGGCCTCCTATTTTAATGTTTTTGCACTTTAAATTCAGTTCATTTTCTATATAATTGAATCTACCAATGGATTCAAGATAAGATTCACTATTGACATAAAATAGTTTATATTAAGCAAGGGAGCACAATTTTCTTTATGTATCTTGTAGCTCCAGAAACTGGATAAGGAATATGATCACACTCAATATTTCTGAACAATTAGGTAGTCATTATAACTTAGTCAAAAATAGGCATATTTTAGAAAAAAGGGGAAGGGACATGAGGACTATCTCAAGTTATCCTTTACATCACCACTCTAACTCACCATCAGTTTCAGAGTGACAAGAAATCAACTTTCTAACAAATTAGTTCATGTTAACTGACTGTCAATAAGTAAAATTCAAAGATATGTCCCAGGAAAATGGCATAAATATTTTCCGATCAGCGTGTAGGTGATTGTAAAAAGTATTCTACCATTAAATAATTATTCTTTTTGTGTATTGTAGCAAATATTTGCTTCTTTCCCCTGCTCTTCCTCCACATCTTAATTTTAATCTATTCATAACAAAATGATATGGCATTGTGAGTTAGGTAAGATAAGCATTATTATCACCATTTTACAAATGAGGAAAGTGGCAGATGATGCATATGTGATTATTTCGCTAGTAATCACCACAGGTTCTGACTACATCATATATTAAATCATAATTCTACTAGGTACAACACAGAGTTACTATCAGGAAAGTCATTTGCCAAACATAAATTAACACAGGAATATAATTAATGTTATTATTGATGACAGCTATTGTATCTTTATATTTTATCTCCAAAAGTGTATGTTATACTTAGGTTGAATTCAGTAAATGTTAACCTCATGGATGAATGAAAAGTTACGGAATTAAAATTATCTCATTTAAATAGCTTCAGACTTTAAAAAATGTCAAATAAATTTAAACTTCAGGATAATACCTCAGCAGCTTGATAGCCATAGAAGAAACACATAGATTAGGACATAAAAGTTGATGTAAGTACTGGTGGAAACCCATAATAAAATGTTTCTAAATTACACATTTGTTCAGAAAACTAAAGTTGTGCAGTATATGTTATTTTGTCGGCAAAATTTGATGCATTTATAGATCAGTAAAACAGCTCAAAACAGTCTTCAGCTATGTTTTCACAAAAAACTTTTAAGTCTGTTGTCTATTTTTGTACTTTATAATAAAACTTCTGAATTCTTCAGAGAGAAAATTTAATCTTTAATTATGTGTCATACCATCCATACTGCATTTATCCTAACAGATAAACATTTTATATCAATATTTTATAAGATATATCATTGTTTTTAAATAAGTCTTTTATAAATATGTTTATTTATCTTTAGGTATCATGTACACTTATACATGCAGTTTACCTCCAATCATTTTAGATGTGTTAACTGAAACAACTTGTTCAGTATAGTAGTAGTATGTATAGAAAGGTAAACTACAACTGTGTCATTGCCTTATAGTGTACCTTGTATGATGGATAAGGTGGTTTTGAGAGGCTATAAAGGAAAATTTGATGTCATTTACTAAGTTAATCTTTCTTTGGCTCTGAAAGTAGTAGGTACATTTGGACAAAAAGTGAAAAGGGCTAACTGGAAGGATGTATATCCCCACTCGGCAGGACCTAATCTACAGCCTCCCTACCCTTCTGGGTACAAAAACATAATTCCTAAAGAATCTGCTGAGAACAATTGCCACAAGTGGCATTTCCCTTAAAAACAGCTCTGTTAACCATTTCTTTTCCTGATTTTACAATTGAAGAAATTGAATCATCAATAGATGAGGAAATGTGGTCTCCAGGTCTTTAATCCAAATCTTCTTCCTCTTTATCTCAGTGTTCATTTTTCTACATCCCTTTGCCTAACAAGTATAAACACGCACACACACACACACACACACACACACACACACACACACACAGAAATTTAGAGAGAAAAGAGTCTTCAGGGGTGTTTTAGTCCAGCTCTTACCTAAGCAGAATCCTTCTGTAAAGTATTCCTGATAAATTATCATCTAGTCACTTCTTGAATACCTCCACTGAGGGACAATTCACTATTTAATGAGTTAGTCCTTTTGTAATGATTCTAATAATTCAAAATGTTCTCATGTCAAATGGAAATCTTCTCTATAGTCATCCTCAAGTGCTGCTCATTATGCTTCTTCACTTTATATTTGTCCCTATTAAATTTAATTTCTCAAAAGTAGTGCTGATTGGGTAAAATTCTGAAACACCTTGTGTTTTTAAGGAATGATACTGTATGTCATCTGACGATAATTTTGGCTAGGAATATAGAACATAGATAGGTCACTACAAATGAAATCCATGGTACAAGCAAAAACAACACACAATTTTTGATCTTGCTAATGCCATGATGATGGAAACAGAGCCCCAGAAAAAGGAGCATATGAATCATTATTTTAGACCATCTATGATAATTATGATGTTTAACTAATTTAATGGTACTCTATGTGTGAGATCTTAATTTCCACTAATTGATGAGTTCATAAACAATAGAAAAACTTAATTTCATTAATTTTTTGAAGTCAGACAATGAAAGGAACTAAAAGACATACTGGATCTTAGTGGAAGAGTGATTTCCAATTTCTTCTTGGAGCAACAAATAAAGGATTTGGTAGAGTGGATTTCATTGGGATTTCAAAAGCCACAGAAACATATTCATCAGATGATTGCCATGCAATGGACATAATAATTTTATGTAGAAATGCATGCAGAAATTGCAGCTAAATTATTTTTTTAAATTGTAAAACATAGAGAAATTCTATAAAGAACTTGACAAAAATCTTTCCAAGGAAATTGTAATTCTGACATAGATAGATAGATAGATAGATAGATAGATAGATACTAAGCATAGGTAAGTATCCTAGTCTTTTACCTCATACAAACAATAATATGTTTTGGTTACAAATTATTGACACCATCCTGAAGTCTTGCATCCCTCTCAGATCACTTCCTTGTGTGGTACAGGGGCTTGTATAACTCAATGAAAATATGAGCTTTGTTGCGCAGTGTTGCCCAAGATGGATATCATAGGAAGCAAAAGAGTTTCAGAAAAAAATAAATAAATAAAATCTACCTTTGTTTCACTGATTGCATAAAAGCCTTTCAGTATATAGATCACAACAAAATAGGGAAAGTCCACAAAAAGATGAGAGTACCAGATTGCCTTACTTGTTTCCTGAGCAACCTGTATGTGGGCCAAGAAGCAACAGAACTAAACAAGGAACAACTGATTGGGTTAAGATTGAAAAAGATTTACAACATAACTGTATATTGTCACTTTATTTAATTTACGTGTGGAGGACATCATGTAAAATATCAGAATGTATGAATTAAAAGTCAGAATTAAGGTTCCTGGGAGAAATATCAACAATCACTGAGAAACACATGATACCGCTCTGTGGACAGAAAGAGAAGAGGAATTTAGTAACATCTTCCTGAGGATAAAAGAAGAGAGTGAGAAAGCTGGCTTGGAGCTTAAGGGGGAAAAAAAAACTTACATCTTGACAACTGGTCCCATCAGTTCCTGGCAAATAGAGGAAGGAAAAATGGAAGCAGTGTTGGATTTTACACTCTTCAGTTAAAAGATCACTGCAGATGGCAACTGCAGCCATGAAATAAAAACAAACAAACAAAAAATGCTTCTACTTCAGAAGGAAAATTATGACAAATCTGTATAGCACACTAAAAAGCAGAGATGTCACCTTGCTGATAAAAGTCCATATAGTCACAGCTATGGCTTTCCTATAGCAGTGTATGTCTGTGAGAGTTAGACTGTAAGGAAAACTGAGTGCCACAAATTCCACACTTTTGAATTAAAGAGCTGGAGAAAATTCTCAAGAGTCCCTTGGACAGCAAGAAGGTCAAATTAGTCAATACTTAAAAAAATAATTTGGACTATTCACTGGAAGATTATATACTATAGCTGAAGCTTAAATACTTTGGCCACATAATGAAAAGACAGGACTCATTGGAAAAAGCACCTGATGTTGGGAAAGATTGAAGTCCAAAGAGAAAAAATATGGCAAAGGATAAATAAAATGGATAGAGAGTATCATGAAAACAGGTAATATAACATTGGACAGAGTTTGAGAGATAGTGGAAGACAGAAGAGTCTGGCATGCTATGGTCCATGGGTTAACAAAGAGACTGAATTACTGAACAAAGAAGTATAATTCACAAAAATCAAACCTTGGGTGGTTAATGTGACAAATTTTTCAAGCTCTTGACAACATTTCTTTATCATCTAATTAAATGGAAGAGAAAAGGAACTGCAGGGAGCTCCAGTGTTTGGTTGTGGATAAAGATGGTGATCTGATAAGCTTTCTGATGCTTGGTTGGTGGCAATGCCAGTAAAAAAGCTTCACTCAGCTAAATTAACTAAAGATGTCTTCAATGTCTATTCTAACAGCCCTTCACTTATTGTGGCTAGGTAAAATTCTTTTTTGTTCACAGGAGAATGACCAATAAGTCTTTCATTTTATTCCATTATCAAGATAACCTCCCAAGAGTGAGATCTAGAGAAAAATGGTTAAAATATTAGAAAAAAGGATTTTTACAGGATTTAAATATTAATACATCTCACAACTTGGAAAGAAAATGGTATTAGAGCCAGAGTATTTTGATTTAAATGCTTGATTTTGCCTATGCTGTTTGTGTGAGCTTGGCAAATCATTTCACCTCTCTGTTCCTCTAAGTTCTTCATTCATAAAGAAAAGAGGTCAGCTTAGCTGAATAATTAGGTTCCTTATAGCTTTAAATTAATGATACTATGAACTATACTTTAGAAATATATTCAGGAAAAAGATCCAAAGTCACTGGACATGGTGAGAGCCAGAAATCATCTTACAAATGAAAATGAATATATCTTAACAGATAGAAATTGACTAGGTACAGAGATATGGGTCATTTCATAACTGGTTGTATATATAAAATTGTCAGATGATGTACTAGTTAGAACAAAGGTCAAAACCAACACCAAATAATCAAAGGTCAAATGTCTCAATAAGATATCTCTAAAATTAAAATAGTTCCATTTTGACCTATTTAAATAAATTGTTTACTGTGAAAGATGGGAAAGGGTGAAAGCAACCATCCTCCCCACCAAAAAAAGTATGATCAATATAATACTTACGTCAGAGACAATAGCCAAGAGAGACCAGATAATGCCTTAGCCAGAAAATATCTGATTCATTTATCTGTAGACAGAAAGACATGGCATCCATGGGAAACACCAATTTAGAGTGCAATTTTACAAAATACATTGCAGGAAAATAGCAAAAAATAATATATATCAAAGGATAGAATGATGATCCAGGGGATAATTTGCTATTGCTATTGTTGTTTAGTTGTGTCTACCTCTTCACGACCCCATTTGAGGTTTTCTTGACAAAGATACTGAAGTCCTTTGTCAGTTCCATCTCCGGTTGATTTTATATATTAGGAACTAAGTCACACATGAATAAGCAATTTGCACTTACAGCTAGAAAGTGTTTGCAAACAGATTTGAACTCAGGAACATGAGTCTTTCTGACTTCAATTCCAGCCATCAGCACTCCATCTACTGTGTCACCTCACTGCCCCCTGCAAACTAATTTGTAATTAGATCCAACTAACTTCAATCATATTTGGGGTATTTACAAGGATAAAGAAGTGGACAGAAGACCAAAAAAAAAAAAAATGAAACAAGATCAAGCTTTAAGCATTTATATATGGAGATGTATTATGATCATTGATGAGAGGAAAATAATATTTGAATTCTAATACTATTTGGCCCCAGATAGGGAAATAAAAATGGAATTCAAAAGGATGACTTCTAGAACACCATGAAAAATAAGCAAACCAAATCAGTGTTAGAAGCAGCAAGATGTCCTTTTTTTTTTGTTTTTAATATTAATTTAATATTTTATTTCTACCACTTATATGTAAAAACAATTATATATGTATATGTTTATATATATATTTATATATACACATACATATACAAATATACAAGTGTGTGTGTATAAATTTTGTGTTGCAAATTGTCTCCCTTCCTTAATCCCATTCTCTATGATTGTAAAGGCAAGAAAATTGATATAGGTTTAGTCATACAAAACACATTTCCATAATAGTCATGTTGTGAAAGAAAGCAAAGATAAGGGTGGGGGGAGGAAGGAAGGAAAGAAGGAAAGAAGAAAGCAAGGAAGGAAGGAAGGAAGGAACGAACGAACGAACGAAGAAAAGAAAGGAAGGAAAGAAGGAAGGAAAAGAAGGAAGGAAGATAAAGTTTTAAAAAATATGCTTTAATTAGCACTCTGATTCTACCCATTTTTCTTGGGAGGTAGATAGCATTATTCATCAAAAGTCCTTTGGAATTGTCTTGGATATTTGTATCACTAAGAATACCTGAGTCATTCACCATTGAAAATTGTATAAATATTGCTCTTACTATGTACAATTACAATATTCTCCTGGCTCTGCTCACTTCACTTTGAATTATTTCATGTAAGTTCAGATTTTTCTGGGCACATGCTGCTCATCATTTTTTTTTTATTACAATCATGGACCAGAACTTGTTCAAATATTCCCCAATTTGCCAAAATCATCTCAATTTCTAATTCTTTGGCACCAATGGTATAGTCATTCTAAGTATTTTTGTACATTATATGTCATTTTCATTTTTTTTTTGTAATCTTTTTGGAATATAGACCTACTGGTGGTAGTAGAGGTGTAATGACAAGCAAGGAAGTACTTAGAGCCTTGCTTCAGCCATTTAATTATTTACTTCTTCTTTCAGTTCAAGTTCCTTTTAAGCCTTGCCCATGATTATACTAAGTCTTTGTTAAGAAACAGAACTTGTGAACCTCTGTTGCTGCTGCAACAAGAAGGGGCGGAAAAGGGAGGACTTAATGACTATATATGGAGAAGCTCAAGCTGGGAGAGAGTAGAACTGAGAAGAGGGCTCCTGTGGTGACTGAATTGAGAAGGGAATTTGTGACTTATAAGAATCTGATATGAGTTTTCATGAATCCTAGAGATTCTATAAGGCAAAAGCGAGGGAAATAAATTTCATCTGTATAAAGGAAGAGAGATGGGAGATAGAATTTAAGGGACAGTGTAGACAATGTAGCTTAGTTTGGTTGCAGTGTCAAAGGGTTGTTTTCCTTTGTTCTTAAAGAGGACCAAAATTACATGACTATGTTGGAGTCAAATATAATGTGTCTGATTGTGGCTGATCAGAGCCATATGAGCTTGGAAGGCTATACTACACATCAGGCAAAAGAGTCCACATGAACATTTGGAGTGGTGATGTCTTTAAATTTGTCTATCTTGTGTTTCTTTTGAGCTGCTACAATTCTGCTTTACTCATAGAGCATAATGCCTTTGTTGATATTGGCATGTCATTCTGAATGGTCCTTTGGCAGTGTCTCATGTCTCACAATCAATCCCAAAGTTCCCAAAAGAGAGACCTTGAAAGTGTCCTTGTGTTGCTTCTTCTGACCACCATGTGACCACTTGCCTTGTGTGAGTTCTCCATAAAATAGTCTTTTAGGCAAACATACATTTGCCTTTTGAGCAATATGACCAGTCCTATAGAACAGTCCCACACTCTACAATAGAGTTTGAATGCTTGTCAACTTAGTTTGAGAAAGATCTTCCATGTCCAGTACTTTATCTTGATAGATGGTGATCTTTAGTATCTTCTTCTAACAATTCAAATGGGAGCAATTCAGTTTGCTGGCATGGTGCTGGTAGACTCTCCAGGTTTCAAAGGTTTACAATAATGTCTGAACAACAGTTCTACAGACCTTCCGAGTGGTAGGCAATCAACAACCTTTTCTCTCAAAAACTTTCATTCAGGGCCTGACACATAGTGAGCTAGTTCTGGCAGTGAATGCATCAACCACATCATCTAGGTGTACATCATTGAAAAGTATAATGCCAAGGTAAGAAAACTTATCAATAAAATTCAATATTTTTCCATTTGCTGCAACCAGTGATCCCACATATGGATAGTTTGGTGTTGACTGGTAGAGAACCTGTTTTCTTGGTGTTAACTGTTCGGCCAAAATTAGCACAAGTGGCTAAGAATGAATTCATCATACTTTTGTGCATTGCAGCCTCAGAGTATTGAGTACATAATCATCTGCAAACAAAAGATCATGTACCAACTCTTCCTCCATTTTAGTCTGACCTTTTCAAATTAAATAGTTTACCATAAGTAGCTGACCTTAATGTAATATTTCTGCTCATTGAAGACATGTGACAACATTGCTGAAGATATCGTGATAAAAATTATGGGAGCAAATGCACAACCCTGGTTCACCCCATTGGTGACCAGCAAAGCTTAAGAGCATTGTCCATTTTCTAAAACCCAGGGAAGTATGCTTTCATTAAACTGACATACAATACTAATGATCTTCAGGCAACCAAATTTTGACATAATTTTCCACAAGCCCTCATGATTGACAATATCAAAGGCATTGGTCAATTCAACAAACATTGTATAAAGACTTCTATTTTGCTGCTGGAATTTCTCCTGGAGTTGTCAAGCAACTAGATAAACCAATCCTCAACCCTTTCTAAAACCACACTGGTTCTTATGTAGATGAAGGAAGCCTGTTAAGGAGGACTCTCACAAGAATTTTTCCAGCAATGACTAAGAGAGATAACACTTGTGATTGTCATAGGACAATCTATTTCTTTTACCTTCATCAAGATGGACAGTGAAGACATCCTTGAACTCCTCTTGCCATATATCCTGGAAAATTTTAGTAAAATTTTGTATGACAGTGGATCCTCTGCCTTGTAAGTCATAGCTGGAGTAGAATCATCATGAGGTGCTTTTCTGCATGAAATGAACCTGGCATTCAAAAATCTCTTCTTCAGTTGTAAGTTCAGCTAGAGAGGGATTAACTTCAATTTGAGGTAAATGGCCAATAACCTCAGCATTTATTGATGATGTTCTGTTGAAAATACAATGTACGTGTTCATTACATCTCTCCAGGATGATGTCCTTATCAATAATCAAGTTGGTTCCATAAGCATTCAGTAGTTGAGATATACCATACGCCTTTGATCCATAAATAGCCATCAGGGACCATAAAAGTGCTTTGGATTGTTGCTATTAGTATAAATCTGAATATCATATGTCTATTAGTAAATCAATAATCCTACATTTTTCTAAGCTTTACTTGCACTTTGTTTTTGATGGTGTTAAATGCTTTCTTCCTGGAGGTGGATAAACTATTCTTCTGGTATAACCTGTGGCGTTCTCATCTTTCATTTATCAGTTTCTGAAATTCTCATCATTTTCATCAAACCAATCTTGCTGTTTACAACCTCTGACCCACAGGAATAAATGTAGTGCTGTACACCAAATCTCTGAAAGCTGCTCATGCTTTTTCTGCTACACTGTTGCCAACCCTGTGTTGGCTCAACTTTCCCTCCAAGTTAGTGATGAACTGTTCTTGTTTGGAGAAGCATTCTTCTCTATTAAAATTAAGTCTTCTGATAGTCATCTTCCCGTGGGGCCACCACCTTTGTTGAATGTAAATATTTAGTTTGGAGATGATGTCTGTTATCAGTACAGCACTCTGCACTACACATTACCTACATCACTCTGACATGTTCTCTGTGTCTTCTCCTTACAATGACATAATCTATTAAATGCCAAAGTTTGATATTAGATTGCATCCACTAAGTTTTATTCCCTTTAGGTAAACAGAAAAACATATTGGTGATGGAAAGGTGATGGGATGCACAAGTCTCCAGAAGTAAGTGACCATGTTGTGGCCATTTCTGACTCCTAAGCATTCCTGGCCATGTCTGGTAGTATGTGCCTACTCTGGCATTAAAGTCATCCAGAATTATAAGCCTCCCCTCTTTCAGCACATTAATATTGAGGGCCTCCAGGGATCCATAAAATTTTTTTCTTTGACCTCATTAGGGGTTGTAATAGTGGGGCCATGCACACTAATAATAGTGGCATGATAATTTCCTGCACATGGCAATCTCATTGCCATTACCCTGTCATTCAGTCCTTTTGGGAGGCATACAAGCCAGTTAACTAAATAGTTTTTAATTGTGAAAACTATGCCAGAATTTACAGTTGTCCCCATCACTGTGGTCACTTGAGAAAAATATGTATCTAGCTCTGAATTCAGTAATCTGGTCTTTCATTGCCAGCCTCGTTACACTCAGGGCTCCTATTTGGATGTGATATCTACTGAATTTTCTCACATAAGAGTGCTCTTCTTCCAGATCTGCTGAATTTTGTATTATCCATGAGTGTGCACATATTCCATGTCCCAATAATGAGTGCAATCATCTTATACATCCCAAATCAAGGAGGAAGTTTTTGGGATTTTTTTTCAGTAAAGGAATGACATGACCACACCTGTGATTTCGGATTATCCATTCTGTAGTTGTGTGAAAAATTGGTTAAAGAAAGGAGAGACTAGGGAGACAGAAAAGATGGAGAAATAATAGCAGGGGTTTGCTTGAGCTCTCCTCCAAACCCCTCTAAATACCTGTAAAAACGAATCTAAACAAATTCTAGAACTTCAGAATGCACAGAATGATGGAGTGAAATATATCTCTAGCTGAAGACAGCCTGAAAAGCCAACAGTAAGGGTATATTTTACCAGTCTGGGAACAGAGTACAGTCTGGTGTGGGCGTGCCAGGAGCAGACAGGGCCTGAGCAGGCTTCAGAGGACTGAATTTCTGGCAGTTGTGATGATTTCCAGACTTTTCAACACACAAATTCTGAGAACAGTGAGGCAACTCTGTGGGACCTGGGTGAAAGAGGAGCATGTGGTTTGGCCCCAGCCCCAGAGAGGTAGAGGTGGCAGTGACAGCAGCAGCAGCAGCAGCAGCGACTGCTTCTGGAACTCTGGGCTGACAGAAAGACCACAGCCACACCCACCTGCATCTATACCCACTCTGGAAGTCCTGCCTTGACAGGGAGCTAGAAAGTCAAGTATTTGACTGGGAAGATGAGAAAACAGCATAAAATATAAGACTGTAGAATCTTACTTTGGTGACAAAGAAGATCAAAACATACAACCAGAAGAAGACAACAAAGTCAAAACTCCAAGAAAGCCTCCAAGAAAAATATGAATTGGTTTCAGGCCATGGAAGAGCTCAAAAAGTATTTTGAAAATCAAGTAAGAGAAGTGGAGGAAAAATTGGAAGAGGAATGAGAATAATGCAAAAAAATCATGAGAAACAACTTAACATCTTGCTAAAGGAGATAAAAAAAAATAGTGATGAAAATGACATCTTAAAAAATAGACCAAAAAAAACACAAAAAACCCCAAACCAAACCAAATGTCAAAAGAGCTCCAAAAAGTCAATGAGGAGAAGAATGCCTTAAAAAGCATAATTGGCCAAACGGAAAAGAAAGTCCAAAAGTTTGCTGAAGAAAATAATTCCTTCAAAATTAGAATGGAACAAATGGAAGTTAATGACTATGAGAAATCAAGAAATTATAAAACAGAACCAGAGAAAAGAAAAAAATAGAAGGGAATGTGAAATATCTCATTGGAAAAATCACTGACCTGGAAAATAGATCCAGGAGATATCATTTAAAAATTTTTGGACTACCTGAAATCTATGGCCAAAAAAAAAGAGCTTAGATATTATCTTTCAAGAAATTGTCAAAGAAAGCTGCCCTGATATTATAGAACCAGACGGTAAAATACAAATTGTAACAGTCCACTGATTGCCTCTTGAAAGAGATCTCAAAAGGAAAACTCTTAGGAATATTGTAGTGAAATTCCAGGGTTCTCAGGTCAAGGAGAACATGTTGCAAGCAGCTAGAAAGAAGCAATTTGAGTATTGTGGAAATACAATCACCTACCAGCTCCTACCTTATTGGATCAAAGGATTTAGAATATGATATTCTGGAGGTCAGAGGAATAAGGATTAAAACCAAGAACTATCTACCCAACAAAACTGAGTATAATACTTCAGGGGAAAAATTGGATATTTAACAAAATAGAGGACTTTCAAGTATTCTTGTTGAAAAGATCATAACTAAATATAAAATTTGACTTTCAAATACAAGACTCAAGAGAAGCATGAAAATGTAAACAAGAAAAAGAAATCATAAGGGACTTATTAAAGTTGAACTGTTTACATTCCTACATGGAAAGATGATATTTGTAACTCCTGAGACCTTTCTCAAAGTTAGGGTAGTTGGAAGAGATAGATAGATAGGTAGATAGGTAGATAGATAGATAGAGAGATAGATAGATAGATAGATAGATAGATAGATAGATAGATAGATAGATAGATAGATAGATGGATGGCACAGAATGAGTTGACTATGACGTGATTATATGTAAAAAA